>JAABKJ010000755.1:57072100-57409186 GCA_011634705.1 Andricus grossulariae | reverse complement strand
CCCGCCACTGTGAGTGAGGAGAGCTTTTCTCATGAATCCACTGTCATAAGGACGGGAAGGAAGAAAAGCTTGCAGATTCACCAGCCAGGATACCAGCCGCTCTATCACATCAAACCCCCTACGGTTGATAGGAGATGTCGGAAAAAGCGTCAGTTATGCTCACGTCTTATTTCGCACACACATTTTGTCTTTTTAAACCAGACATTTGCCCTCATCAATCTTCACCATGAGTGTAAATGTCTTTTTATATTTAGAGGAGGAATTGGAATTGACAATTGTTAAAACAAGTAATCTAGGTTTCCCGCGAATTGGTTTAAACAGAGAATGGAAAAAAGCACTTGAGTCTTATTGGAAAGGTCAAACTGACCGTGAAACCCTCTTAAGCACACTGGATGAACAATTTTTAACTGCCATTAAAACGCAAATTGATCAACAAATTGATGTTGTTCCTTCTGGAGATTTTACCTTCTACGATCACGTGCTCGATACTGCTGTCATGTTCAATTGGATTCCAGAGCGCTTCCGCAGCTTAAAAGACCCGCTAGATACATACTTCGCGATGGCAAGAGGAACAAAAGATGCTGTCTCAAGTGAAATGACAAAATGGTTTAATACAAACTATCACTACATCGTTCCAGAATACGAAAAAACCACCGAATTCAAACTCACACATAACAAACCGCTTGAAGCTTACGAAAAGGTGAAAAAGGCGTTTGGTGTTGAAACAAAACCTGTCGTACTTGGTCTTTATACATTTGTCTCACTTTCTAAAGGCTATGAACCAAATGAAGTAAAAGAGATTCAGCAGCGTCTCGTCCCGCTTTATACTCAAGTTTTAAAAGAACTTGAAGAAGCCGGCGTCAAATGGGTACAAATTGATGAGCCAGCACTTGTCACAGCTTCATATGAAGACGTGAAATCCGTCAAAGAAATCTATCAAACGATCAAAGAAGCCGTACCTGCCTTAAATATTCTTCTTCAAACATACTTTGATTCAGTAGATGCCTATGAAGAGCTTGTCACATATCCTGTTGAAGCCATCGGTCTTGATTTTGTCCATGATCAAGGACGCAATCTTGATCAAGTGAAAAAGCATGGCTTCCCGAAAGATAAAATTTTATCAGCAGGCGTCATTGATGGAAGAAATATTTGGAGATCAGATCTTGGCGAAAGATTGTCATTCGTTTCTGAGGTCATTGCTGACGCTCAGCCGAAGGAAGTATGGCTGCAGCCATCAAGCAGTTTGCTGCATGTACCAGTTGCAAAACACCCAAGCGAACAGCTTGAAGAAAAACTATTAAACGGACTGTCTTATGCTACTGAAAAGCTGGCTGAATTAACAACATTAAAAGAAGGCTTAACAAAAGGCGCCGCAGCGATTGAAGCAGACATCAATGAAGCCAAGCAAGCACTTCTTACTTTAAAAGAATTTGCAAAAGGAACCAATGCGGATTTGACAGCAGAACGCAACAATCTTTCATCGACAGACTTTAAACGTCCAGTTGCCTTTGAAGAGCGCCTTCGTATCCAAAACGAATCTCTTGAACTGCCGCTCTTGCCAACAACAACCATTGGCAGCTTCCCGCAGTCTGCTGAAGTGCGAAGTGCTCGTCAAAAATGGCGTAAAAATGAATGGACAGATGCAGAATATGATGAATTTATTAAGAAAGAAACAAAAAGATGGATTGATATTCAGGAGGAAATCGGTCTGGACGTTCTCGTACATGGAGAATTCGAGCGTACAGACATGGTTGAATACTTTGGTGAAAAGCTAGCCGGATTTGCCTTTACGAAATTTGCTTGGGTACAATCCTACGGCTCACGCTGCGTGAAGCCGCCAATCATTTATGGAGATGTCGAGTTTACAGCGCCAATGACCGTGAAAGAGACGGTTTACGCACAAAGCTTAACGGAGAAAAAGGTCAAAGGAATGCTGACAGGTCCTGTCACCATCTTAAACTGGTCTTTCCCAAGAACAGATATCTCCCGAAAAGACATTGCCTTCCAAATCGCTTTCGCATTACGTAAAGAGGTAGAAGCGTTAGAAGAAGCAGGGATTCAAGTCATTCAAGTGGATGAACCTGCACTAAGAGAAGGTCTTCCGCTCAAAGAAAGTGATTGGGCAGACTATTTAAACTGGGCAGCAGAGTCATTCCGTCTATCAACATCATCTGTTCAAAATGAAACGCAAATTCATACACATATGTGCTACAGTAACTTCGAGGATATTGTCGATACGATTGAAGACCTTGATGCCGACGTGATCACTATTGAACATTCACGCAGTCATGGTGGATTCCTCGATTACCTAGAGAAGCACCCGTATTTGAAAGGACTTGGACTTGGTGTATATGACATCCATAGCCCGCGCGTTCCATCTATCGAAGAAATGAGTCAAATCATTGATGATGCACTGAACGTATGCCCGGCAGATCGCTTCTGGGTGAATCCTGACTGTGGTCTAAAAACGAGACAAGAGCCTGAAACCATTGCTGCTTTGAAAAACATGGTGACGGCAGCTGAAGTCGCTCGTAAAAAGCTGGCGCAGCATGCATAATTGATACCCTCTCCCCTGCTATCATGGCGGGGGATTTTTATGCGTAAATTGTCCTGCTTGACCATCTACTAGGAGGTTTCCTTTTCTAGCATGATTCGTTTATACTAGAGAAGTCAGTCGAACAAAGGGAGGAAGACAATGAATCACGAAGATTTTTTACAACGCGCAATTGATCTTGCAGTAGAAGGAGTCAATAGTGGTACTGGCGGCCCTTTTGGAGCAGTCATTGTCAAGGATGGACAGATTATTGCCGAGGGAAGCAACAATGTGACAACAACAAATGATCCAACCGCACATGCTGAAGTCACAGCCATTCGAAAGGCGTGCCAGACGCTGAATACATACCAATTAGAAGATTGTATTTTATATACAAGCTGTGAGCCTTGTCCGATGTGCCTTGGTGCTATTTACTGGGCTAGACCAAAAGCGGTCTATTTTGCTGCTGGACATCAGGATGCAGCAGTTTCTGGTTTTGATGACTCGTTTATTTATGAAGAAATCAATAAAGATTACGAATCAAGAAATATTCCATTTTATCAGCTGACACTTCAAAAAACCCTTGCACCATTTGAAGCATGGGAAACCTACGAACAAAAGAAAGAATATTAAAAAAGACACCTGCTCATCAGCAGGTGTTTCTTTTTTTCAGCGTAATAGAGAACCTTTTTTATTCAGCCACTTCAAGCTCTACTTCGATGTTTCCTCTTGTTGCTTTTGAATATGGACAGAATTCATGCGCAGCCTCGACAAGCTCTTTCGCCTTGTCATGGTCAAGGCCTTTTGCAGATACAATCAGCTTGACACCAAGCTTAAATCCGCCATCACTTTCATCTTTTAAAAGACTGACATGTCCCTCGACTTCTGATTCAATGTTGACCCCTTGCTTTTTCGCTACTTGTTCAAGTGCCCCTCCGAAACATGCTGCATAGCCCGCTGCAAATAATTGCTCTGGATTCGTACCAGTTTCTCCGTCTTTCTTTGCATTAGGCATGACAATGTTATGATCGAGCACACCATCTTCTGAACGAATATGTCCAGCTCTTCCGTGTTGTGCCTTTACTTTTGCTGTGAATAATGGTTTCATCTTCATCTCCTCCTTTATCTATTTATTCCTTTCACGTTCTATCCAATTCTCAAACATTTATCGCACATTAAAGAATTTTTTCGTTTTTGGGCTGTATTTATTTTAAAAAAGAAGAAAATCTTATACAATGATAAGTATGACAAAAAATAGTTGGTGACTGACATGACAAATGAATTCGAGCATATGAAGCTGGAAAATCAGCTTTGTTTCTTGTTATATGCAAGTTCAAGAGAGATGACGAAGCAGTATAAACCGTTATTAGAAGAGTTAGACATTACGTATCCGCAATATTTGGCACTGCTTTTATTGTGGGAGCATGGGACATTAAATGTGAAAACGATGGGAGAGCTTTTATATTTAGACTCCGGTACACTCACACCAATGCTGAAACGGATGGAGCAAAACGGACTCATCATCCGCGAGCGCTCGAAAGAGGATGAACGTTCTGTGCAAATTCGTTTAACGGAATATGGTGAGCAACTAAAAGAGAAGGCTACTGCAATTCCATTTCAGATGCTGTCTGGGACAGGCAGATCGGAAGAAGAGTTAAAAACGCTGCGCGCCTCTTTGCATGAGCTTTTGCAAAAATTAACACAATCAAAAGGCTGAGGGAATATTCCCTCAGCCTTTTATGATATCAATTATTGTGCGACAGCTACTAATTCTACTTCAATATTTCCTTGAGTTGCTTTTGAATATGGGCATACGCCGTGTGCTTTATGAACAAGCTCATCTAATGCTGATTGCTCGATTCCAGTTCCTTTTACTTCTAGCTTAACGCCTAGTTTGAAGCCGCCATCTGAACTGTCTTTTACTAAGCTCACATGTGCTGTTACTTCACTTTCAAAACGGATACGCTCTTGTCTTGCGACCATTTGAAGGGCTGAATCAAAACATGCAGAGTAGCCTGCTGCAAATAATTGCTCTGGATTTGTTGCTTTTTCAATTTTTTTCGCTCTTGGTGTTCCAGGCATTGCTACATCATGCTCAAGCACACCATCAGTTGAAACAACCTTTCCTTCTCTTCCTCCTACAGCTGATACCGTTGCAGTAAATAAAACTTCTGACATGTATATAACCCTCTTTCTCTCCAATAATATTTCCTACAATTGAATTGTACACAATTAAAATTCAAGAGTCAACGAATACACACTCTTTTTTTAAGATTTCCTTTCTCCTCTATTTTATGTACACAGTAAAAAAAGCCCTTAATAAGGGCTTTTAGAGGATGTCATGCTGCGCATTTGGTTGTTGTAGCGTATGGTTTCTGTTATCCGGGTCGGCATTTGGTGCTGCTGCCAGCCATAATGCCAGGATGGTGATGCTTGTACAGACGACTGCCCATTTTTTAAAATTCATATAAACAATCCCCTCTCTGAATATAGATTCGAGCATGTTCCGCTTCTCCGTAGAACATGGAAGATTTTTCATAATCTTCCATTTCATTATAATGCTTTGCGGTGTCTAATGCCAGCTCCTCTATATCTGGATATGCATAGGAAGACTCTAAAAAATGAAAAATTCGTTTAATATGCTCCGCATCTTGCTTTAAATACAATGCTTCTAAAAATATCGTCTTTTGAATATGAATATCATCCTGAAGTGCTTCTGCTCGCTTCATACATTCTTCTCTGTAGTGTAAGGCTTCTTCGTGTTTACCTTGTTTGTATAATATCTGAGCGGCTGTATAAAGAGGGTCTATGGATCGACGAAGATGATCGGATTGATTTTGGTCAAATAACGAGATGGATTCTTTCATTAGTTCCAGTGCGCGGTCAAGATCTCCCATTCGGTAATAACTGTTGCCCATATTAAACAAAGAGGAAGCAATAAAACGCACATTTTGAAAGTCTCTTGATCTCGCAAGCGCTCTCTCGAGATGTGGTAATGCCTTTTCATGTCTTCTCATATCATCATAATTACCTGCCACAATAAATTCGCACTGGATCGTGCGAAGCGCATATAGCTCATGCTGAATATAGACATCTAGCGCCAGTTTGGCATGATGCATCGAGATATGTGTTTGTTTCATGTGATAATATATTTCTGACATTTTAAAATGAAATTCCGCACGTTCAATATCATCTGACACAAAAGAAAGCTTGTGCTCTGCCTTTTGATAAGACGAGATGGCAGCAATATACTGCCTACGGCCAAATTCATACATGCCTCTGAAAAAATGATAGTAGTATTCAAGCATGCCTGTGACATGTGTTTGATGCTCATCTATTTCTTTCGAAAGCTCGGAAAAGTTGGCGCGAAGCTTTCCTTCCTTTAATGGCTTTAAATAATCGAGCATAACCTCATGTCTGAATTCCATTAAAGAAAAATAGAGAAGCAAATTCTGATCTTCTTCCATTGAATCAAGAGAGGTGCGAATTTCCTGCTTTAGTTGTTCTGCTTGTTCTGAATCAAATCTGCGGATTAATTCATACCACTTGTTGATTTTCACTCCAATATCCGAAGAGGGAATGATTTTCGCCATACGTTGCCTTCTCCAATCTTCTCAAAATATAAAACATTACCATATTTTATCATACTTGACCGAAGAAATACAAAAATGAAAGGAAAAAGAGAGCCTATTGTCACGAGACTCTCTTTTGAATTCGTTATTCTCTTATTTGTCCTTGACCGCGAATGACAAACTTTTCAGAGGTTAAGGCAGGCAGACCCATAGGTCCTCTTGCATGCAGTTTTTGTGTGCTAATCCCTATTTCTGCTCCGTAGCCAAATTCAAAGCCATCTGTGAACCGAGTAGAGGCATTATGATAGACAGCGGCAGCGTCAACAGCTGTTAAGAAAAGTGACGCACTTTGATCATTTTCCGTAATGATCGCTTCAGAGTGCTTGGAGCTATACGTTTGTATATGCTGAATCGCTTCTTCTACATTGGCTACGATTTTAATACTGACAATCGGTGCTAAAAACTCTGTTTCATAGTCCTCTGTGGTCGCTAATGAAGCACTTGGCGCAAGAGCACATACAGCTTCATCGCCCCGTATCTCTACCCCATTTGCATGAAGGGCTTCAAATAACGAAGCGCCATATGTTTTTGCCCATGTTTCATGAATGACAATGCTCTCGATCGCGTTGCAAACAGACGGCCTTTGGGTTTTAGCATTCAGCACAATCTGCTCAGCCATTTCGTTTTTCGCTGTTTCATCAATGTAGATATGACAGTTCCCTGCACCTGTCTCAAGCACTGGCACGGTAGACTCTCTCACAACAAGATCAATTAAATTTTTCCCGCCGCGCGGAATAAGGACATCCAGATATTCATTTAAAGTGAACAGCGTTTTCGCCGTTTCACGGCCTGTATCTTCAATCAATTGCACACTGTCTACTGGAATATCCGTTGTGTGAAGCGCTTCATGGATCACCTTCACAATCGCTTTATTACTATGAATGGCAGAGGAGCTCCCGCGAAGAATAACAGCATTCCCAGTTTTCAAACAAAGGGTGGCAGCATCTACAGTCACGTTTGGTCTTGCTTCATAAATCATTCCAACCGTTCCAAGAGGCACACGCACCTTTTCGATGTACAGACCGTTTTCTTTTTGAATGGTTTCTAATGTTTCACCAATTGGGTCTTTTAGATGAATGAGTTGAAGGGTCGCGTCTGCGATGTCTTCAATTCTCTGTTCCGTGAGTGTAATCCGGTCAATAACAGAAGGCGTGAACTGCTTTTCCTCTGCAGCCTGCACATCCTTTTTATTCTCCTCGAGTAAATAAGCGGAAGATGCTTTAAGTGCAGTTGCGATGGCATGTAAAGCTGCATTTTTTTGCTCCGTCGTTTTTAGGAGCATCTGATCTTTGGCTACACTTGCTTTTTTTGCTTTTTCAAGAACTTCATTCATCGTATTCCCTCCTCAGTTTTGTACATGCTGTACCCAGTGATCTCTGTGTATGACTTCAGGCTTCTCATTTGAAAGCTCATCACTTCGCAGTCCTTTAATACCGAGAAGCTCATCGGATGCGTACAAGGTTTGTCCTTTACCTACTAGTCCGTTCGGACCGACGACTTCAACGACCTCTCCTTTAGAAAAGTCCCCAGCGACATCAATGACGCCAGCTGGAAGAAGACTTCTGCCATGATGCAAAATCGCTGCTTCCGCTCCTGCATCTATCATAATTTTCCCAGAAACGGGTGAATGGAATTGAATCCATTGACGGCGGTTGTTAACAGCTGATAAGTCCTGTTCTCCGATATACGTTCCGTCTCCTTGACCCGCTAGAATATGAAGCAGCTTATCTTCACCAGTACCTGTGCCAATGAAGACTTTCACGCCTAGTGAAAGTGCCGTTTGTGCAGCAGACAGCTTTGATTTCATCCCGCCTGTTCCCACTTTTGAGCCTGTGCTCTTCGCATATGAAAACAATTCTTCTGAAATGTGTGTTAGAACATCAAAACGCTTCGCCTCAGGATGCTCATTTGGATTTGCATTATAAATCCCATTAATGTCTGTTAAGATGATCAATTGGTCTGCATGAATTAAACCGCTGACAAGAGCTGACAGCATGTCATTATCCCCAAAGGTAAGCTCCTCAATGGAGACAGAATCATTTTCATTAATGATCGGTAAAATTTTTCTTTCTAGCAGCTCCATCATCGTTGCGTAAGCATTTCGATATCTAGTTCGATCTGAAAAGTCATTACGGGTTAAAAGCATTTGCGCAGGTGTCATGTGAAACTGTGAAAATAGTTCTGTATATTTCTGCATTAACAATCCCTGACCAACGGCTGCTGCTGCCTGTTTTCCCTTTAAGGTCACAGGTCTTGATGGATACCCTAAGCTGCCAAACCCTGCTGCCACGGCTCCTGATGAAATTAAAATAATTTCATGCCCAGCCTCTTTCAGCTTTGCTATCGCTTTCACATGATCCTGCATTTTTTGTTCATCAATGGCTCCTTTTTGCTCTGTTAATGAACTGCTGCCAATTTTGATGACGATCCTTTGCTTTTTCATTATTGATTCCCTCCGCTATACCTTTAGGCACAAAAAAATCCCTTTTTCTCCTTATGTAAAGGACGAAAAGGGATTTTCCGTGGTACCACCTTCATTGAATAAGCATACATCTACTTATTCCACTCAACTCCTGTAACGCCAGGCACGCGCTTAGATTTTTCCTCTAAGGCTCAAAGGGTAGGTTCAGCAGCTGTCTGCGGCAAATGTTTCAGCATGTCATTTGCTCTCTTTACGCATCAGTTCCTGCTTACTATTCCTTTTCAACGCTCGTTAATTTTTTTATATTATCACCAATTGCTAAGGAAAAGTCAAGCGGTCAATTAAATACAATCGTTTTATTCTCATGCACAATAATTCGATCTTCTAGATGCCATTTGACGGCACGTGCAAGCACACTCCGCTCAATTGTTCGGCCAATATTTTTTAAAGCTTCCGCATCATCCCGGTGATCTACACGCTCAATATCCTGTTCAATGATCGGTCCTTCGTCTAAATCATTGGTCACATAATGAGAAGTTGCGCCAATTAATTTGACTCCTCGCTCATATGCCCGCTTATATGGATTTGCACCGATAAACGCTGGCAGGAAGGAATGATGAATATTAATGATTTTGTTCGGGTGCTGTTCTATAAATCCAGGCGTTAAAATTTGCATGTATCTAGCAAGCACAATGGCATCAATATCATACTCTTCTAATATTGCGAGCTGCTGTTTTTCCGCTTCTTTGCGAATGTCTTTGTTCGCCTTTACAAAATGGAACGGGATTCCAAGCGCTTCTACTGTATCTTTTGCCGTTTCATGATTGCTGATCACGACCGCAATTTCAGCCATCAAATTGCCGCTTTGCCATTCCCATAGCAGCTCATGTAATCAATGAAGCTCTTTTGACACAAAGATTGCCAGCTTTTTCAGCTCACTTGCACGCGACATGCTCCACGTCATTTGAAAAGATGCTGCAATTGGCTCAAACTGCTGCTTCAGCTGATCCATATTTGCCAAGATGTCTTTCCAATCAAATTCAATTCTTAAAAAGAACCGGCCGCTTTCATGATCTGTTGTGTATTGGCTGGATTCAATGATATTTGCTCCGTGCTCAAATAAAAAGGAAGAGACAGCGGAGACAATTCCAGGCTGATCCGGGCAGCTGACAAGCAATCTTCCTTTTTGCTCATGCTTTTGTCTGTGTAATTCAAGTTTCTCTGTTATCAAAGTTCTCATGTATCATGACCTCATTTACGTTTTCATTCTAATGAAATATTATACTGGACTGGAAAGAGAAAAAGCAATGTAGAGCCCTATTTTTTATTGAATATTCATTCAATTCTGCACCTGGCGTGATATAATGTGAATAGACCTTTTATCATAAAAGGAGTGGTGGAGATGAAAAGTATGACTTTGTTTGGAAAAGTGAGCTTTTGGCTCGGCATCGTTTGTCTGATCACAGGTATTTCCCTTTTTATAGCCGGTGAAAGACTCATTCCTTTTCTCACATTTGGTGTGTGTTTTCTGCTTGTGAGCCAGCTTTACCGCAAAAATGAAAACGATTCCAATCATCATTCGATGTAACAAAAGGCTGGCATCTATCTGCCAGCCTTTTCTTATTCAATGATTTTCAATCCTACTGCCGCAGATAAAATCAGCGCGATGAAGAAAATACGTTTTGCATCTTTCGACTCTCCGTAAAACAGCATACCGACGGTGGCGCCTCCAGCAGCTCCGATTCCTGTCCAAATGGCGTACGCCGTTCCCATCGGAATCGTGTTCATCGCAAGAGACAGCATCAGAAAGGACATCGAAAAGCCAGCCGCAATGAATAAAATCCATTTGACATGCTTGTCTTTTTGGAATTGGTTCATCATGGTCACACAAAACATTTCTAAGATGCCTGCTCCAATAAGTAAAAGCCAGCTCATGATTCAGCCTCTCCCTTCTTTTCACCTGTTGTCAGCTTCAGTCCTAATACACCGCACAAAAGCATGACAATCAAAAGCAGTTTAACAAGCTGAACCGGCTCACCAAGCACCATGCCTATGACGACGGTACCTGCTGTCCCAAGCCCGGTAAAAACGGCATAAAGTGTGCCAACTGGCAGTACACTTGTTGCTTTCATGAGTAAATAAAAGCTCACGATAATACAAACGATGGTTGCGCCCCATTCTATGAGCGAGTGGGCATATTTCAGCCCCATCACCCAGCCGACTTCAAAGATGGCCGCAATAAAGACATTTCCCCATTTCATCTGATCTTCTCCTTTCTGAACGATTCCAACCAACAAAAAAAGCCTGGAAATCGATCGTTTGATCAACTCTCCCGGGCTTTTATCCCTCCGTGTCCATATGGCCTCTTCTAAAGACCCTATGTGTTTTCTCTCGGTCCAGACTGCACCAGCGCACGGAACCCTAGAAAACCAATTCATGATAAACAGAATGATAAACAGATCTGACTTAGAGCAGATTCTGTATTAAAAATCTTATCACACCCCGATATGCCGGTCTACCAGTTTGCTCTCCCTCTTCAAATATACTTGTTCATTTTTCGAAAGAAATGATTTGGGACCGGCGTATACTAAGTGTTAGAAACAGATCAACTGATAAAGAGTATCTGCGGGATATTTGCGTGCTGCTAACCGAAGGGAAATGAACGTATATGACAATCCATTTATTTTTTATTACATTGACGATCAAGCGTAAATACAAGGACATGGAGACCGTTCTTTACGAACAAGAAGTTGAAACATTTTATGAAGAAATGAAACAGAAACAACTAAAGTATATGAGCTAAAACAGAAAAAATATGGAAGAAGGACCAAGTTAGACACGCTCAGACGTTAAAGGAACGATCATATCGCTGGTATAATGAACTCAGATTGATGTGATGAACGTTCAACTTTAGGATGCTGCATTTACAGATCATCCGTTGTATCGGCCCAAATAATGAAACCAAGAGGTGAATCGTATGATGATAACCGACGAACAGAAACATGAATTTTATCAAGCACTGGTTGACAAGAATCCGCAATATGACGGCACATTCTTCGCCGGCATTAAGACGACCGGTATCTTCTGCCATGCCACATGTACCGCTAGAAAACCAAAATATGAGAACTGTGAGTTTTTCTTTACAGCAGAGGAAGCACTGCTAGCAGGATATCGTCCGTGCAAGCGCTGCACTCCATTAACCTATCCAAACAGCATTCCAGAAGAAGTCAAAACACTCGTTTCAGCAGTTGAAACACATCCTGAAAAACGCTGGAAAGAAGAGGACTTTCGTCAATTAGGGATTCACTCTGCAACGGCTCGGCGAAAATTCAAAGAAATCTACGGCATGACCTTTGTTCAATATGCGAGATCACGCCGAATGGGGCTTGCCTTTAAAGAAATTATGAATGGAAAAAAAGTGATTGATCAGCAGGTCGCCTTGGGCTATGATTCTTCGAGTGCCTTCAATGATGCCTTTACGAAAATCATGGGAACCCCCCCTAAAAAGGCACAGACTAAGATTCTCCATGCCAATTTTATTTCCACACCGATCGGACGGATGATCAGCGTGACAGATGCCGCGCATGTGTATTTACTGGAATTTATGGACAGGCGGGGACTAGAAAAGGAAATTGAGAACATGAGAAAAAAGCATCATGCGCGTATTTTAGTTGGGGAAACAAACGTCCATCAGCAATTGGTAAAGGAATTGACCTTATATTTCGAGAAAAAACTGACGCAGTTTACCGTACCGCTTTCCATGCATGGCACCCCTTTTCAAATGAAGGTGTGGGACCTACTTACACGCATTCCTTCAGGCGAAACAAGTTCTTACCGAGATCTTGCTGTGATGCTGGGCGATCCGCATTTGGTCCGAGCGGTAGGGAATGCAAATGGTGCCAATCAATTGGCGATCATCATTCCATGCCACCGCGTCATTCAAACAAGTGGTGAGCTTGGCGGCTACGGCGGAGGGGTTGAACGTAAGAAATATTTACTTCAGCTAGAACAGCGGATATAAAATAAAAACGGCTCTGCTTATTTTGTAAGCGAGCCGTTTTCTTCGTTGCGGGTGATGCTGTATACATCAATGATTTGGTCCCATTTTGAAATGGTTTTTTCTTTTTTCATGCCCATTTTTAAAGCGACCTTTACCGATGCTTCATTGTCTGGGCGGATTAAGCTCACCATTCGTCTGACCTTCATTTCTTGAAAACCATAGGTGAGACAGCCTTTTGCGGCTTCAGCAGCATAGCCATTTCCCCACGCTGCTTTTTTTAGCATGTAGCCGATTTCAAGTTCTGTTTGTCCTTCAATGTTTTGCAGAACAATCCCGCTTTGTCCAAGTGGTTCATTCGTTTCTTTGTCTTCAATGATCCAGAGAGAAGTATGATACATACGGTCATTCTTTTGATTCCATGCAATCCACTCTTTCGTCTGCTGCTCATCCTTCAAAGAAGGATAATACTTCATTACTTCTTCATCTTGGAACAACATGTCATATAAAAATGGCGCATCATGTTCATTCATCGTTCTCAGTCTAAGGCGCTCTGTTTCAAGCACTATGCGTGTTTGAAGTTTCATTTATGGTCTCCCCTCACTTACCGATTAAAAATATCACCGAACAATCCATTTGAATCTGGGGCAAAGTAATGGATTCCCGCACCGGTTAAACTAGCTGCCAACGCCGTCCACATCATTAAACTGACTGTCATCCACACTGCGACTTGCTTTCTTTTCGTTCCGAAGCTCATGCACATAAATGCCGCTAGATGACTGCCGATGATAAAAGGACCAATGAGCGCTAATCCCGGGAGACCATATCGTTCCCAAATTTTTCTGGCTCGTAGTTGCTTTTTTTCTCCTTTTCCATCACTTTTGTCCTCTTTTCTCCTCAACCGCCATGCTTTGAAGCGGTCTACGAAAACAATGAGGAGCAAGACTGTGAGAAAGTTGCCGATGAATCCGATTACAGCCGTTGTCACAGGATGCAGTCCACCTAAGATGGCCAGTGGAACAACACCAACCACTTCAAAAAAAGGCAAAGCAGCCAATACAAAAACAAGTACATATCCCCATAAGATATCCAAACGCAGAACCCCTTTTCATTTTTGTCCTCTTCCCATTGTAATGAAAAATACGCTACCATTTCTACATTTTTTTAGAAAAAGAAAAGCACATCGGATAGGATGTGCTCTCAGATTGTTGACAAAGGGCTAAAATGATCTTTATTTTAGGCCTTTGTCTTCTTTTCAGCGTGATTGATAACCTTTGAAGTCTAGGGAGGACGAGCACCAAAGCAGAGCGAATTTGACATTCGTGAGCACCAGCGCGCAGAACTGACAACGAATGCGAGGGTTTGTCTACACGCTGAAAGCACATCGGATGGGATGTGCTCTGTTTTTTACTTCGTGTTTTCATTTTTCTTGTTCGTCCGGCGTAAGACCATGAGCATAAGCCCTATTACGATCACAACCGATAGTAGACTTTGCATGAGAAGCACGCTTGGTGATGTCCAGCCAATCCATTCGAATATGAGCTGCGGTCCGAAGAAGATGATCGGAATCAATGAAATGAGATTCGCCTTCATGATCGCATTAAAGACAATGATACATAACAGCATAAGTAGGATGACGCCCCATCTTTGACCTGAAGTCAGCACAAGTAATGGTGTGCCGAGCTTTTGATCCAATAGTTTGATTGTGACCATTGAAGTCAGTTGAAAGATTCCTAAGATCCAAAAATAAAGAAATGCCCGGCCGCTTGTCTGAAAGGCAGACGCTCTAAACATCACAATGATCATGATAACATTGGCAACTAAAACGAGCGGATATCCTATTAACGCATACCAAGAATAGGATAAGCTTTGACTGATCGCATCTGATAAAATCATATAGAAGAGTGATCCAATTAAGAAGGCACTGACGAAGGGAACCCAGTCTTTATGGTTTCCTGACAGCTCTTTTGCGAGTTCATCAGCATAGCCCCTCGGATCTCCGCCAAACACAGCCTCCCCTGTTTTGCCATCTTTTTCAGCCTCAACGGCATGTGTCGTTAGCTCATCCATCAGTTCATCAATTTCGTCCTCATTTTTTCCCATTGATATGAGATAAAATTTCAGCTCTAGTAAGATGTGTCTTGTTTCTTTTGATACCATAATCTCACTTCCCTTTTTGTAGTAAACAGTTCACATTTTTTGAAAGCTCACTCCAGCGAGTAATAAACTCTGTGAGCGCTTGTTCTCCAGCTTGTGTGAGCGTATAGTATTTCCTTTTCGGCCCGCTTGCTGATGCTTTTGTGACAGTGGTCACGAGCTGTTCCTTTTGCATACGCAGCAGGATCGGATAGATACTTCCTTCACTAATTTGATCAAACCCATAATAAGCGAGCTTCTTCGTCATTTCATATCCATAAATCTCACCCTCTGAAATAATCGACAGCAGGCAGCCTTCTAAAATTCCTTTTAGCATTTGTGTGGATGTTGTCATCTTTGTTCCTCCGATTTCAGTATCTTGCATCACAAGATAGCATCATCTTACCACACACTATCTTGCCATGCAAGATACCGTCATAGAAAAAAATCACCGCTTAAAGGGTGATTTTTACGCCCATGGTTTATCTGTCCCAAGTGCGTCAGCCAGTGCCTTACTATGCTTTCGGCGGCTTTTTCTTTCTTCAGCTCGCTGTTTTGCGGTTTGATGCAACATGATTTCTTCCTCTGTTTCCGGCATCACCTGCGGGACTCGTTTAGGTTTTCCGTTTTCATCTAACGAGACAAATGTCAGAAATGAAGTGGCTGCAAGTCTGCGCTCTCCAGACATCAAGTTTTCTTTGATGACCTTGACGAACACTTCCATAGAAGACGTACCCACCCATGTGACATAGGACTCTAAACATACCGACTCCTTTTGTCCAATCGGCTCTAAAAAATCAACTGAATCCATTGATGCCGTGACCGTTTCACATCGGCTGTGCCTTGCTGCCGAGATGGAGGCAATGTCATCTATATAACTCATTAATTTCCCGCCAAATAAGGTTTGGTGATTATTCGTATCGAGAGGAAATACCCTGCTGGTTTTGACAACTTTCGATTCCTTGCAGTATTTGAAATTTTCTTCACTCATCATCATAGCTCCTTCTTGCTGTTTTCGTGAATGCGGAACGACTTTTATTAAACACTATTCTTTTAGGTTTGTCTAAACTTTTTGCTTTAGTCTCTTGTGAGAGATTTTCTTTCGGAAATGTTTCAACTATGACTAGAACGAGGAATAATAGAACTATGAACAAACAAGGAGGCCATTTGATGGATTCTATAAGAGCAGAGCAAATACACAAAATGCCGCAATGCATGAGTGAATATGATGATTTACAAGAAGTCCTTTTATGCAGTCCCATCTATATGGAAATCAAACAGATCATCAACGAAACCCAAAAACATTTTGCAAGAGAAAATATTTCTCAAATGAAAGCCATTGCTCAGCATAAGCAATTGATCCAAACCCTAAAAGACCATCAAGTACGCCCCATTATGCTTCCTGCAAATGACCGCTTTCCTGAGCAAGTCTTTACTCGGGATATTGGGTTTACGATTGGACATACACTCTTTGTTTCAAGCATGGCCGCTCCGGTTCGGCAAGGAGAAGAACAATTGTTAAAAGAGTGGGCACAGGGAAATGGCTTGAAAACTGTTACCCTGACAAACGGAACGATTGAAGGCGGCGATGTACTTGTGGATCAAAAACGCGTATTTGTCGGAACGAGCAAAAGAACAAACCCAGCCGCTATTCATGAGCTTAAAAAAGAACTGCCGGATCATGACATCATTCCCATTCATCTTCCTCCTCACATTTTGCATCTCGATTGTGTGATGAATATTCTCTCTCATGATGAAATATTGATTTATCCAGAAGCGTTCAAAAATGAGGATCTTCACCTGCTCAAAATGCATTATCATCTAATTGAAATAAGCGAACAAGAGCAATTCACACTCGGCCCAAACGTTTTATCCATTGGACAGAAAAAAGTGATCAGTTTGCCCATCAATCAAGAAACAAATGCTGCATTAACCGCTCACGGCTACACTGTCATTGAAGTGGATTTTTCAGAAATCATTAAATCTGGCGGCTCTTTTAGATGCTGCACATTGCCGATTCGGCGTTCGTTCACTAAAAAAGCCAGCGTGTAGAACAGCTTGTCTACTTGCTGGCTTTTTATCTGCCTATTTTTATGTCCGATCGTATAAATGACAGGCGACATCATGCCCTTCTTCTACTGCTTGTAATATTGGCTTTTTTTCAGCACACACATCCATCGCTGCAGGACACCTTGTTCGAAATACACAGCCGCTTGGCGGGTTCACTGGACTTGGAATTTCTCCTTTTAAAATGAACCTTTTGCGCTTGTCCTCCACGTCAGGATCTGGAATGGGGATCGCAGACAGCAATGCTTGTGTATAGGGGTGCAGCGGTGTTTGATATAACGTATCACTGCTGGTCAATTCGACGAGATGACCTAAATACATGACACCGATTCGGTCGCTAATATATTTGACCATCGACAAGTCATGCGCAATAAAGAGAAATGTCAGCCCTTCCTCCTTTTGCAGTTTCTTCAGCAAATTCACGACCTGCGCTTGAACAGAGACATCTAGTGCAGAAATTGGTTCATCTGCCACAATAAATTTCGGCGCTAAGGCGAGTGCTCTTGCAATACCGATTCTCTGCCTCTGTCCTCCGCTGAATTCATGAGGATAGCGCGTGGCAAAGTCATAGCTAAGTCCAACAGCTTCCAGTAGTTCTTTCACCCGGGCAACCCTTTTCTTTTGACTCCCATAAAGGTTATGAATCTCCATTGGCTCCAGCATAATATCTTTTACAGACAGCCGCGGATTTAAGGAGGAATACGGATCTTGAAACACCATTTGAATTTGCCGATTAAAATCAAATGATTCTTTTTGAGAAAGGTGATGAAGGCTTTTCCCTTCATATAAGGCTTCCCCATCTGTCGGTTCATAAAGACGCATAAGCACTTTTCCAAGTGTGGATTTCCCGCAGCCGGACTCGCCAACAAGGCCAAATGTTTCGCCTTGTTTCAGCTGAAAGGAGACACCGTCTAGCGCTTTTAGCGTTCTTCCTTTCGATAGATGAAAATGTTTTTTGAGATTGTTTACTTGTAAAAGTGGTTCAACTGCCATGACCTTTGCTCCTCTCGCTTGGCAAATACCGTCTTGCACCTGCCCATTCTTTTTCATATGAAGTGCCAGCAAGGGAAAGAAGTTCAATTTCTCTGCCGGTTTTAGGCGAATGAAGCATCATACCGTCACCTGCGTAGATCCCAACATGGCGGACTGCTCCCTTTCCGTTGTCATTGGCGAAAAACAATAAGTCGCCTTGTTCTAAATGGCTTGATGCGACCGGTGTTCCTTGCACTGCTTGGTCACTTGCGTCCCTCGGCAAAAGATATCCGCACGCTTTATACATGCTGTAAGCAAAGCCCGAACAGTCATAGCCAAAGCTGCTCATGCCGCCCCATAAATACGAAAGACCAATAAATTGTTTTCCCTTGTCTACAACATCTTTGCCGGCCATAGAAAAAATGGATGAAACTGGCTGCACATCTGCTTTATTGATTTCTCTCGTCCCTGCTGGTGTGACAACACGAAAGCAATCACTCGTTTCTTCTACAGCTGCGAGCTCTGTTAAAAAACTAATTTCCATGTCCGCTTGCCCGTTTCGATAGAGCATGGCTTTTTTCTGACAAACGATATGAGATATAGTTGGTGCACTTCCTTCTGTCACTTGCTTTAGTTGGTTCGCAGGTATATAGCCAGGATAGCCTTGTGGGTGTTTCCGGCTGGCCTGCTGCGGAATAACGACTTTCATCCAGCCGTCTGTTTCTTCTAAGCCAATGACTCGTTCACCGAGCAGTACTTGCGACTGGATCAGATTTTCTTCACATAAAGCCAGTTTTTCTTCATATGTTTGCTTGTCAATCCACTCTTTGAATTTGAAGGAGCTCTGAAGTACCTTTTGATCGATTTCTCTCGGTGACTGCGGCGCTGTCCATACGTTCGCAACTGCAACCTTTGATTCAAATATCATCATGAGACTCCTTTCACTCCTTGAATGCCTAACCCATGATGCGGCGGGAAAAAGATATCTTTTCCTTTGTACACGATTCCTCCGTCCACCATGTCCTCTTTTAGCATGAGCGGGGCATCAAAATCATAGCGGGTGATATTTGGCTGGCTGGCGGCGAGATGAGCGGCTGCTGTAATGCCAAGTTTTGACTCAATCATGCTGCCAACCATGCACTTTACGCCGTATGCTTCTGCCAAAGCATTGATTTTTAAGGCTTCTTTTATGCCGCCTGATTTCATTAATTTTAAATTGATTAAATCACAGCTTCTCGTTTCAAGCACCTTGATCGCATCATGAAAACTGAAAATGCTTTCGTCTGCCATAATCAGTGTATTTGTTGCCTGCGTCACACGGCGCAGACCTTCGATATCTTCTTTTGGCACTGGTTGCTCGACTAGTTCGATATTCAGTGATTCCATTTTCCGAATGGCTACAACCGCTTCCTTCCACGTCCAGCCCTGGTTCGCATCGAGCCTAATCTGAATATCCGGCCCGATCTTTTCTCGAATTCGCTTGATACGCTGAATATCCGTGTCTATATCATCTTTTCCTACCTTGATCTTTAATGTCTGAAAGCCTTCTGCTGCGTATTGCTTCGCATCTTCCGCCATCTCAAGCGGACGGTTTACACTGACCGTATAATCGGTTTCAAGCTGACTGCGATATCCGCCAAGGTATTGATAAAGCGGAAGCCCTGCCTGCTTCGCTAAACCATCATAAATGGCCATGTCAACCGCTGCCTTTGCGCTTGTGTTGCAAGCGAGCACCCGGTTCATATGAGAAAAAATTTGTTCATATTCTGACAAGGAAGCTCCAAGCAAAATCGGTCTGATCACTTCGCAGATGGCATAGTCGATGCTTTCCAGCGTTTCACCTGTAATCACCGTTGTCGGGACTGCTTCTCCGTAGCTGACGTCACCTTGATCATATGTGATGATAACGATCAGAGATACTGCGTCATACACCGTTCGTAAAGCGGTTTTGAAAGGCTTTTTTAGCGGTACACTCATTCTGCATGTACGAACATCGACGATTTTCATTTGATCGCCTCTTTCGCTGCAATGCCTGGAGAAATATGCAGTTTTTTTCCTGTCGCATCTAATGCAGCCTGCGTGCCCATTGGAATGGCAAAGTTCGGCGAAGAATGACCGATTCGGAAGCCCCCAAGTGTAGGTTTCTTTTGCGGGACAATATAGGTGTCCCATACTTGATTCAATGTGAGAGACTGATCTTTCTTTTTTGGCTCACATTGATGAAAATCTCCAATGATGAATCCAGCCGCATCATCCAATTTTCCAGCAGATTTGAGGTGCTGCATCATTCGATCGATTTTATAGGGCTCTTCGTCAATATCTTCAATGAACAATAGCTTTCCCTTCGTATCGATTTCAAAAGGCGTACCAAGTGTTGTCACGATGAGGGCAAGATTTCCTCCTACAATCTCACCTGAAGCGGTGCCCGGATAGAAAGTATGAAGGGGTGACAAGTGGTGCGCATACGTAAAAGCTTTCGGTGCGAACAGCTGTAAAAAGGTATCTTTCGTATAAGGATGGACCTCCTCAAGTCCCACATCAGAGGAAAGCATTGGCCCATGAAACGTCACAAGACCCGTCTGCTGCTGGATGGCCGTATGTAAAAACGTAATATCACTATAGCCCCAAAAGATTTTTGGATTCCGGCGAATGAGGTCATAGTCAATGGCTTCCGCAAGTCTGCCAGTCCCGTATCCTCCGCAAGCACAAATAACCGCCTTCACTTCTGGATCTTGAAACATACGATGGAGATCATCCACTCTTTCATGATCATGACCTGCTAAACACCCATAACGGCGGCCCAAATACTTCCCTTTTTTCACCTTTAGCCCGAGGCTTTCTAAAAAGGCAATCCCTTTTGCTAATTTCAGCTCATCAGGCGGGCTTGCTGGTGCAATAATCCCCACCGTATCCCCTGTTTGAAGTGCCACTGGCAGCTGGCTCATGCCATATCCCCTCTTTCTCTTTATTTCTTTCAATCTATGGGTTTCTGCTTCATAACATGAACGAATAAAGGAACAGACGCTTTTATCTAAAAGCGTCTTAGATTGTTGACAAAGGGCTAAAATGATGTTTATTTTAGCCCTTTGTCTTCTTTTCAGCGTGATAGAAAACCTTTGCAGTCTAGGAAGGACGAGCACTGGCGCGGAGCGAATTTGTCATTCGTGAGCACCAGCGCGCAGGACTGACAACGAATGCGAGGGTTTGTCTACACGCTGAGACGCTTTTATCTAAAAGCGTCTTTTGATCCTAATATTACTCTCCATCTACTTGTGCCCATTTCAAATCGATATACCCAACAGGGTGACGGACAATCCCCTTCACGCCTTCTTTTTGTAAATGAACTTGGTTATAAAAATGAATCGGAATGATCGGTGCTTCTTCAATGAGAAGTGCCTCTGCATCATGAAGGATGTTGTTTCTCTTTTGTTCGTCTGCTTCCTGGCTCGCCTTCTTGATCAGTTGGTCATAGGTATCGTTTGACCATCCTGTCCGGTTCATGGCATTCCCTGTTTGAAAGCTCTCTAAGAAATTGATCGGATCTGCATAGTCTGCTAAAAATGAACTTTGTGAGAATTGGAATTTCAGTGCCTTTTGATCTTCTGCAAATACATTGGCTTCCATGTTTGCAAGCTTCACATCTACACCTAGCGCTTCTTTCAGCTGCTGCTGGATGGCTTCAGCTTTTTTCTTGTTCTCAGGCTTTGTACTATATGTCAATGTGACGGCTGGCAGTTTTGAATAGTTCTCTTCTTTCAGCCCTTTTTCTAGTAGCTTCGCAGCTTCACTCTTATCATTCTTCACAAGATCACCGCCAGCTTTTCTGAAATCTTTACCCTTTGAATCAAGAATGCCTGGCGAGACGAAGGCACGTGCTGGCTTCTCTTCATTTTTCGTTACATAATCCACGATATCTTGCGGGTTGATCGCCATTTGAAAAGCTTTGCGGATGTTCTTATTTTGAAAAGGTTCCATGTTCACATTCAGACGATAAAAGAACAATCCAGCCTGGTCTTCAATTTGTACATCTTTATTTTTCAGCAGGTTTTCACTTTGCTCTGCTGGGACAAAGGCAGTATCTAAATCTCCTGATTGATACATTTGATAGTCTGTGTTTCGATCACTGATCATCAGCCACTTCACTTGATCCAGCTTGACTGTTTTTTTGTCCCAATACGTCTCACTTTTTTCCATTGTGAAGCTCTCATCATGCTTCCACTCTGTCAGCTTGAACGGTCCATTTCCGACAAAGGTTTTGGCGTCTTTTGCCCAGTTTGGGTCCTTCTTAGCTACCTGTTCATTGACAGGAAAAAAAGCAGGGTTTGCGGTCATATTTAAGAACGATTTCTGCGGATATGCCAGTGTGACCTTGAGCGTTTTGTCATTTACAGCGCTGACTTTCACGTCTTCTTTCTTTCCTTTTTCGCTGTTAAATGCCTCTCCGCCTTCAATCATGTAGGCTAGGAACGATGCAGATGAGCCTGTTTTCGGATCAAGCAGCCGCTTCCACGCATATTCAAAGTCACTCGCTTTCACTGGATCACCATTTGACCACTTGAGGCCATCTCTTAAATGGAACGTGTACGTTTTTCCATCCTCTGAAATCTCCCATTTTTCCGCCATTGCAGGAGATGGTTCCTGCTTTTCATTTAGTCTTGTTAATCCCTCCATTAAGTTATTGAGTCCTTGCCACGATACATTATTAAAACCAATCGGCGGATCAAACGACGTCGGTTCATTTTCGTTATTTAAGGTTAATACTTTCTTTTCACCCTGATTGCTTGATGATCCTTTCCCTGCCTGCTCATTGGCTGTACATCCTGCGAGCAGCATGATCGTGAACAAACATATACTGATGATCCACCCTTTTTTTTTCATCAAAAACTCCCCCTTTGTGTTGAAGATAAAACCGTTTGATTCGCTCGCTCATCTTGGAGCCAGCAATGCACTGTGTGGGTAGGTGACCGCTGCGTTTCGTGCGGCATGATATGATCACATACCTTCATGACGGACGGGCAGCGATCTGTATACGGACAGCCCTTTGGCGGAGCAAATAAATCAGGCGGGCTTCCTTCAATTGGAATGAGTTCATCTTTCATATCAAGTCTTGGAACGGATTGCAGAAGTCCTTTTGTATAAGGATGCTGCGGACTGTAAAAAATATCTCGCCTCGTTCCGACCTCTACCATTTTCCCTCCGTACATGACCGCTACCCGGTCTGCGACTTGGGCGACGACTCCTAAATCATGTGTGATTAAAATAATGGTGACACCTGTTTTTCTCTGAATCTCTTTAAACAGCTCTAATATTTGTGCCTGTATGGTCACATCCAGCGCTGTCGTTGGTTCATCAGCAATCAGAACTTTGGGCTCGCAAATCAGTGCCATGGCAATCATGAGCCGCTGCCTCATTCCCCCGCTGAACTGGTGAGGGTATTGCTTTAGCCTTTCCTTCGGCTGCGGAATGCCAACCAAATCAAGCATCCGAATGGCGGCTTCTTTCACTTCTTTTTTCGTCAGCTTTTGGTGCTCCTTTGCCGCCTCCATGAGCTGATCGCCGATTGTCAAGGTTGGGTTCAGTGCGGTCATTGGATCTTGGAAGATCATCGAAATATCGACACCTCGTATGGCGCGCATTTCTTTTTCAGATAATGACAGCAAATTGCGGTCTTCAAACCAGATTTCTCCCTGATCAACATGAGCACTGTATGCTGGCAGCAGCCTCATAATGCTTTGTGAAGTCACACTTTTCCCGCAGCCTGATTCTCCCACAATGGCAAGGGTTTCTTTTTCATATACATCCACATTCACCCCGCGTACCGCTCGAACTGAGCCGCCATATGTCCGAAAGCTGACGTGCAGATCGATGATTTGTAGAACTTTTTTCAAAGCGCCATCACCTCTTCATCTTCGGATCAAGCGCATCTTGCAAGCCATCACCTAAATTGTTAAAGCAAAACATTGTGAGCGAAATAAAAAACGCAGGGAAAAATAAACGCCACCAATGTCCATTATCTGATAGCACTGTCGGCAGCGCATCATTTGCCATCACGCCCCAGCTTGCAAACGGTGCTTGAATGCCTAAACCAAGAAAGCTTAGGAACGCTTCTGCAAATATCGCGGTCGGCACAGTTAAGGTCATCTGAACGATAATCGGCCCCATCGTATTCGGCAGCAGGTTGCGGCGAATGATACGAAGGCTCTTTGCACCAAAGGTTTTTGAGGCAAGGACATATTCCTGGCTTTTCAGCTGAAGAACTTGACCTCTCACGATTCTTGCCATTCCAATCCATCCGGTGACAGTGAGCGCTACAATAATGGTGACAAGCCCTGGTCCCATCAGAACCATCAATAAAATGACAACAAGTAAATAAGGAAGTCCGTAGAGCACCTCGACGATTCGCATCATGACATGGTCATATCTCCCGCCCTTATAACCGGCAATCCCTCCATAGATCACCCCGATGGCAAAATCAATCAAGGCTGCCATGACGCCTACAAATAACGAAATACGCGCCCCGTACCATGTACGCGTGAACACATCTCGTCCAAGCTCATCCGTTCCGAACCAGTGAGCAGCGGATGGCGGCAGATTTTGCATCGAAAGACGCTGCTCTGTCACGCTATTAGGCGCAAGCAATGGGCCTAATAGTGCCATGATAAAAAGAAAAATCAATACCGATAGACTAAACATCGCAAGCTTATTTTGCTTCAGTCGTCTCCATGTGTCTGCCCAATACGAAAGAGAGGGTCTTTTAATGGCATGGGCCTCTGTGTTCTTTTGCTCTCTCGGAGAAAACCATTCGTCCGGCACTTCATGATGCGGATTCGGTTGATCCTGCTGCAAATGTATACTCATGCCTTTCCTCCTTTCTGATGCAGCTGAATCCTTGGATCAAGCAGGCGATACGCCACATCAACAATGAAAAGAAGTGTGATTAAAATGATGCTGTAAAAAACAGTGGTTCCCATGATGACAGGATAATCACGGTTGTTAATACTCTCGACAAAGTATTTTCCCATGCCAGGAATCGCAAATATTTTTTCAATGACAAAGCTTCCTGTTAAAATGCTTGCGACAAGCGTGCCAAGAATGGTCACAACAGGCAAAAGCGCATTTCGAAGCGCATGTTTGAACACAATTTTAAAGGGAGAAAGTCCTTTTGCTTTAGCAGTGCGAATATAGTCCTGAGACAGCACTTCAATCATGCTCGATCTTGTTAACCGGGCAATAATGGCCATCGGACTAACGGCAAGAGCAATGGTCGGTAGCACCATATGCATCGGACTTGTCCACATCGCTGTAGGAAAGAGCTTCAAATTCACAGCAAGCTGCTGAATTAATAAAGTAGCAAAGATAAAGTTTGGAATGGATATACCGAAAACAGCAATGGTCATGGCGAAATAATCAATCAAGCCATTGTGCCGGAGGGCAGCCATGACCCCTAGCAGGATGCCGGAGATGACAGCAATCAATATTGAGATAAGACCAAGTTCTAATGAGACTGGGAAGCCTCTCGCCAATAGATCATTGACACTTTCAGAAGGCTTTTTAATGGAAGGACCAAAATCAAAGGTAACGATGGATTTTAAATAGATGACATATTGAACATACAGTGGTTCGTCTAAGTGATAGTAGCTTTCGAGGTTTCGCTGGACGGTTTCGTTTGTATTTCGTTCTTCATTGAAGGGCGATCCTGGGATGACCTTCATTAAAATAAACGTTAATGTCGTAATCGTTAAGATCGTGGCAATCATCGCAATAAAACGCTTGAGCAAAAAGCTGGTCATCTGCCGTCTCCCCCTCGCTTAACAAAATGTTGTACGTGCGGCAAGCTCTGTCATGACAAGCATCGCTTGGTAGGCTTCTAATATATTCTCTGCTTGATACGTCACCGTTGTTGTCCCTTCAATAATGGCAGTACCAGGCATTAAATTCGCCCATTCAGCTTGTCCATAATTGGCAAACTCAATCTTCAGCAGCGGCTGATCAGGAGGCGTCAGCGGCTTGATGTGATGAATCTGTTTCATTGCGGCTTCCACTTGCTGCAAGATTTGTTGGTTGACTTTGGCAGGAGTGAGACATTTCACAGCAGATCTTGAAATGGTCTCTTTCACTGCCACTGTTTTCACACCAGGCATCAGCTTTTCTGCTTCAAGTGCTGCTTGATCATCTCCGCAAACAAGAATCACCGGCACACCATAGTAGCCTGCAACATACGCATTAAAGCCCATTTCACCAATTGGATGATCATTTATGTAAAAATGTCGGACACCAAAAATCATACTGTGAGACATCACACCTTTCATAGACGCCCTCGCATGATAGCCTAAAAAAACAGCAGCATCATAGGTTTGATCTAACCCTTGAACCATTGAATAAGGCTTGACGTCACCAGATATAAGAGATGCTTCTTCATGCAATTCTTCAATCAACAAATTATTCATTTTAGAATGACTGTCATTGACCAAAATATCCGTTGCGCCATGCTGAAGAAGTGCCTCCACACAGGCATTCACTTCACCCGTCATGATCTTTCTGCCCCGTTCATAATTGTGCTGACGGGCATCGACAAATGTATGATCAGCTAGACCAGTAATCCCCTCCATATCGACAGATACATAGAGCTTCATCCCCATCCCCCTTTAATTAAACTTAAAATTTGTGTATATTTTTCTAAAATTTCTAAAAAATTATATGATTACTTGATTGATTTTTCAATACAATGTCTGAAAATAAGGAAATTAGACTCAGTTAATACAGGTCAATAGACTGAATGAGAAAGGATTTTTTTAACAAATAAAACACCACTAACTGTGTCTTTAGTGGTGTTTGTCCGCTTCGTTAATCTGTGATTTCAGTTGTTCATATTTCTTCATGGTTTGTGTAAATAGATCATCAAACATCTGAGGTGCCTGCTTTTGAATCACCTCGGCGCCTTCTCCTGTAATGCCCCCTTTTGTCGCCACCCTATCGACAGTTTCAGCAAAGGTGAGGCCTCGTTCTACAAGGACTTGACCTGTGCCTAAAAGGGCATACGTTAAAAATTCATACGCTTCCTCTAAGGAAAGCTCACTATTTCTCACAGCGGCTCTCGCCATTTCTTCAAAAAGAGCAGCGATAAAACCAGGAGATGAACTCGTCAAGTTACTCGCCGCATCAAGCCGGTCTTCCTCCACTTCACGTACGATGCTAAAAGCTGAAAGCAGACGATGCAAACGCGCCTTTTCTTCCTTTCCAGCAGTTTCGCCATGCACAACGAGGGATACGCCCGTTCCAACAGCTGACGTGAGCGTTGGGATGTATCTGGATACTGGTTGAGTCGAATGCTTTGATAACTTGTCTAACGTCACAGCCGCGGCTACTGATACAATATGGACCGATTTGGTTGCTGAAGGCAGTTGATCGAGTACATCAAGTACAGCAAGTGGCGGCACGCAGATAAAAAGTACATCACATGACGCAGAAAGTTCGTCTAATGAGCAGATGTTTATTTCTTGATGCTTGTCTTTGAGTTGAAGCAGGCGGTCCGTTTCACTTCTTGTGTGGATCATGATTTGATGGGCATTGAGTACTTCTTTTTCCAGCCATTTTTGCACCATCATATCAGCCATGCTTCCATATCCAATGATTCCAATTGTCTCCACAGTTTAATCTCCTCTATTTTGCTTAGATTCACTACTTATTTTAACAATTTCCCACAATGTTTTCATTTTTATCCCACACTTTTTTCTTACGATCAAGTCAGTATCCACCACAAAAGGTAAAACCCCTTAAACCCATTCATGAAAAAATGATGAAAGAGAGTGATTTGAATGACACATCACAAAAATGAACAACAACCTTCTCAAGAACTTCAAACAACGGAACAGCCACAAAAACAAAAGAAGAAGCCAAACGGATGGTTTAAGCCATTTGTCAGCGGTGTTGTAGGCGGTACGCTGGCGTTAGGTGTGTACGTCCTTTCGCCATATGCCCAGCACGCATCAGACAACACAGCACATAACTCAGCAGCAAAAACAGAAGCTGTATCGACAAATGATACAAGTGCCAATTCCTCAAAAACAACCGCCGTCCAAACATCACATTCATCAAACAGCATCTCCAGCATGGTAGAAAATGTATCACCAGCCATTGTCGGCATTACAAACTACCAAGCGCAAAGTCAAACAGACACGAGCTTCGGCGATTTCAATACACCTTTTGATGAGTCACAGCAAAATAAAAGCAGTCAAGAGGAAAAAACAGGTACAGGCTCAGGAGTGATTTTCAAAAAATCCGGAAGTAAAGCCTATGTCTTAACAAACAACCACGTCATTGAAGGGGCAAATAAACTAACAATCTCCTTGCACGATGGCAAAACCGCCAAAGGTAAATTAGTCGGAGCTGACCCGCTGACTGACCTAGCAGTTGTAGAAATTAGCAGCAACCAAGTAACGAAGGTCGCGGCATTAGGCGATTCCTCCTCGCTGCGTGCTGGAGAAACCGTCATCGCGATCGGAAACCCGCTTGGTGAAGATCTATCAAGAACCGTGACCCAAGGAATTGTCAGCGGTGTCGATCGAACAGTCTCGATGAACACATCAGCAGGCGAAAGCAGCATTAATGTGATTCAAACAGATGCAGCTATTAACCCAGGAAACAGCGGCGGCCCGCTTCTTACGACAAATGGAAAGGTTGTTGGGATCACGAGTATGAAAATTTCTGAAACAGGTGTTGAAGGCATTGGATTCGCGCTTCCAATCAATGATGTCAAACCAATCGCCGATCAGCTTCTCGCAAAAGGAAAGATTGAGCGTCCATATATCGGCATCAGCATGCTGGATCTCGAACAAGTCCCGGACGTGTATCAGAAAGAAACACTCGGTCTCAAATTTAGTCAGCTTGATCAAGGCGTATACGTCAAAGAAATCGCCGCAGGCTCACCTGCCGCCAAAGCCGGCTTAAAGTCAGAGGATGTCATTACCGCCATCAATGGGAAGCAAATCAAAACCGGAAGTGAATTACGTCATGAGCTATACACGAATACAAAGATTGGAGACACCGTGAGCATCACACTCATTCGAAACGGAAAAGAAGAAACGAAGAAGGTGACATTAACACAAACTGAATCTAAGCAGGTAAGTTCCTAATGCAAAAAGAAAAAGGGCTAAGATCATCTTGATTTTAGCCCTTTTTCTTCTTTTCAGCGTGATTGAAAACCTTTGAAGTCTAGGAAGGCCAGCTACTTTTGCGGAGCGAATTTGCAATTCGTGAGCACCAGCGCACAGGACTGACAAAGAATGCGACTTGCCTCAACATCAGTGGAAATTGTTCGAAAATAACGCAGGACTACAAAATATTTTCGGGAGTGGAACCAAGTGGAATATACGTTTTCAGGTGCGCTGATCACGAAATTGTGACTCCTATGACCCCTACACGTCAGGATCAAGGCCATTTGAAGGTCAACTTCGTTAATTTGAGAGATATCATCTTTTTGGCCTCAGATTCTGAAAGAGCGGAAAATTTTACCTTCGGATATATTTTTACTCACGGGATCGAGTGACCTCTAGAAGTCACATGAAGGTCAAAAGCATTCTTTAGAATTTCTGAACCTAGATAAGTGTACACTCCACTTAAAACATCATCACAGGCACGGCGCGCACATTAATTGGGGTTCTCCCACTACGTGTGCTATTTTGCTTATGATTTGGGCATCATTTTTACGCATGCGTGCACCATATATCGTGCTACTAGAGGGGGCATCCGATAAGTCCGCAATTCTTGGAATTTTCCGCCCCTACTGCCCCGAAATGAGAAACTTATCGGACTTCTACTGTATCAAGGTAATGATCCTTACAACATACGTTTTCGGGTGCGCTGATCACAAAGCGTGGCCCCTATGACCCCCACACGTCAGGATAAAGGTCATTTTAAGGTCAACTTCGGTAATTCGAGAGGTATAATCTTTTTGACCTCAGACCTTCAAATGACCTTGATCCTGACGTGTAGGGGCCATAGGGGCCACGGATTCGTGATCAGCGCACCCGAAAACGTATGTTGTAAGGCCAGGCTACTAGCAACTATGCCCGAAGAAAGAGGTCAGAACCTCCATGGAACTTGCGACTTTAAGGCAAGATTAGTAAAATAAGAGCAAAGCTGGGACGGTTGTACCCATTTTGAAAGGGCAATCGGTCCCAGAGACTGACTTGCCACGTGGAGGAGATCCTTCGCCCTCATAATATCAGTTCAAGAACATCTACCCACCTGGACGATGTGATGCACTATTTTAAACAGAGGCTCATCGTCCTGTCTGCGCGTCTGCGAGGATTTCAGAGAGCGATCGTGATAAGTAATGACAATAGGACTTTTTTGGTAGACGAAATACGTTTTTACCGTGGACTTGCAGATGGCAAAAACAAGACTCAAAATTATTGAGAACCACCTAGGGTCGAGGAAGTGGCCAGATATTGGTCGATCATCTGGGGTACTCATAGGCCAAGTCTACTGCTTTTTCGGGTCGCCTTAATCTGATTCTGGCGTCTGGCCTCAGTGCGAAGAACGTCACAAAGGCAATCAAGACCTATGCCATTCCTCTCCTAACATACTGCTTTGGTTTGGTCACCTGGTCCATGATTGACCACGAGAGGCATAAGAGAATTATCCACGTGAAAATGTCTGAGCATCGAATGCACCATGAAAGGACATCTGTAGAGAAAATAGTTCTTCCACGCAAGCTTGGGGCAGAGGGATCTTGGATGTTCGTTGATTGTGTGACTCAGGTTACGCAGTTGCGTGAATATTTCTAAAACAGGACTAGCATCTCACTCTACGAGTAAATTTTTAGAGTTGATCTGTATACGCCCTTAAAACTGGCAGCTGTTGATTTCCAGACCATCGGACATCTCAACGCTGAAGAGCTAGCTGCTCAGTGGCGAGGTAAACAGCTTTTTTTTATTATATATTGTTTATTTAGCAATATCCCCAAACATTGGATCTTCCTTGCGTAGACAGTGATGATTCAAACCTCTAGTTAAGGCGGTGAGAATTCTTTCCGGAGACGGAAGGAATTGTCATTGTCATCCAGGACAGGGTAATCAAGACGACGAATTACCAAAAACACATCCTCAGTATTGCGGCAGTTATTGACAGATTGCCGCATTTGTGGAGATCCCAATGAGAACATGGAGCATTTAAATGATGGCTGTACGATGCTTGCCTCGCAATAATACACTCACAGACAATATTGTTGCTGGGATAATTCACCAACAAATTGCCTGGAACACTGGTTTACTAGAGAGATTTGAGCCTTGCTACAAATATAGCGCAGGTATATTAGGCTCCGATACACTGAGAAGATCCAGAAATATTCGGAACTGAAGCAGGAGATCCTGACCGTTTGGAGGGTGAATAAAGCCACCAGCCACCCGGTCGTGATCTCCTCCAGTAGTAACGTTCATGCGAGGTGCTTACAAATCTTGGAAGAGCTGGGATCTCGAAATTCGCTACATCTAATTCAGACGGCAGCATTGCTGAACACGTACCGCATCGTCAGGAGTTTTCTGCTCGTGAACAATGATAGCGGCTAAAATCGCCTTCTGTGGCCATCCCGCGTACACGGCAGATGACTGTGATAAACACATTTTTAATTTCTTACTTTTAATTTTTGACCTTGTTTGTATATGTGTATCCGTATGCTTGTGTGAAGTTGTGTTTTTCTCGCGCCGTTTAATGTCAATAAAATTCATATTTTGAATCGTTGGTCTCATTCGTTGGCCTTGGAACTAGCGTTCGCAAGCAAGATGGATCCCTATAAATGGTCTCTCCAGTATGAATTTTGCATCCCTAAAGGGCTCTCCAGGATAAATGTTTGGATCCCTATAAACGGGCTGTCCAGTATTAATGTTGGATCCCCATAAACGGGCTGTGTAGGATGAATGTTGGATCCATCTAAGGCTCTCCAGCGTAATTGTTAGATCCCTATAGATGGGCTCTTCAGTGTGCATAATCGCGAATCACGACGAATGCGCAAGCAGAATATAGAGTACAGAAACAGCGACTGACACCAGCGAATCTCCTAATCACCTACCGCGTTTCGCGACCGTGTTTAGTAGCGAATTACCACGTCATGAGCACCTGTTGGTTGAAGGTGGGCCAACATAATACTAACGATGGTGTTCTTGCGTTGGCTTCGTGGTAGGGCTTGAAATTTCCTCTCATGACCTTGACGGCTATGTTGGCTGTAGCATCGCTACTGATAGGACTTCCCATACCAGACAGGCAGAGAAAGAAGGGGAAAGGGACTAAGAAGAGCTCCAAAACCCCATACAGTCCATGGCGAAGTTTATAAATATATATCGTCGCTGGTTGCTTCCCGAGGATCTTGGGGGCGCCCCTGGAGCCACCGCTGGAAATGGCAGCATGCAAACCGATGATGGTGAGCTGCTTGATGGACAAGTAAATCTCACCGGAATACCAGAAAGGGCTACTGTCTAGCCAGAACATGGGCAAGAAGTGGTAAGCAGCAGGACATCAGCTGCGCCTATGGGCGATGCTTCGGTTGGGAGCCCCCAGCCGACCACTTGGACAGAAATTCCACGGCATCGTATCAACTTTGAAACTTCTCATGATGAGTACCTGATGCACTGCTAATTCGAACACGAGATGGGAGCGACCACAACTTCTCTTGACGGGAAGGCCTTTTCGCCAAACTTTTGTAGTGAATTTCCTGGAAATAAGGACAGTAACTGAAGATGACCTTAAACAACGAGGGTGTCAGATAATAGATGAGAACCCCCTCCCTAGAAGAACCATCAACAGAATAAGATCTGAGGTTGAGACTGCATTCCGTGAGCGACTCCAGGGTGTACAGGCCAAAAAGAGGGTCAAGTAGATGCCGGAAATGAATGGAGACGTGATCAGATGTAACTTTCGGGCAAAAGCTATGGGAGAAACCTTGAGGGGAGAACAACATCGTCTCTTCGTGGTTCTTCATACTGAGCTTGCCCATAGAGTGACCGAGCAACATCTAGCTGATCAGTTAAGATCCATTAGGCGGCTCCACCTTATATCCGAAGTCGAAATAAGTAATATCGAAAAACAGGTGCGACAATAACTAGCATAATCGCACCCTGCAGTTGCGGTGGAATAGAATGTTTTTTTTGCCCATGACACGAGACGCTATCGACGAGCGGAAGCCGGATCTGGGGGATGTAGCGGACCGACTGTCTCATAATCGACAGTTGTTAGGCCTGCAACCGCCGGAATCTTCCCCTGTTCCTGTTCAACTCATTGAAGAGCTAGATGAAAAAAGCCTGCCAACCGTTCCACATAAAGTGGTATCGCCCTTAGTCGTTGTTAGGTTTCTGTTGCTCAACATGTTACAAGTCCATTCCACAACTGCAGTTGGCACATCATGTGCAAATCATAGCCGCCCTGATCACCTCTCTAGAGGTGTAGTTGAAGGCTTCTTTGATATCCATAAGGTTTCTAATCGCAAAGCCTTTCTGCTTCAGTTTTCCTTCGATTAGGTTTACTGCTCGGCTTATGGCCATTTCGGTCGAGTGACCAGCCCTATAGGCGTGTTGCTCCTTGTGAGGTTGCCTATTTGATAATACCTTGTCGTGGATATATCTATCCACTAGTCTTTCCACCGTTTTCGACAGGAAAGATGTGAGACTGATGGGGCGGAAATACTTGGGTGAAGTATAACCGATCCTGCCTGCTTTCAAAATGAAGACTACTCGCGTACCTCTCCATGCTGTCGGGGCACATTTCAGTATCAGAGTAGCCCTAGAAAGTCACACGAGCGACCCTATGATGGTCTCGGCAGCCTTCTGTAAGAAGACTGGGTATATGCCATCCAGACCAGGAGACTTTTATGGGCTGAAAAACTTTAGGGCCCACCTGACCCTGGAGGGGGTAACTATGTCGTGGGCTAGCCGCTGTTTCGGGCCCACTTGAGCCACAGGCGGCTTTGGTTGCATCAGAGGTGTAGGCTCCTTTTCCCAAAATCTTTTGAAGCCCGGAAAATTTGCTTTCATCAGGCGAGCTAAGGTCTCCTCGTTTGACACTGATTATCCTTCGTCGGGAAATTTTAGAGTGCCATGAATAGCATCCGGATTTCGATAAAGCAGGTTGATCCCTCATCTGGGAATCAGTAATATGCACAACTAGGAGCTATTTCGGACCTCCCGTTGTGTACACTTCCTGAAACCGATCGTGCTTCACGATTCGCCAGGACGATGTCTTTAGTGAGGGGTTGAATTCCTCCAACGCCAGTGAATTAACCGAATTATTAATTAGGTTCAAACTGTTGTGGAGAGGGGGAGGGGAGAGGGAGTGAAATGCTGATTTTAAATTCGTACTAATAAGGTGAAAATCGATTTTCTGGACAGCAACGTATTCTACTTCAAATGCGCTCTTATTCAACACCAACAACTTGCGTAAAAAGTAAAAAATGCGCCAGATATTGACGCATTAATAATTCTCAAAGTGATAGCCCACGATAAATTTATATGAAAGAAGAAATCCTGACGGAAAAATCTCTCCATATTAATCAATTTATCTTTCAAAAAGGCAGATCTACCGTAGACGCCATCTATGCGTTTACCTCCCGCATTAATAATACAATGCGGAAAGGTAAAGTAGCGGTTACAGTGTTTCTACACATAGAGGGGTATTAGTAACACCCCAATTGAATCCATATACGGTTATGCTAAGGCAAAAGAAATTAGTGATACAAAAACAAGTGCTGGCCAAAGTTTCAAGCGGTTCTATCATCCACCCAGTGGGCGCTTGTCATTGATGACCTGTTTCGTGTCTTAAACGAATCAGCTTTTTACACTCAAGGCTATGTAGATGACCTGGCGATCCTGGTAACAGGAATGCATGAGGCTACCTTAGCGCAACTCAGGCAGTCAGCGCTCAACATAATAGATTGATGTGCAAGAGCCGTTATTTTGTCCGTTAACACGTTTACGCAATGGTAAAGAGAAATAAGATGACTTTTTGGGCCTGTAGATGCGCAATAGAGTAAACCTGCCATGAAACAAACACCAATATCAGCTCTTACGGTAATTCTGGACATCCCGCCGTTGCACCTTTTCGTAAGGAAGATTGCAGCAGCGGAAGTCTATAGACTCTCCTAGTAGGGGGCAACCTTATTGATGATGAAGTGAAAGATCTACATGATATCAGTAAGCGCATGCTGCGCGAGGTTTCGTTTGGTGCATAGACGCCTCTAAAGACTCCTTGGGAACAGGACCTGGAATCTATGGGAAGAAGTCCAGGGCTGAAATAACAACAGCACTGGGCACATTCCCGACAGTTTTTCAGGCAGCACTCAAGACTCTCGCATCTGAAGAATTTACTTCCAGACTAGTTTCGAGTTGCTTTCCAGATATTCTTAAGGTTGCCGGTAAAAACTGGGTCAGTCTGATTTGGATTCCCGGCCATAAAGATAATGGAGGTAATGAGAAAGCAGATGCACTGGCTAAGATGGGAGCTTAACAGCCCCTGATTGGCCCGGAACCCAACTGCGATATCTGGCACGCAACGGCGAAAGGAGTCATTGGTGAATGGCTCTCGTAACAGTATGCGAGGTATGGGAAGAGAACCAAAAAAATGGTGCATTCTAAGAATCTCACCTCTGGTACATGTACTAAGAGGACTAATGAACTCTTGAACATGGGAAGAAGACAGATCAGTTCCGTTGTGTGTGTGTGATTAAAAAATAAGGTTAACAACCACCGCAGGGTCCAAATGGGAGCAACTGCCATCTAAAAATGACACCGGCTCTCAGTAGGACCGTGGTAAATCCCACTCATGGCCACGTCTCACGACCGTGGGATGGGTGGTCATAGGACATGACGAAATTACAACGAAAAGCCGGAGAAACCCCCGTGTGTTTTGAGGACACGAAGCGACCCAAGAATAACAGCTTCCTGCATCCATCTCGCGAGTGCCGTGGCATATTTTTGGCACGCGGGTATGGCTTTCAGGTTACGAACCAGTGATAGTTTTGCACCTCCGAGAGAACCTATCCCAAGGACAATTATTTGTACCGAATATTTTGGGTACAGTCGTTGCAGCTCCCTTTTAAGATCTTGGTACCTTTCCTTCTTTTCTTTCTCCTTGGCAGTGTTGTTGTATTCGGAAGGAGCCGAGAATTCGATCACGAACATAGTTCGTTTCTCGAAGTCTTGAAAAACAATATCAGGCCTCGAGTGTGCAATGGAGACTGCTGTCCGAAAATCGTAGTTCCAGTAAATTTGGCACTTCTCGTTCCGGACAATTGACTCTATCTCCCTTGGAGCGTTCGGCAGGGCAGGGTCGCGGATAACACTGTAAGAGCGACAAAGATGGTAATAAAGCACTCCTAGGGCCGCATTATATCTGTAGATATACGTCGTTCCTGCGTGGATGGGACACCCCGATAGTGTGTGTTCTAGGTACTCAACGTGTGCATGACACGCTCTGCACCTATCGCTTGGAACTTCTTGACATAAAATGCGGTCACGGTATGCTAAGTTGAAAATCACACCGTCCTGGCATAAGAAAATAAAACCCTCTGTACCTGAATTAAGCCCTGATGATCTGAGGAAAGTAAAAGTTTGCTCCTTCGACAAGGACTGGAGGATAAAGACAAGGATTGCTGTGAAAATTTCCGTGCATTTTCTTGTCCAGTAGCTCTTGATGGAATTTTTGAACTTCTGCTTTCTTCACTTCGGCTTTCAGAAGTGAAGCATATAGATGGATTAATGCACTTTTTTCACTTCTGATGTTAAAATTCAGGCCAAGGGTCTCGGCCGCTTGCTCCGCGGCTTTTTAAGGGAACGCTCCTTCACCAATTATCTCGTGGTTCCTGACCATTTTTAGGAGAGGATCTCTGCCATTGGCAACCATGCAAGCTGTACTTAGAACAATTCGGTTATAAACACACTGGAGATTTAGAAGTTCGCGTCCGCCTTGACGGCGTGAAATGTATATGTAATCGCGGTACTAATGAATTGATATGCAAGCTTTCATGCATATGCATGATATTACGTGTAGTTACATCAAGGGCCTTGATTTCGTTCTTTGTCTATTGAACCACTCCAAATGAGTAGAGTAGAACCAGGACGGCAAACATGTTAGACGCAGATACCTTGTTCAACGCCGATAGATTGGGAGACAAATCTGTCGCAGAAGATGCTTGTATCTGCTTCGGAGAGACTCCTTTACGAATGTTACGTCCTGAATGCGGCTTTGAGGCACGCCCGGGTATGTATAGGTGTCTCCAGTGTGAAGATGTCTAATAACACTCATATCGACGAACTCAGGGTCCTTGGAAACGCCAACAATCTTTTCTTTCTTCAGATGAATTTTGGCACATTTATCCAATCAAAAGTCCATCCCAATTTCGCCTGTGTACTTCTTGACGATATTCATGGCAGTTTGAAGTTTTATTTTACCGGTGGCATAGATCTTCAGGTCATTTATATAAAATACATGAGTGACCTTATGCTAGCGCTGGTTAGTGTCGTCACAGAGATATCCAGAAGAATTTCGTAGTGCGAGAGATAGAGGCAGAAGTGTAATGCAAAAAATCAAAGGGCTCATGGTATCGCCCTGAAAGAAGCCTCTCTGGAAGGTGACGTTGCTCGTTGTCACACGATAATTTCCAGATGAGATAGTAAATCTAGTTTTCCAAAGAGGTATCTATCTCTATACATCTCACTATGTGTGGATGCACGTTCAAGCTTTCCAACAGACACATGATAAGTCTATGAGAGGTTGAATCAAAAGCTTTCCGGTAGTCTATACAGGCAATTGATAGGACGCGTTGACGAGCTGCACACCTGTCAATTAGCAGGTTCTCTCGAAGGCCTGCTACACCTTTTTTCGAGCCACGTTGTTTGTACATCTCACGGCACACAGGCTTAATTCGCCGAACAATCCTGTTGCTTAGGACAGCTGTAAAGATCTTATACAGTGCGTTCAAACAAGTTATTGGCCTGTAATTCTCTGGATCAGACAAGTTGCCTTTATTCGGTAGGAGTATAGTGAGTCCTAACACCAGCCACTGCGGAATGGTCGTCTCCGACTTCAAATATGAGGTGAATATTGCGGGCCAAATGTTGGTGCGTAGAAGTAAACTTCTTTCACCGGAAGTTCTTGATATAATCTGGTCCAGCACCGGAAAAGTTTTTTGTGCCTCTAAGTGCTTTTTCACCTCTTCGGCAGTGATTGATGAACATTCCTCCTCAGATCTTATGACGTTGTCGCAAAATTCCTTGAAGCGGATGATATTGTCAGTATCTTCTTTCAGCTTTAGTATTTTCGGGACCTTGTATACGATTTATACCATTATCATTTAGACTTCCAAGAACTTCAATTTTTTGTTCTTCAGTTACTTTCAAATTTGGTGTCGCATTTAAAATATTAATAAATGATTTGTATTCTCCATTTGTGGTACTGCCGAAATATTGATTTCAGTTTTTATGTTTATTTTCATGTTTTTAAATTCATTTTTTTCAATTTCTCCTTGATGTTTTTCAATATCGAACAATCCAATTCTTGTTATTTTTGTATTATTTGTTAAAAGTAATTCATAATAAAGATTGCCGTCATTATAATTCGAACTTTGTTTCGCCGTCATATTTTAAATTGAGAATTTCTAAATAAATAATTAGTAAACAGTATGATTAATTTAATATATTGTAGGATTATATACAATACTACAAAGGGTTTAATATATTTATGGTTGTTAAACTACCCTCAGTTCAAAAAATTCAGCGAGATAAAAGCATTCGTACTGAAAAATTTCAATAATAGTTTTGTGATTTAAAAAAAACATGGTTTTCGTAAATATAGTATGAATATAGTTCAGAAATTGAGAAAGCTTACTTCATTCTTTCTAATTTTTGTTGAACGTTCAGATGCATTCTTATTCCAGGCTAGGCAGGATACTCTACATTCATTATTATTTTTTAACCTAAATTTAAGCAATTCAAGTTCCTTTCCTGAATTGTCTTTGGCTAAAAAGGTTTTAAGAGCTTGAATTTATTCTACATATGCAACCACTGACTCATATATTATAAATAACAAAATATATATATATAAACAATTTCAATAAGAAAATGAAAGTATGCTTACACACATTAATCTTCGATATTAATTTTTTCTTTTAAAAAATTTGTTGTGGTGAAAAGAAGATCATGTAAAATAAGATAAAGAATTGTTTTAAATATGTGAAATAATCACTAAAAAATGTGACAAATCAAAACTAAGAAATTTAAATGTAGTAAAGTTCATATTGTATAGAAATTCAGATCATAACATAAACGTATGTTATTGTCTTTCAAACACTTGAAACGTAATGTCACATATCTATTTTTAGTATTGCCAATTGGATTACTTAAGTTTTAATTTGAAATAGAATGTTGGAAAATGTTTCTTAAGAAAATGGAAGCTTGATGAGGATAGAAATCAGTTAAGTAAGAAACTTTTATGAAAAACAGTTTCATGAAAAATTTCAAATACACATAATACGAAATTGTGAGTCTGAATATAAGGTTATTGAACAAATTTTAAATGGATAACCAAGTAAGTATAAAAATTAAAGGGGATGGCAATTGCTTGTTTCGCTCATTTTCCTTTTTTTTATATAATGACCAAGAGCAACACCCACGAGTCAGATTGAAAGTTATCTTATTTGTAATTCAAAACCCGATTCATTCAATAATTCACCATGACATTCTAAATGATTTCACTATAAGTGAATTTAAAAATAATGAACATAATAGTGAATTAATCATTTTACTATCTGCAAACATAGATGGAGGACATTATGACATATTAGAATGCTCAAATTCTTATTTTCTTGACGATTATAAAAAAATTATAGTATGAATTATTATTATAAAAAATAAAGAAATAATAAATAAATAAAAAGAGAAAAGTAAAAAATTCAAACGAGTCAATATTAGAAAATAAAAGAAAATCATGTAGAGTTAAGAACATGAAAATAGAATGTTTATATAGAAAAATAAGAACTGATTATTGTGTCGATCATATGTCGAAAGAACGATTATTTGAGAAAAGAAGAAAGGATATTGCAAAGAATATGAATGATGAAAAAATGCAAAATAAAAGGGGATTGAAAATATGAATGATGAAAGAATGCAAAATAAAAAGGATAAAGATGGGGTTGAAAATATGAATGAGGTAAGAATGCAAAAGAAAAGAGATGAAAATAGGGTTGAAAATATGAATAATGGAAGAATACAAAAGAAAAAGGATAAAGATAGGGTTGTAAATATGAATGGTGGAAGAATGCGAAAGAAAAGGGGAAAATACATTATTTTATGTATGAATGATACATTTTTAGAAAAGAAAAAAGGAAAATTTAGAGTAATCAATATGTCACAGAAACAATTAAGTAAAAGAAGAAAAATTCAACAGAGATTGAAAATGAAATTACCTAATATAAATTATTCTGATATTGAAGAAATGGACTACAAGTGTCCCTACTGTTCGGCTTTATTCTCGTCTGAATAATAATAAAAATTGTTGTCATGACGGTAAAATACAAATTTCTCCTCTCAAGGACTATAATAAAAATTTAAAAGATTTATTTACAATACTTTCAGTGAGCACTGAGAATAAATCGAAAACATCTAAGTTCTTCAAGTTTGAATCCAAGTAAGTGAGGAAAAGATGGCCTGGCAGGAGGAGACCTGGACCTGGTACGGAGAGGAGGCTTGGTAGGTGGAGGAGATCCGACAGAATAATGAGGTAAGGCAAGAGAAAGAGCCGCGTCTGGAGAATATCTGTCAGAAGAAGAAGTAGAAGCAAAAGATCCACAACGAGGAACATCAAGATTAGGGTCGTCATCGGGCCAACACTTGGACTGTGAACTTAATTCTGCAATCAAAAATAGAGGAGTAGAGTTTTTTGAGTACACAATCTTATGTTGATATATCATGAGTTGTAAATGAGTTTGGAATAATCGTCAATGTAATTGTCAAGATAGTTGTCAACACAGAAAAAACTGTGGTTTCTGTTAAAAACAAATCTTAGTTCCAGTAAGGGAAAGCTGCAACAAATTGGAACCTCTTTCTTTGAAAAGGAACACAAAATGATAAATTGTTCCGAGGGGTCCCAAAATGTGGGTTGTGATAGAGACTTTTCAGAAAGAACTCATTTGCTGCTTCGACTCATTTCGAAGATTTTATACGTCAGTGATACACATTTTACATTATTATACAGGTTAAATAATATTGCACTGAGGAATTTTTATCAAAGAAAGTCAAATTATGGAGATTCGTTATTCATGAAAGGAAGATAATGCACATGAGATGTGACAGTTTTAAGGGTATGGTGGAAATCTAACTTTTTCAACCACGCATGCACCGAAAAGCGCTGGCCTATTTAAAATCATATGCTTTACACTTGTAATATTACGTTAATATTAAATTATTTTAAGCAGTTAGGTATTCCTATTGTCCAATTCAATCTGTTTTTGATATAATAACAAATTTTTGGCAATATTCACCTGTATGAATATTCATAATATTTATTGACTTTAAGTAGGTTTGCGTTTTTTCGTTATATGCGTAGTTGAAAACGTCGGTACCCATCCCTGGCCATCCATGGGATATCAGCTAACTAAAAAGGTATCCTCAAAAAGAGTTCTACTGAAACCTCAGTTCTGAAGGATGAAAACTTCTACTTGAGTCGCAACATTACCGAACCCCGAACTGTTTCTGTGAACTGTTTCGAACATTTTCATACACTTCTGCACCTTATAAAATAAATTGAAGTTATGTTATATCTCACATAATGGTATTACTGGAATCATTTTTTTTATTTCCATATAATTTACACAGACACACAGAAAATGCCAGATTATTAATTTTATCCCAAAATTGGATGAAAATGATATGCAACACGTTTATACAGGTTTAGGATTTTTTAAAGAAAATTCGGCATGAGAATAGGCCGAATCTCAAGATTAATTGCCTGTCACCAATTTTCATAAGTACCGACTGTTGATTGTGAATTTCTGTATAGTACGTCCAAGAAGTCATTCAAGTCTACATGTAAATGAAAATTTTTAATCTGAGCCTTCAAAGAAATTTCCTACTTTTTTCAACGAAACCCCATTGAGTTTCAACGAATTCTGGAACTATGTAAATCTAAATAAACACTTTTCGAAGGTAAAATAAAATTACAGAACTACAGAGATGTATAGATCATCATAGTAAAATTGGAATTTTCTCGTACCCTGAAATTCAAAATTTTCTAGAACATTGCCTGTTGGTCTTTAAAACTAGTAAATCTTCCAGAAGTTGAAAACGGAATTCAATGAATCTATAAAAATACATTCCAAAGAAGAAACTTATTACCAGATTTGAATGACCGTATTTTTTCAATACTATTTCATTTTTCGAACTGAAAATTTAACTCTAGCAGATGTTGCATAATGTAGAAAAGCAAATCAGCAAATCAGCAAATTAGTATTGTCGATGCTTTGACTTTAGCTTTAAAAAGTCTGTTTACAAATGTGAGGAAAGTACAAAGGTCAAGCGCGAAGAACGAGAATCAACATCGCGCGCGCGATGAGAATGTTCCCGCACAGTTGGCAGATTTTTCTAAATAGATCGCAACACCGATCTGACCATCTATTCTGGAATAATCCATATTAATAAAAATACGTGTAGCAATAAATCATTTTCTAATAGGTAAAACTACTTTAAATTTTCCAGAAGTAAAGTTCATTAGTGCAAAATCATATTTAATTGAAGCACCACAATGCATACGGACGTAAGTGCCACAACCAGAATTTCACAGGAGAAACAAAAAAACTCCCTAACTTTCACGCAATTAATTAAACAAAAATGCGAAAACTGGACGATGTACTGTTAAGCTTCATCGAACCGTCAAACGGAGATCCTAAAAGAAGCATCTATCCCCGAGAAAACCCTTGTCAAAGGAACGCAGCGTTCCTTTGAGCTATTGGTTAGCTCTATTGAATCGCAAAACGAGCGCTTTAAAATAAAATTACCATCGTTCTCCAAGACTTCGAGAAACAAACCATATTCGTGATCGAATTCTCGGCTCCGGCCGGCTACAACATCATTGCCAATGAGAAGAAAAAGTCGCTTCGTTTCCTTAAGACACACGAGGGTTTCGCCGGCCTGTCGTCTTAATTTTATCTTACCCTGTGACTACACATCTGCCGGTCATGAGACACGGCCATGAGTGTGACTTACTGTGGTTCTACTGAGAGCCGATGTCATTGTCAGATAGCTCAGGGTCCCAGCGGGACCCTGCGGTAGTTTTTTAAACCTTTCTTTAAATTATATATAGTTTTGATTCCTCTGGAGTCAAACCAGAAGGCCTATGACAAAGCCACCGAACGCTTCTTTGGGTTGCGGAAGCCTGAAACCTGTGCTGAAAGCTGAATGGCACCTGGGTGAGGTGTCTCTAACGGTAACTCTGGGATACCAGGGCCTCTCAGCGTATACAGCCTTATCCTTGCATGCGGGACTCTACAAGGATGGACGAACCTCTTTCCCTAGCTTCTCGTGGGAACAACAATGATAACACCAAACATAGTTGTATTAAGTGCGGTTCAAAACAATCGAACGCCCAGGGCTCCAGACAATGGGTCGAACAACAATACGGATTACCCTAGAGTTGAGGGAGCCAATCAAGACGGAGTCAATGCGATGGACTGGTGGCATCTCGGGACTTTTAGGTGGACGGATCGACTTAATGACGACCTACTGGAATGCTACGATATCAATATGGCCCCTGAACGAGAATGTTACATGGCACGAGAGCATACTCTGTGGTGAGAGAAACACCCGGAGCTCTTGCTCTGGACGGGCAGGCATCCAATAGAGAAAAAGCAATGCTTTAGGACACGGATAAACATCAACACCCAGGTTTCTCTCAAGCCCAAAGATCTGGCTGAACTGGATGACGAGCTTTGTGAAGATTTTTTCGAAGAATCCGATCTTTCGTCTATCATTTGTAGCGTGTATAATGCAGCCAGAGCATTGGCGGATGCAAACCGTAAAACGAAACTAACGGCTGATCATAAGACCAAAAGGCGAATGCATCAACTGACCAGAAAGATGTTGATCCGTTATCACACACTTAAAAAGTCAAAGCTGCTGATCATCAAACAGCATATAATTGACAGAATACGGGTACTACCTGACGCTGGGAGAAGTATGAAGCGGAGGGAGAGGTGGGTCAGAGAAAACCAACAGTTTTCCTCTGACCCACGTCGTCTCTTCCGAAATCCTCCTGTTACTGTCGACCATCCGCCAAACTAGAGGTGGTCATAGCATTTTGGAAAGGAGTCTATGAAGTACAAAATCCCGTGACAGAAGTCTCCAAGAACATGAATAACTTCAACGAGGTGTGCAATTACCTCATAACATTTGAGGAAGAATCCGCACATCGTAAGGTGCATAGAGAGATTGATGCCGCTTGGTAAAATCAGATTTACCATCCAATCTGGAAGACATAGTGTGACAACCAACAACGTCATCTTCCAGAGAGTCGTCATTCAGAGCGACACCATGAGCCTGCTCCTCTTTTGCCTCACATTATTGCCACTATCTCTCGCACTTCGCAATTCCGAAGCGTACTTTTGCAGCAAACCTGGAAGTAGAATGCATAAGGTCACTCATGTATTCGACATGGATGATGTTAAGATCTATGCTCAAAATATAAAGCAATTACAACTAGCACTAAGGATTGTCAAGAAATACTCTCAGGAGATTGGAATGGAGTTGGTGTTAGAAAAATGCGCTAAGGTTTGTTTAAAGCGAGGAAAACTTAATGGCATCCCCAAAGACCCTGAGCTTATCGACAGAAGCCCTGTACGACGCCTTAGCGCTGGAGAGACCTATACAATCTAGGACATGATATCTATAAAGACTACTTACCGAAGCAGGTACAAACGTCTCATCCGAAAGATTTGGTCTTCCGAACTATCGGCGAGGAGCAAAGTAACTGCAACGAACATGCTCACCGTTCCGGTTGTACTTGATTTATTTGGAGTAATTCCATGAACGAATAACGAGCTTAGATCCCTTGATATTGGGACACAAAAGGTAATAAACATTAACAAAAGAATGAACCTTAAGTCTTCTGTTGCGTGATTCTACATCTCACGTTATTAATGTGGTCGCGGAATGCTGAATCTTGAATGTCTTTACAACAGGATTATTCTGGTTACAGAACATATGGTCGCAAATGAAAGTCTTTCAAGAAAAGCTGGTAAAGAAATAATATAAATTCTACAAAATATGTCAGGAGAAGTGAAAAGATGGATTTCATCCTTTCATATTCTTGATCTAACGTTTTAGAAATTACTCAGAGAGAAAAAAACGTAGTTATCTTGAAAGAAAAGCATCGACCTCTAACGTCGATTTTCAATCACTATCACAAGAGCCCACTACGTGGAATTATTTTTATCAATAATACTGTAATTATCATTATCTAAATTTGAGAGGCTATAAATCACTAGCCTCTTTAACATGAACTAATAAGGATATGCTGCTAATTCAACTAGTATGATTTAATTACGTTTGAAAGAAATAAAAATTAGTCAAAGTAGGCGTCGAGCGCCTACAAAAAAGGTTTCGTAGCCTATTAAAACTTTAATTAAGTCCTGATAAAATCTTTAAGAAAAAGTGTATTAATAAAAAAAAGTATTTTATTTTTGTTGAAAAAATAAATTGTTGAAAAAAATATAGATTTTTTTTTAATTTTCAACAAAAATTAATGAAATTCCTTTTTTAAATTGTTTTCCTCAAGTTATTATACGGATAAATCCATACAGATTGGTCAGCCCTGTTCTGATTGCGTCAAACTGTAGATAACTCTCTGATAAATCTACAGTCTCAATTTGAAAAAATTCTTCAGAAAATAATTTTTTCCGTGTAATACTTTCAAAAAAAGGTTAATTGAGCCCTTCAAACCTCGCTCGCCCGTACTTTCACTCCCCTAAGCCCCTACGTTCCCCTCCTCGTACTTTTCACCTTGGAAAAAATTATGACACACGGATTTTAAGGTTGGTGTTTGTCTACGACTTAGTTGAAGCTGGTGTTCGTCATTCAAAAAGCTAAATTTGAATTTCGAAGTATTTGGTTAATTAACTTTTCTTTGCGATATATTAAATGGCCGAATTTATTTTCAGTCGGCCAGGCTGTGCATGGCCACATAATCGTTTCCGCAAGAAATATGTCGTTTTTGAAAGGATTTCAGACTGGATTATAGATTGGCGATGCCGTTCATCAAGAAATTTATTTGGCAGCCAATATTTTTTCACGCAGGCCATTGAATATTCTTATAAAATAAACTGTCAACTCACAAGTGTCCGAGAGGCTAGGAAGACACACTGGTGATACGGGAAAATGGAAAAGTTTCGCAGCGGAACCAGAGAGATGTTTAGACGTGCTAGTACTAACAATAACGGATGAGCTATGGGCCTCATTTATGACAATGAGGGATAAATACAGGAAATCAATACGTGAGACCAAGCAAGAAAGCTGGGCCAACTTTTTCACAGACATCGAGAAAGGGGCAGAGGCAGCTAGACTGGACAAGCTACTGTCTTGAAATCCGGATGCTATTCTCGGCACCCTAAAATTGCTCTAGAAAAAATACTTAGTGTCAGGCTCACCTGACCAAGGCACATTATCCAAGCTTCGTAAGGTCTGTGGAAAAGGAGGCGAAACCTTCTGTGGCAACCAAAGTCACCTGTGGCTCAACTTGGCCCGAAATGACGGCTAGCCCACGAGATTGTTACCCCCTCCAAGATCAGGCGGCCCTTGAAGTCTCTCAGCAAATACGAATCTTCTGGTTCGGATTGCATATACCCAGTCTTCTTTCGAAAGGCTCGTGAGACTTTTTAGGGCTAGTCTGACACCGGATTGTGTACCGACGGCATAAACAGGTACGCGAGTAGTCTGCATTCCGAAGTCAGACAGGATCGGTTATTCTTCACCCAATAATTTCCATACCATCAGTCTCACATCTTTTCTACTAAATATGGTGGAAAGACTTCTAGATAAATATATACGCGACAAAATCTTATTGAGTAGGCCACTCCACAAGGAGCAACACGCCTATAGAGCTGATCACTCGACCGAAAAGGCCCTAAGTGGAGCAGTAAGCCTAATCGAAAGACAACTGAAGCAGAAAGGCTTGGCGATTGGAACCTTTATGAACATTGACGGAGCTTTCAACCACACCTCTGGAAAGTTGATTAAGGTGGCCATGATTGCACACTGTGTTCCAACTGCAGTCGTGGAATGGACCTACCATATGTTGGGCAACAGGAACCTAACTAAGACTAATGGTGATATCACTTTATGTTGAACTGTTAACTCGAGATATCCGCAGGGAGGTATTGAGTGGTCCCTACTGCGGCTCTTGGTAGTAGAGAATGTGCTTTATCTACTCACCAGGCAGGGCTACCACGCTATAAGCTACGCGGACAACATACTGGTTATCGTGCGCGGCCAACATCTGGATGCGCTATTCGGGGTAATGCAGTAAGCACTGGGGATATTAGATTTCGGGTGTAAGAAGATCGGATTATCAGTTGATCCAATTAAGACAGACGCGGTTGTATTCAACAGACGATACAAATGAGGAACCACGAGTACACTGAAACTAGGACGACAGCAACTGGAAATTAAATAACGAGCAGAATATCTAGGAGGCATCCTAGATAAGAAGCTGTTATGGAACGAGCACCTGGAAAATAACTTCAAAAATATCACAGTGACCCTATGGCTCTGTGGGAGAGCTATAGGGAAAAGTTAAAATTCGAAACTGGAGAATCTTCAGTGGATCTATATAGCGTTCTGGCGACCAAGGTTAACCTAAGCGGCAGTGGTCTGGTACAGCTGGGTCGCACTATGCACTGTGAAGACTCGACTGGAGAGAATCAGGGGACTGGTTCTAACAGGTTTCACTGATCCCTCGGAGTCGATATCCACGGTGGAATTCGGAGCAGTAAAAGGTTGAGAGCCCCGCCATCTTATTTGATATGGTGAACGGCAAAAGGATCTCGACGCAATTGCGGATCCCAACCTATATCGCAAGTAAAATGAGCCTGATCATGCTCAGCGATAAAACGCCTAATCGCTATCTCTTCAACAACTGGTTCACAAACGGCTATAGAAACGAGGAGAAAGCAGGAGCCCGTGTCTATCGTAGTAAGAGTGAAATGGGATTCACAATCCCGATGTGTTATTACGCTACAGTCCTTCAATCTGAGATTAGGGACGCGCGTCAGTGCGCTCACAAGGCACAGATGTATGGCAACAAAAGAAACATCCGTATCTGTTCAGATAGCAGGGCTGCTATAATGGCCCTAAATGGAACAACGACTACGTCGTTATTAGTATGGGAGTGCTTTGAATCACTGCATAATCTAGGGACGGAAAGCGAGGTATCCAGGACAATCTTCTATCAAGCATAATGGCTATATAGTCAAGGGTAAGCTGGCATTGAATGAGTGTCTGATTGATCATGATAGAGATGTCCTGGGCCCTCAGTCTCCCTCTCGAGAAGATGCATACCTGCGACTTCGAGATTAAGATGTAAAGCTCTAAAGTCGCAGGTCAGTGTGTTAATTCTTCTGTCGCTATTCTTAGGAGGGCGGTTGCCTTGTTTATTGAGCCACACGTGACGTATGGGAGCAAGTCATCCGCATACATAGCTACCCTTACGCCAGCCGGGATATGTCCTAGCTTTTAAAGGGCCAAGTTGAACAGGAGCAAAGAGAGAACTCCACCCTGGAGGACGCACACCCTGCAAGCTCTCGGATTGCCCCTATCCGATAAGAAGAAGAGGTTCCGTGAGCCGACCAAAAAGGAGACAAGATTAAGCAATTTCACTGGAACCCCAAAGCCTTTTATCTCATCAATCAACGGCCCCGGCAGAATAGCATTAAACGCACTCTTCAAGTCCAATGCTAACGCAAACGTGTTTTTGCTTCTGCTAAATCCCATCATGATGTCCGAGACAACCGAGGCCGTGCAGTCCATGCATGACCTACCACTTCTAAAGCCAAACTGGAATTCTGGGATACAGTTGTTGTATTCAGCCAGATATTCCAGCCTTCTCTGTCCCAACCTCTCGAATTACTTGCAAAATTTGGATGTGAGGAATACCGGGGGAAGCCTTTCCCACCCGGTTTAGGCATGAAGTATACTCGGATGTCTCTCCAGGCTTCCCGAAAAGAGGAGGCGTGAAACATTGCATTAAAGAGAGCATGCAAAAAATCAAAAACCATTCCAGAAAGTCCCGTATGACTTCATACGACAAACCATCCATGCCAGGATACGACTTGGGCATGCATAAAGATAGCACTGTCTTAAACTCCTCCCAACAAAATTACTGGTTGATGAGATTCGATTCATCCGGGGTCGCAAAGAGTTCATTCGTTTTTGCGGGGTATCAGGGCGAACCAACTCGTCCTGCAGGCTTCTGAATGCGGGAGAATAGGGGTCTGTGACCACTTTCGTATGCCTAAATGACTCCATTCCATCGTCCGTCTGGTTTGCCAAGAACCGCTTTCTTGCCAGCCTCCTTCTGGACTGGATTGCATCACATTCTTCGTTCTACCAGAAGGGCTGACTAGCCCTCTCTTCACCGAGAGTCAGCTCTGTAAGCACTGCTCGTCTCTAGGGAGTCAAAAACCGCCTTCATGAAATTTTCATAGGTATTTGCAGGTATGACTCCCCCCGTCAACTACGATCTGAAGAACGGTATTAACCCATTGAATGGTTCCCAGTCCAAAGATCTGACGTTGAATTTATTGGAAGAGGAACGACAGAAAGAGGGAGAGGCATCTAGCCTCCCAAAAGCCAGGACATGATCCGAGTGGTAGCTATTATCGCCGACCCTCACTGTGGAGATCGAAGCAAGAGCAGCCGTCGAGTAGACAAGATCTAAGTTGTTGGCAAGCCGACCTGGAGCCGATATGAAGGTGGGGACGAAATCCTGGAGAGGGATAAGCCCACTGTCGAACACAGCGGGGCCAAGATGCCGGCCCAAAAAGTTTCAGTTCGGAGCGCCCCACATAGGAGAGTGTGCGTTGAAGCCACAATACATGATTCGGGAGCCCTTACAAGACGCACATTTTAATAACCCCTTCCAAGAATCCTGAGTGATTTACAAAGATCTTGAAAGATATCACAGAAATTTCAACAGGTGACAAAAGATTTCAAAAAATTTTTAAATATATAACCTAGATTCCACAGAAATGTTATCGATTCAACAAATATATTGTATTTATCCTTGTATGTGTTTCCAAGATCATAATCACCAATTTTTTTTGGAATCATCAATCCTAGCGCCCCAAAAGATGCTATTCGTGCCGCACCCTTGGCTATCAATTTTGCATCTGTGTTATCGCCTTTCAGTTCAACAGTAATTTCGTGTTGCCAAGATTTTTAGAACAATTTTTCCATCAATATGAATGTTAAAAAAAAATAGGTATATACTTGATAGAACGGTGGATAAAAAGGTGGTCTTGATTTCGTCACATTTTTTGACGAAAAGATCCTAGGATCTTCTGCAGTTTCGACGTTTGAATGCATTCTTTACACATATACTTGAAAGAACGGTCGATTAATAGGTGGTCTCGATTTCGTCACATTTTTTATACAATTGCATTGAGCTGTTCGACAGTTTAAAAAATTTTGCGTCATAATCACAATTCATAAAATGAAGGCATAAGGACAGCGGTAAATGAAAACTTGGCATTGTTAAATCTCATTTTCAGGCAGCGATACATTTTTTTATTAAATAATAAATATAAGCTTCATTTATTTATTTAAGCTCCATTTATGAGAGCCTAATATTTAATTTTCCGAAGAATGACTATAATAACAAATTGATACATGCGCTATAAATCTCCTATTTTTAGCTTCGCAGAAATTTCCGTTACAGTGGTGAACATTTTGTATGATTACTCAGCAATAACGTAATGTTTATTCGTGTCCTTGGTCCAGATTTGAGGACTATAATGTGCTCTTATTTTTATAAATTGAAAAAAAGATTGAAAAAAATTTACATGATTTGGCGACGAGTTGAACGCAAGATTCTGCAAGGAGAATTTTGCTGGAAACCCCATGGATTTTGAAGCTATACACTTTTTTAATCCACACTAATCTAATCTTTCAAATGGTTGTTATTCTAACGTCGTAGAATGAATTTCTGCAAAGATATTTAAGAAAAAAATGTAATTACTGCTGGATCATTTTTTTTTAACTGAAAAGTAATATGTTGCCAAAAAAGCTTGCCTTTTAAAACCCATTTTTACAAACAAATACACTTATATCGCACTTTCCAACAACAAAAAAATTCTCTTCAGCAGAGTCATTTATTTTTATCTAAAGAACAATATCTTAACATGATGGACTGCCATTCAACAACATAATTATAATTGTTTTTAGAGATTCTTATTAACAAACATACAGTTCAAACATCTTTCACTTATAAGGTTCTTCTTCTCAATGAAGTCACTTATTCTTATCTTGAGAATTATATTTCGCGAAGGGAAAGAACCTTCTAGGTTATTAAAAAAAAAGCCAAACAGTGATTTAATTGATGAGAATTGATAGATAGAATGATAATTTATTACTATATGTTGCCGAATAAACATTTTTTGGTAATAATATTATTCTTCAGATGAAAAGATATATCTTTGCAGAAAAGACCAATTTTATATGTTCAAAAATTTGAATGTTTTATGATAATTGTTGAGAATAATCACAAGTGTTGTTGAGTAGCAATTTCTTGTGTCAAGATATTATTCTAGCGAGAAAAACCAATCAATTTTATTAATTTGTATTATTTATATTATATTTATATTTATTAATTTGATAAATTTATTTTATTTTACCGGGGACGTTTTCTCCTTCTGTTGCTTCCATATTTTTGTTGTAAACGTCCCTAGTATAGTTCAAAATTTTAAGTGTGGAAATATTTCGATTGCTAATTTATTTATTTATTTTCACATGAATGAATATTTTGAGACCTCTTAAGGAGAATTTGCATATGAAATGGCATCGCCAAAAGTTAAGAGTTTTCCAAATTATTATTTACGAGATTTTTCAAATTAAAAATTTTTTTTTCATCGTTTTAGTTTTTTATGTAAGACACATTAAAAAATGTGTTTTTATTTAAATAATTTTAAGTAACACAAAAACTCGCAGTTTTCTCAACTTTAGATTATTTATTGTTTTAACTTCTTCAGTTTGAACAAAAAATCAATTGTAAGTTTCTTATATACTATCGTTTATTTCATTTCGTAAGACGCATATGTTTAAAAAGGTAAATGGCAAATTCTTCAATTATCAAAAAATATTCTGCGTATTCATTTCTTAGGGTAAAGAAAATAAAATGATAAAGAATAAAAATTTTCCTTTATTTTGAAATATAGGAATAAGCATTCCCGGTCCGAGGTACAGTAATTAATAACACATACATTTATAACAACATAATTACACATAACATAGAAAATTTACGATTTTGTACACACTTTTATCCATCTTGAAGCTCAAGAAAAGTGGTGAGAATGTATCAGTTGAGCTATAAAATATATAGTTTTAAAGACCTTGCAATTGAACAATGTAAAATTAAATTCCGTTAGAGTGTAAAATTTGTAATTGGTAACTTTTATAAATTTTCAATGACCTAAGTTGAAGAAAAAAAATCAATAGATTGAAAAAATATATATATCACTTCAGGTAATCTTAAGTTATAAACTGTAATAATAATTGAAAGATATATATTTTTTCAAGCTGTATACTCTGTGAATTCAAACTTAGATTATTTGAATTTAAAATTGTTTCAAATTAGCAGATGTCCAATTATCATTTAAACATCAAAATTACAAAATTTCAACGTCGAATAAATATATTACGAATAAAATATTTTGCAGTGAAACAATAATTGTATACGTTTTCAAATTCAATACAACAATTTAATTAGTAAGCAGATCGAGCATCGCCTTGTAAAATCAAATATTGTTAAATTTTTCATATTCAAACTACAGCCTAATTTTAATGAAAAAATTGTTTCTAAATTTGAAAATAAACTTTGCCATGAGTAATTGATATTCAACAATTTTTTTGAAACTGGTAAGAAGCTACAACAGGATGAAAATTTTATTACAAAAACTACTGAAACTACCAATAAAATAATCATTTTTGGAACGTTTTGAACTTTTTGCACAATAAATCATTTTTTTCACAGTAAATTATTTATAATATTTCTCAATTTCATAAAATCATATGAAACTTTATTTTTCCAGCGACCGTATTTTTGGCGCAAAAACTGCCCCAAATGAAGACTTAATCTGAAACAAATGTTGAGCAAAATATTTTAGATGTACGCACTATAAACTGAATTATTTCAGATTCGAAAAAATTAGCAAGTTATCTCGACATTACAAAAAAAAAACTACAATCTCACTTATCCTCAAATGCATTGTATCATGTTACATCAAAATTTGTGATAAGTCAAGTGATTGGATAGATTTTTCACCGAAAAATTTATAAAATATTCGGCCAAAAAGAAATTCACTGCAATTTTCCAGTTTTTCCTGGTCTCGAAAAATTCCTTATACTGTTCGGGTTTACCTAGTCCAGCTAATATTCTGGAAAGGAAATTAAAAACTACGAAATTACAGTTGACCTTCAATTCCAAAAGCCTGTGGATAAACGTGTTGTAAGCATATAGACATACTATTTAATAGAGTGCAGAGCGCGAGACCTCGCAGACGCGCGCGCTTCTGTATCAATTTTATATTAATTGTTTAATTAACAGTAGTTGGCACGCGTAATACTTTAAAATAATGTGCGATTGAGTTTCTAAAGCCTACTGGACAGTCTGCGAGTTCTTCTGTGGTCAAAGCTTTAACCACGCCGCTATCCATATTTATTTTTGCCCGTGAAAACCCCAACCAAACATCAGGATCAGGTTTATATATTCCACGAAAAACCGTTCGTCTGTTTGGTAACTTTTCCCATATTGCACAAACGTCGCCACTAGGCGTTGATAATACAATTTTTTCTTCCAGAGGCATTGGCGTAAGGGCACAAGTTTTGGTTCTCAACTGAATTCGTTTATCTGCAGGAAAAATATATCTTCGAAGTTCGAATACTCGTCTCGAATTGCTGCGGGGAATTAATCGAACAAATTTAAGTTCTTCAAGTTTATATCCAAGTATGCGAGAAAAAGTTTGCCTGTTACGTGGAGACCTAGCCCTGGCACGGTGAGGAGGCTCGGCAGATGCAGGAGATCTGGTAGAAGAACGAGGTAATGCAAGAGAAAGAGTCGTGTCTGGAGAATGTCTTTCAGTAGAAGAAAAAAGAGGTCCATAACGAGGAACATCAGGATTACTGTTGCCATCAGGGCCACGTTCGGATTGTGAACTCAAATCTGCAGCAAGAAGTAGTTGTTGTTAGGTATATCATGAGTTGTAAATCTAATCGTAATAATTAATTATCAATTTAGTTGTTTACATATTACAAGTTAATTATGTACCTTTTACATTACAATACAGATTAAATAATATTGAACTGAGAAAAATTCGATAGAGAAAGTAAAATTATATAGATTGTTCATTCTTGAAAGGAAGATAATGCACATGAGATGTGATTGTTTTAAGGTTATGTTGAAAAACCGATGTTTTATATGGCGCATGTACCAGAAGGAGCAGGCCTACTTGAAAGTATATAATATACACTTGCAATATTACGCTAATCTTGAATTATGTTGAGGAGGTATGTATTTATATAATTGAATATGATCTATTATCAAGAAGCGTTTGTTGCATCAATCAAGGACTACCAGACCCTCTGGTGTGTACTTCGAGCCCAATAACAAACTAACCTCTAATAGTTTTGAAGGCGCCGAATGCCTCATTGACGACAGGAAATCTAAACGACATTAGAAAGAGGACAGTGACATTACGAACGCTTTATCTCAACCTCTTCTGAAGGACAATGACGATTCCGAATTTATGAAGCATTATGAACTCAACGATACTGGTACGAATATGTGAACGCATACTGACCACAGACATCAAACAACATGTCAGGATAGTTTGCACTGTGGTGGATCTAATGATGACCCCCGTATCCAGCCTACTCTCGAATATCGATACGAAAAAAACTCAACGGGGTCCGTGTAAACTAGTTATACAATGCCTTGCTTTACTCCTTATCCAAACGTACAAGAATTCTATTGTAGATGTTGAAAGCTTTGGATTCAGTAAACTGTCAGGCATAGCACAATCATCCCGCGAAGCCGATATTATTTTAAGCGACAAATCCGTTGACAGCATGAGTTTGAACGCCTCCAGTCAATCATATTTTGTTACATGCCATGATGTCATTGGCTGTGTCCCTCTTGAACTATCGGAGAGTTAAATAAAAAACTACCTAGTTATTCTCAGCAATACACAATAGACTAAGGCTCTAGGTGTTCATCGCCCTGACAGAAAAAGTGTTGACAAATACACCAACAAAGTTTCCTACGTCCCCTCGCGCTCCATTTTTCTAGCCTACAAAGGTAGAACTCTCCCGGAAAAGGTGGCCATTTGCAATGATTCAACAAACCGTTAAACCTCAGGTTCAAGTATACTGGTTAAAATATGCTGGAAATGTCTTTAATATGGATATATCAGCAAGCAATGCCGCACAAAAGCTCGCTGCAAACGTTGCAGATCTTGACGCCCACATCGAAGCTTCCCCCTGCCCTAACATGAATGGAACCCCCAAGTGTATGCACTTTTCAGGGCTTTACGTCCAAAATTCGAGAGAATGCCAGAATACACATTCCAAAGGGCCTTTCGTTCCTATTTCATTCACAACTTCCTAACATTTGTGGAGGCAAAAGCCATCCTCAGTACCAGGAAATGCGACAATCAGCCTCATAGTGATTCTCGCTTCAACGCGAAAAACTACCCCTCCTCTTCTTCGAAATTACTTACAATTATTGGAAATCTACTTTTAATGATCAATAATTTCATCAGCGTTCTTTCCTCTGGTAGTTCCCCAAAAACAGAGAAATGCCACAACTTAATTAACTCCCTTTTGGTGAATATTTCCTATCTCTCTTCAAATCTTTTACAGGCGTAGTATGGCACAGATCGATGATTTGCGGATTATGCAATTGAACTGTCTTGGTGTAACTAACAAAAGGAGTGGTCTTACGACTATTTTGAAGGACTTGGACAACCTGTTACTTTGTGAAACATTTCTAAAGCCTATTAAATCATTTCCAATGAATAGAGATTTTAACATCATCAGAGCTGACAGGGCTCCCAACAATCGTGGTGGTTTGGCAATTAGAATTAGTAGAGGTATAACCTTTCAAGGGTATCCTCTATTCTTGACATTAAAAATAGTACAGAAGCTCTTTCCATATCTATTGACACTTCACTTATTCAACTTCTTATCATTTCGGTTTACAGGGTCCGCTCTGCGGGCGAAAAAATCTCAGAAAATACCTGGAAAATATTTTTGGAATCAGTTAACAATGTCAATTCGAATAACGTTCTTATTGGCCTTTTGTGTTCATGATGTATGGGACTACGCTCCTGGCAGTAACCACTAGTGGTCACTAACCTGGGTATGCAAGTACATATTTCCAATTACTATTCATACAAATATAACTTTTGAAAAATAAATTTCCCGTGCTCATCGTCCAATTTAAACAATTTTGTTTATTCCAGGGCGACTAACATTCTTTCGCCTACATCGGATCCTATCTCTAACTACAATTCCTATGTTGAATGCGCGGATAAGGGTATCTTGTCATCCGTTGAGGATAGGCGTAAAGCTTTCATTAACTTTAGAAAACGATCTAATTATTTCAACTATTTGAATTATAAATGACTTACAGCTGAACCAAGCGCACCCTCAATGAAGCCAGAAGAAATTTCTTTCAAAGCTTTTGCGAATCGCTTGATATAACATCTATCTCCAGAATTTGTAGAGTCATTAAGTCATTTAAAAATAGATTCACTCACCAAACAAGCTTGTCTTGCTTGCCCATAGCAGCGTGATTTCTAAACTATACGATCTTGCGGATAAGATGTGTCCTCATACTGTCTTCCACTATAAGTTTCCCAGTGACTTTAAGACCGACTAGTTCCTTGAGGCTCAATTCACCAAAAATTAATTTACTATAGCTATTTCTTCCTTGAGAGTTAAATCTTCTGCCGAACTAGATAAAATGGATAATAATATCATGAGCCACTTTCTTTCTGAAGCTTATACCATTCTTTTGAAAATTTATAACGATATCTTATTGTCCGGCTCGTTTCCACTTTCTTGGAACACCTTTTTGGTATTTTTCATTCCCATTTCAACGCCAGGAAAGTTTATACCCATATCCTTAGCTTCCTTTTCATTTAAGTTAATGGTAAAACTAATTTACAATAGGCTAAATTGATTAATCTTAGATATTTAGGCATACCTAAAAGTATAAATAAATTTGTTGACAACTCTATTTCACGCAGGACCTTTTATTTCCATATCAATGGTAAATTGTTAGGACCTAGAGTAAGCACTCGCAAGCTCCATAAACTTTTGCCGTCATAGTGTATCATATTCGAATTTGCAGATGATATTGTAATCTTATTTAGATCCAGTGACCCAGCACTTTGCATCACATTCATCTAACAATGCTTAAATTGATTTTTGCAGAATGTTTTTTGGAACACGGATTAGAAATTTGTCCTGAGAAAACAGAATAGGTTCTTTTCATCAAAATAAAATTGAATTTTGATGACCCTATATATATTTTAAATCCTAATAACTCTATTATCAAACCGTCATTGTACGTTAAATTTTTTTAAATTATTTTGGATCATTTATTAACGTTGAATGAACACTTTAAACGTCTAATTGATAAACTCAGAAAAACCCTCAGAACCAAACGAGTTTTGAGAGGTGTGTGGTGGGGAGCCCACACATATATTCTCCTTACGATTTATGACTCTCTTATTAGAAGTTGTTCAGACTACGGCTCTCATATTTACACATTTCAAAAACACAAATTCTTTGATAAATTACAAAAAATAATCAGAAATAAAGCCCTATGATTAGCCGTAGGCTGTAGGACAAGGTCCGCCATATATATCATTTTATCAGAAACATGTGACCACTCCCCCCTACAATTTCGATTCAGTTTTCTAGCCATAAATATATCGTAAAGATGTTCTCAAGACTTAATCACCCCCTAACAAACAAACTTGAGGATCTTTACAATAGCACACATCAAAACAACGCTTGTAGAATCATAGACATTTTTACATTTATAGCTGCCTTTAATAAGACCCGTCATCCTATACCCCAAATACGCAGATCTTTCCGCCATCCCCTGTTTGAATTTCCATAGGGTGATCACACTTTCTCTTCTAAAATAAATGTTTGAACAGGCTTTCTTACTCAAAATTCTCCTGACCTACCCTCTTTCTTCCAGAAAGCCAGTAAGGATTTTGAAGACTCATTGCCTTTCTATACGAACGGCTCGAAGTCTCAATGCGGCAAATCTGAGCGCTGCGCTTCGGTTTTCTTCGCTGGTCAATTTACACACTCATGGAGAATGAATTATTCTGCATCAATTTTTCCTATTGAAGCAATAGCGATTCTATATACGATAAATTTCACTCACGGACGTAACCGCAAAATCCACCTCTCTTAAAGCTTCTCACCTAAACATGGGTCTTCCCCCCTCGGAGTTTTTCAGTTCCTTCAGAGAGCACCTCAATAAAATTTGCTAAGACTATTGCAAAACGAGAGGAAAGCGTTTCGGTACTTTTTACACAAAAACCTTTTACAAAACCCGCAAAAAATCCTAGCTCGCTAATTTAATTGTTAGAAGAGAGTTGATTGTATCCCTTGTGTCGCATAAGAAGGAAGCACCACTTGTTCAGAGCTAGCTAAGCCTGTAAGAACATCAGAGACTCTCCTAGCTGCTCATGCCACCTTCAAACGGACGAAGACCTTGAACACGTCCTATCGCAGTTTCCCCGATTCAATTCTTTCCGTCCTAGTCTCCTTAAAGGTCTATCCAAGGCTCTTAAATGTGCACTACTATTCCATAGCCATCAATTACTAGCTCAACCCTCCATTACAGTTGTTTCTCATGTTTTTGAGATTCCTTCGAAAATGCAACTACCAAATATAAAAAACTTTCCCATAATCCATGCTTCAAAATTCCCGCCTATGTAAGCCCGCGCATAACAGGTCTGGAGGGAGAGGGGATCCCTGCGCATAAGCAAACGCAGTACCTCTTTCCCTTCCAGCTCCGTCGGCCGAATATCGACAGTTCCTCGGAATGCGACGTTCTGCCCAACTGATCAGTTCTCTTAATTTATTTCAGATAACAAACCTACCGTTTCAACAACATCCATGGAATCGCACACTACCTGATCATGAATGTATATACACGACTGCAGAGTCAGAATGTAGCCAGTGCATGCGCACCAAAGTGTGCACAAGAATCATCATCACCCATTTCTGTCCATCTATCGGATATCAACTAACTAAAAAGAAACCCTAAAAAAAGTTCAACTGGAGTCTCAGTTCTAAAGGATATCAACTTCTACTTGAGTCGCAACATTACCGAACCTCCAGTTTTTTATCTGAACTGTTTGGAACGTTTTCAACCAATTTGTGCATGACGTGAAGAAACTTTAAGTTAGGTTATCTTTTACATGAGTATATTACTATAATTATTTTATTTGTATTCGCATACTATTTGCACACACGCTGAAAATGCCAGATGATTAATTTTATCCCGAGCTTGGATCAAAATGATATGTAACGCTTTTATATGGATTTCGGATTTATTATTTGATCAGAAAATTAGGCATTAGAATGATCCGATTCTCAAGATCTATTGCCTCTCATAAATATATAAAAATACTTTCCAACCACGAATTATTCCCAGAGTTCAATATTCGTATTTTTTCATAATACCTTATTTTGCTAACTGAAAATTTAACTCTACCATGTGAAGATTAATCATTTTAGATGAAAATTTATTTCTTTGGTCGAAAACCTAACTATTTTTGGGAGGAAGTCAATTATTTCTTGGTATAAAAGTCTTATTGTATTTATGGTCGAGAATTCATTCTTTTCTTGTACAAAAATTTTCATTGTGCTCTTGAAAATTTAAACATTTTGTTCAAATTTCAACAATTTTGTTGAAAAATCATTCTTTTTTGCCTAAAGATTCGACGCTTTTGTTCTAAATTTCCCTTATCGGCTTTAAGATTCAACATTTTTGTTAAAATTTGTTTCACTCTTGAATGAAAAATCTTGCTTGGTTGAAAATTGAATTATTTTGTTAAAAAAAATTCTTCTTTTTGCTTTGACAGTTCATCCCTTTTGGTAGAAAATCATTTTGTTGGGAATTGTTATTTTTGGAATGAATTAAACTGTTTTTTATTCAAAATTAAAATACTTTTTGGTCGAAATATGAACTATTACATTTTTCGTTGAGACCTCATCTTTTTTGAATAAAATGTAGTATTTTTGAAGTAACTTATTGAATTTTTTCAACAGATCGCAACACAGATGAAACAATCTATTCTGGAATAATCCATATTTATCAAAATATGAGCGTAACTTGCTAGATTTTTCGCACTGAACATTTTTTCCATAACCACTAAGGGTTTATCTTTGAGGGATTTTGAGGGACGTATACGTTATGAACTGAATTCACTTATAATTATTAATTCACGAACAATAAGTATCATGAATATACTCTATTGAATATACGTATACATCTACAGTTAGGAAAGTACCATATGTTCATGTGGACTTCTAAGTTGAAAATCTGATCGCATTAATTCAGGCAAGTGTAAAATTTCTTTGTACAGATTACCTTGTTAAAATTTCGACTTGCGTAAAGCTTAGAAAAATTAATTCAAAATTAGAGATATATTATATTATTATATTCACCAATGGAATTGAGAACAACGGCCAAGGATAAGAGCAAAGCACTGACAAGCCTCATATTTTCTAATCAGGGGAAAGACTAATGAAGAATTTGAATAACAATGTAAGTAATAATTATCCTATTGCGTAATTATCTAATATGATCTATACTATATTCGTTATCTCTTAGATTAAAAACACCAAACTTATCCTTCTGAGATATTTACATTTGATAAGAGTGAGTTTCAACAAACAAAATTTGGTTACATATTACTTTAAACCTAATGTCACAATTTATGTGACCTTCTACGTTTGAAGAAAAGCTGATTCTTGCTACTAAAAAAACGAATATAAATTCTACAAAATAAGTTCAAAGAATTGGAAAGACGGATTTCATAATTTTGAATTAATGTTTTAAAAATTACTCAGAGAAAAAGAAAAGAAGTTATTTTAAAACAAAATCATGGTCCTGTAACGTCTATTTCCAATTACTATCACAGTATCGGCCAAAGATCTATTTTCTGAAACACAAATATTAATATTAATTTCATTAATAATATGTTGTTTTTGTGAAACTTTTTTTTTGTTAACTGTGAAGCACCATTGGGATCATGCTCGCAAAAATATATGCTGTAACTGAGGGCGTGAGTGTATTGGAGGAAAATAAGCGGCGGTACCAAAAAGCAGTCATTGAAATTTTTTGGTTCATCATTCCAAAAAAAAAGTTTCATTCGCTTTCAATGGCCAGAGTTGACTCTCCATTTTTTTAGAACCGCTGTGATATATTTTACAATATATATTTCAACCATCGAAACTCGTTCAGCCATTTTCGATAAAATTTTATTTTTTTATTTTTTAAATTTGATTATGACTTTTGTATGGGTTTTTCTTGAATTTGGTATTTGAGGTAAATTTGTCTTATTGTGTTAGAAGCTTAACATCTAAATATGAACCAAATATCCGCCAGGACAGAACAGCCATGCTTACCCAGCTTATGGCCTTTTCTTTTTCATTTCACTTTTTGAATTTTTAAAATGCTATAATTCTCATAATTTTCTTTTGATTAAACAAAGTCGTGTAGATAAATTGTTCGACTTTTCCAGTAATACAAATAGCCGTACATACATTAGGATGAGAATGTATAAATTAATTTGAATTTATACACTAACTTTAGTCCTATTTTTTCCTTCAGTGACGCTTGAATCGTCTTTTAAGATCAATAAGACAATCTATTCTAGAAATAATCATACTGATAAAAATATGAGCGGTATTTTATCATCTTCGACTAGGTAATAACTACTGCCAGGAGTAAAATTGATCATTGTGAAAGCATACGTAATTATTTTTAATAATTTTAAACTGATTCTTAACATTTCTTCTATAAGCACTATGGGTTTATCTTTTGAGGATTTTGAGAGACTCATAGGTTATGAAATAAAATCTTTCATTATTAATTATTAATATGAACTATATATATATTGTATACAGACTATATTGAACATACACGCAGAAAAATGTTTATTTGAATCAAACAAACATTTGTTTGCCCCTATATCAAAGATATAATTTCTTTGATTCAAATATAATCAGCTTGAGTTGAACAGTGATGTATTTGACTTGAATAAATTTTATTTGAGTCACATGAATATTTCTTTAAATTCATAAAAGATTTGCTTGACCCTATATTAAAGAAAGAATTTATTTGGTTCGAACAGACATTTTTTTGAGTGTACGTATACGTGTACAGTTAGACGTGCACAGATAAGTCAGTGACAACACGGATGTGCACAGTCAGGCACATGTAAAATTGCTTCGCACAGATTACATAGCTAAATTTTTATTTGCGTGAAGCTTTAGAAAAAGTTGCCTAAAATTAGAGATATATTATACTAAATTTGATTGTACATTCCTTTAAAACTGTTGTCACCATTTATGTAATCTTTTACGTTTTAGAGAAATCTAGTTGAAAAAAACTAATATGAATTCTACAAAACATGTTAAAAGAATTCGAAAGATGGATTTTTCACCCTTTCATATTTTGTATCTAATGTTTCAGAAATTACTCAATGAAAAAGAAAAGAAGACATAGTGAAACAAAAGCATTCTCCTCAAACGTCGATTTTCAATCGCTATCACAGCAGCCCACTATGTGGAATTATTCTTCTTATACTTTTTTCAAACTTGTTCTCGGGTTAAAGAGAACCCGGTTTTTCATCACAGCCATGGACTAAGTCAAGTGACTGATGAGATAAGGATATAATTAGTTGAAGTAATGCGATGTATGAAATCTTTTGCGATGATGTTGCAGGTACAAAATTAGGAGCATGGTGTAGTTCACAGTTCTTCTTTTACCGCTGTTATGCTTACACAGCGGCCGCGAGTGTTCAACGTGACAACATTCGCCTCTGGATGCTTTCTTAGAGCTATTATGTCTCACTCTATAGGTTTTTAGTCGCTTGCTCCCTGATGGTCCAGAAAGTTTCTGACAATGCGACAGGTTTTCAATAAAACCGCCTTCTAAACTGCTGCCGGTACCCTACTGACTCCTGAATGTTCAAGATGTTCAGTGCATCTTGCGTGCACATTCCCTACAGCTGAAATCACAATAGGATGAATAGAAACATGTTTCACATTCCTCCATATTGTCTTTACTTCATGCCTTAGCTCGCTATACTTGTGGATCTTGTTTCTATCGGTTGCCTGCAAATTTCGGTCAAGTGGACAAGCAATGTCGATGATGTAGAATCTTCCACCTTTTTTGTTCTCGCATTACGATTTCTGGTCAATTGGCTAGGATATAATGATCCACATGGATAGTAACATCCCAATATACGATGTAATCTTCGTTTTCTAAAACGGGCATTGGAATGTATCTATAGAAAGGCATCCAGTCTGTTAAAAGTCCAACCACGTCTTGATGTAGCACGTGTTTGCGATAATTTCTGGTGCTGACAACCCTGTCCTGTATCACAATAACGTATTCTTCCGTTTCCGGATACAGAAGCCCTTTCTCAGCCAAATATTGGATGCCTCATTGTCCACTTTATGTTGATCTAAGGTTTTGAGGTGCTCGCCGTGGATGGCTTTCTGTCTCCATTGCGTTTCTCATTCCTCTATGGTTTCTGCCCTGATATTCAAGGCCTCCTCTGAGGACAAATTCAAGGGCGTGTAGGCAAGATCAAGATCTTTACAGATAGAGTTGTAAAGCATAACATCTCGCTTGCTGTTGAAATAATCTCGCAACTGTATAACTTGTGACTGACACAGTTTCCCGACATCTGCAATGCCCCTACCCCCTCTATGTCGTGGTAGAACTACCCTTTCAATCGCCGAATTACTGTGGTGCATTCGGTGCTTCTTAGATGACAGTTGCTCCCAGTGGGACCCTGCGGTGGTTGTTAACCTTTAGTTTTTAATTATATATATATATATATCACTAAAAATTAGAAATGCGTATCATCTATAATTAATAAATAAAATCTTCAATTCAACCATAGTAGAATAAACCTCAATTCAACCCATATACGAGAGGAAAAATTTAATCAAGTATTTAGGATATTTAAAAATACGTGCTAAAGTTTTTAGAGGTTAAATAATATAAAAATTGAAATATTAAAGAATGAACTTTAATATTGTGATATAATTGCTTACCTTAATTGAGTAGAAACTCACATTAGCATCAGATAAAATCTACAGTCTTCATAGTAAAAATTTAATTTTCACTCATAAAAGTAATATTATTATAATAAAGATTAGTGCCATGAATAGGTTATTTAATTGAATTCTGTTTTTTTCACTTTTCGAAAATACAATGGAGGTAGTTTTTTTAATATATTTGAAGATTAATTAGTTGGAATTTTCAGAAATGCCTTAAATAGTGAGTGAAAAAGCGTAAATTATTTTTTCAGAGTTTACAATAGAGATCATAAGCATAAGGAACTGATTTCTGTCCGAATCCAATCATTTTAGTGCATGGAAAGGAGGCCTGAAAGTTTATCAAATTCACAAAGAAAAAATTGTATACTTGTATGAGTTAAAATAATACCACACTTTAAATATGGAAAACTCTTTTTGATAGTCTATGTCATTAGCTTTATAAAATTGAAATATGCATAGCCTTGACAAAAAAAATGTTATTAAATGGATAAAATTCGTGACCTTTTATTTCCTTTGAAGAACTAAATATTTCGTCGTCAACCGATGCAGCGACATTCGCATGAACAGCGATATGATTTTAAATGGATTTAGTCTGACAAAGTTTATTAAATTAAATTTTCAAATAAAATTGTACTATTGCCAATTGAAAAATCTGCCCGCGGCGCGGGCAACTTCTCATCGCGCAAAGCTCGCGCCGATATTTCGTCTTTGCAGTCGGAATGATTGAATTAAAATTGAGCGAAAAAAATCTCTTTTAGATCCCAGTTTTTTTGTAAATCTTCATATTCTAAATTGTCTACACTAACCAAGTAATGAAACATATTGCATACTTTTTATAACGTGAATTTTATGTGTTTTTAATTAATTTTCCAACAGGTTATAGGCCCAGCGCCTAGTGCATAAACAATTGGATACAGTGACACAAAAAACAGTGACATATTGGATACAGCGACATAAAATGGCATAAAGTGAAAATAAACATCAGGTGTGTGAAAAGGTGTATATGAACAGTAAAGCTTCGAAAGTGATAGTGAAGACAGCGGAATATTTTTTTGCAAAAGTGCACCAGGAATAAAAATGGCTGATTTCTTACGTACAATTGTACAAAAGTTGAAAAGTGAGAACTATTCTATATGGAGCCAGAAAATGGAGTTGCTGCTTCTAAGGGAAGAACTGTGGAATGTATTGAAGGAAGACGCGCCAACACCAGTGAATTGTGCATGGTCAAAAAGGGATGATAAAGCACGTGCAAGAATCGGTCTCCTCGTTTAGGATAATCAGTTACTTCACATGTAAGGAGCGACGCAAGGAGCACGGCGTATGAAGCTTGGGAAAAGCTCAAGGAACATCACCAAAAGGCGACACTGTCTAGTACGATATTTTTGTACAAAGGAATATTCAGACTACGTTTATCAGAAGTCGGTGATGTAGAGAACCATGTAGGTGAAATGTTGACGCTCACGAGCAAGCTCGCAGCTTTAGGAGGTGAGTTAAAGTACAAATTAAAAGTTTCGCTTTCACGTAAGGAAGGTCAAGGATCCGCAAGTAGCAGCGAAGCAGAAATAAAAACTGCGAATAGAAAACTAAATCAGGATAAAGTACAGAAGGGAAAGGAATGTTTTTTCTGTAGTGAAACAGGACACTTTAAGAAAGAATGCTTTCAATACAAAAAATGGAAAGCAGGAAAAGATAAACAGAAAAAGGCGAATAAAGTTACACAGCATCAGAAGTCTTTGGACGTATTTTGTTTTATGGCAACAGGAAGTAAAGAGACTGAAGCACCAGAGAGGATTCTCGGAGAAATGTGTTTCAATGCTAACCCGGGAAAAAGCAATCAAAATTCTTGGTTCATCTACTCAGGAGCAGCGTGCCAAATGTCCAGCTCAAGGAACTTTTTCACAGATTTCGACCCCGACGTGAAAGGCTATGTACAGTTGACGGGCAGCAAAATAAGGAGTGAAGTAAAGGGCAAGGGCTCAGGAATTTTAAGATGGATTATCGACGGCCGGGTACATTCAGTAAAGGTACGAAACGTGCTTTATGTCCCAACTTTCGGATCAAATTTAATATCAGTGAAAAAACTATCGGAAGGAGGATTTGAACTCAACTTCAAGGGCGACAACTGTAAAATCATCAAAGGAGGTAAAGTCCTAGCCTATGAACAATTGGGGAAGGACACGAAATATTTATATGAGTTGGAGGTAGTTATCGAAAAGACGTGTGCTGCAGTAAATACCGACCATGAAGATAATTGTCAGAATGTTTGGTAAAGGTGTTTTGGGTATCAGGACCCAAACGCAATTAAAGATTTGATCGAGAAGGGGCGGGCTACCGGCATACATGAGAAACTGTGGCAGGCGAGAGGTATGGAAGTGCTGTGTAAAGGGAAAGATGGCTAGAGAAACTTTTCTAAAGGAAAGTGCAACACAGACACAGGCTAATCTCGGCCTAATCCACACAGACATTTGCGGGCCAATGCAAACAATAACTCCTGGAAGAAAAAGGTACGACATGAACATCACAGACGATTACTCGATATTTACGATACTACACTTAATGGAAACCAAGGATGAGGCAACTACGTTCATCAAGCAATTCATAGAAACAACTGAGTAAGACGCAGTTCAACAAAATCCCCAAGTGTATAAGATGGGATCGAGGAAGGGAGTATTTGAATACAGGCTTACAGGGCTATTTGAAAGACAGGAATTAAAGTGCATTACTCAGCTAAGTATTCACCCCAGCAGAATGGAGTGGCCCAATGAAACACCAGATCACTGCTTGAAATAGCGAGATACATGTTGTTAGATGCTAACTTGGAGAAAAAGTAATGGGCAGAGGCCGTCAATGTAGCAAATTTTCCGCAAAATCGGTTACCTATAAGGTCTACAGGAAGGATACCGTACGAGCTATGGCACAGCAGAAAACCAGACGTTAGAAGCCTAAACATATTCGCCTGTGAGCGTACGTATAACTCCCAAAGGAAAAACGTCGGAATTTGTACGACAAAGCAGAAAAATTAATATTTGTCGGATAATCGGAAGGGTCGAAAACATTTTGACTGATTGACCGAAGAACTGATATGAAAAAATTAGTCGAGACGTCAAGTTTCAAACGATTCAGGGTATGCAAAAGTTGATCTTCTGCTCAAAAAGAATGCCTAGGAATTCCAAGATTTCAACGAAGAAGAGGAAACATCTGTCGAGTCCAGCTCGGAAGATAATGATCCTAATCAGGAATGCAATACAGGACCCTCCGTGGTGAGAAAGTCTGAGACAATAAGCAAAGGTGTGCCACCAGATAGGTACATGGGATTCTCAGAACTGACTAATCTCTTAAGTGAAGATCCAAGAAGCAGAAACGAGGCTTTATCAAGGACTGATAAAGAACATTGAATAAAGGCAATGGATGAAGAAATCGACTCTTTATTGAAGAACGAGACATAGGATATCGTGCCAGAACCGAAGGGAGCAAATATAATCACCTGCAAATGGGTCTTCAAAACCAAGCAGAACGCCGCACCGATGGAACTGTGGTCGATAGGTATAAAGCGAGACTCGTAACACGAGATTTCTCACAACAATAAGTTACGGACTACGATGAAGTTTTCGCACCTGTAGTGAGGCAAATGACTCTCAAGATGCTGCGTGCCTTTGTAGGTAAAAGAGAACTGGTTATTAAACATTTTAATGCCAGAATAGCTTTCCTCAAAGGAGAATTGAAAGAAATTATCTACCTGAGGCAGCCAGAGGAATACAAGGAAGCAGAAGAGAAAGGACTAGTTTGCAAAATAAAAAAGGACTCTATGGACTTAGACAAGCCGCAAAAATTTGGTATGAAAAGTCAAGTAGTATTCTGAACAATTATGAATTTCTGCAAAGTAAAATAGATCCGTGTCTCTATGTGAAGAGCATTGAAAAAGAAGAAACTTATAAAATTGTTCACGTGGACAATTTTCTAATCGCTTCAAGAAAAGTTGAAGAAATCGATAGAACAGCTGATTTTTTTAAAACCACCTTCAACTTATTGGATTTGGATATTTTGAAAAAATATTTTGGCATCGAAATAAGAAAAAACGTCGAAAAATATTATTGCATCAAACCAGAAAAATACATCGAGACTATTTTAAGTAAATTTAGATTAGAAGAAGCAAACCCGTCAAGTATGGCTTTGGATACGGGATATCTGAAGAACAGGCAGAGTCTGCCTTCGATGGAGAAAAATGAAAAGTAACAACAGCTTATTAGGGCATTGTTATACATAGCAGTGAACACAAGACCCTATATAGATGCAAGTGTAACAATACTAAGTCAATACAATAAGCAGCCCACAACAGTGGACTGGACGGAGGTGAAAGGATTGGCCGATACATGAAGGATACGAGCGATTACGAGACGGCAGTAGGTTGCTCTGGCGAATAAATGGGTTGAATTGGTTATGCACACGCAGACAGGGTGGAGAACCGTGATGAGGGAAAATCAAACAGTGGTTACCTGTTCAAATTTATAAATGCGAAGATCAGTTGGAGATGCCGCAAGCAGACGTGTGTCTCTCTCTCATCAACAGAGACTGAATACGTCACGCTAACGGAAGCATGCCAAGAAGCCTTATGGATTCGCAGATTGCTGGAGGATTTCACATGTAAAAAACAGAAGACAATAGTCATCTACGAGGACAACCAAAGCTGTTTGAAGATGATTTTTAACAGAAAGTTTAGCCATAGAATGAAACTCATAGACATCAAATTTCATTTCTTCAACGATCTGAAGGAGAAACAAGTAATCAATTTTATTTATCGTCCAACAAACAAAATCATCGCGCATATGCCCACAAAACCGCTAAAAAAAATTAGACTAAATTCTATGGCTCAGGAATGCGGATTGAAGGTACAATAATGCAATATTGTCGTTGAGGAAGGGTGTTGGAATACACCCACAACCTGCACACTTACAAAACAAACTAGCAAACGGAGAAATTCAGCATCCAGGATTCTTGGGAAAAATCTAGCCTGCAGTTCATTGCAGACTTCTGTCAACTTTAAGGGACCAATGGCCTGAAGGGAGTAAGGCCCATTCAGTTGGGTGTAATCCGTCAAGCTAGACACCAACGGGCGTAAACAGTAATGGCAGAGTAGAGTCTATACAGGGTATTCCGCGAATTATCCTTATCATTATAGGGGCGGGTAGCCCAAACAAAAATAATTCGAAAAGTCACATGAACTTTTTGGGTCCGATACGTATTTTAGGACTTACAGAGCCTTGAAACTGTATGTAAGTGAGCCGATTTTGTGACAGTGTGCGTGCATGGAGACTAGCGATCTTCAGCTCCACTTCCCCTCTAGCGCCAAGTTCACAACGTTCGAGGTGCACGCACACTGTCCCAAAGACGGCTCACCTACATACAATTTCAAAGCTCTGTAAGTCTCAAAATACGTATCGGACTCAAAAAGTCTACGGGACTTTTGGACTTCTTTTTTTTCTACCCGTCTCTACAATGCTAAGGATAACTCCCGGGTCACCCTATATAAGAAAACAACATTGTGCATACACTAGCCACGCAATACGTATTTCATTCAATCGACAAACATTGGGCTTTTATTCTTGAAATACACATATTTAATGCATGAATTACATAGCTTTTTCATAAATTTCCAAACAATTTTTTTATAACATTTTTTATGTATAAAACAAAAACTCCTACAAGTCTTCTTTTAGAATTTTTACGTATCTCGCGTCTTTTGGACTAATATTGAAATATTCGATTTTTTCATGTCAATTTCGATAAATAAATTGAAAACGACGAGTTCGGTCGAAAAATGGTTCAAAGAAATTTTGTAGGAATTTCTAAAAGCTGAAATTCCTCCAAAAACTTTTCCTCGTATTTTTTACCGATTGGATCAAAATTTAATTTTTGGTTTTTTTTCATATTATTTTCGATAAATAAAACCAAATGACAAATTTGATCAAAAAATGTTTGAGGAAAAAATTTTAGGTATTTTGAAAAGCTACAATTCTTCTCTCAAACTTTTTTCACGTATCTGTCGTCGTTTGGCTTCAAATTAGAATTTTCGACTTATTCACAATATTTGTGATGCATAAACCCTAAAGGACGTGTTCTATAAACAATGGATAAAAGAAAAATTATACATATTTTTCAAAGCTACAATTCTTCTTTCAAACTTTTTTCGCTCATCTGTCGCCCTTTCGCGTAAAATTGGAATATTCGACTTTTGCATAGCATTTTTTCGATGGATAAAGCCATAACCGTTGTTCAAGGGAGACTGGTTAACGAACTCATTTTTTTCACTTAGGACCCAAAAGTGACGGACAGACAGGCGCCATCGCCAAAACTTGATTTTCAGCTTCAGGGTACTCGTATCTCAAAACGTCGAGATTCGTTGAAAAACTGAGGTGTGAAATTTCGACGATTCTAATACTTTCTGAAACATAAATTATGAGAATATAAAAAAGGTGACAAATTTCTAAAATAGGTGAAATAGGTGACAACCTATGATGACTGTTAATATGAGGCTTTAAAAAATTATATAAATAAATTGAGTAATTTAACATTAGTACACTCAAGCGCGTACAGAAAAAACTGGGGGTTCGAAGTGTTGCAGGTAATCGTTTAAGCAGGGTAATAGTCAGCTGATTATTCTCAACTGAGGTAAACTTTCCGTGGTTATAGGCCTGTAACGTGCTGCCTCTAGCAGTGTCGGCCAGAGATATCTGCGGTTCACCACGGTGACTTTACCTCAATCGCAGTTACCCTGCTGGCGGTTACCCCACTTCGCACATTACCTGCAACATTTCTTACCCCCAGTTTTTTCTGTGCGAATCATTTAAAAATGTTCACTTGAAAAATATAAATTCTTTTTCCATAAATCTTAATATTGCACATCTTATACTCACAGTTGGTCATATATTTCATCAGCTATGCGTAAAAGGAATGTAATTTGAAAACACTGTAAGCTATAATGAACAATTTAAAACAATCCTTTTGTCATCTAAAAAGGTGCAGATACATCAAATGGATACAAGAAACTCGTATTTCGTAGAAGAGTGTCGGAAACAGCAAACACGAGAACCCAATAGAACGAATAAAAATTCCAATTCCCAACCATCCGAAACGTAAAATCAAATACCGTTCTGTCTCTTATATTTCTTCCCTGTACTTACTCGAAAATTCAACAAGAATTTAAAATTGAAGCCAGTTTGTATACAAAATTAGGGAAATCTTATATATGTATTTAACAATTTCTTTCAAAATAAACGTAGAGCAACAATTATATTGGATATATTTATTTCTTTATGCGATAAAATAATCCTTGATTGACGCAGAGAAAATTGCATTTCATATTAAAATTCCTTGGACATTTGAATTATTTATTTAATCACCCGATGACGCTTTGTAAATTATGGCAATACATTCTAACAGCCCCATGCGTCACTGATGGCGTGTTTCTTTTGCGCCAATCATTTCTCAATTCATGTCATGAATTCATCTTTTCTTTTCACACTTTTTCAAAAAGAAAATTATTACAGTAAATTAACTTTTATCTCTTCAATATACTCTTTCTTTTTTCAGAGATGAAACCTTTGTTACCGATATTGCCTAAATCGATTGATAAGCAAAGAAGACGCAAACTCACTTAATTACATAAAACCAATTCGCTCTCTGAAATTGAAGTTGATATTTGTTTAATCAAGACGAACATACATTGAACAAATTTACAAATATTTCATTAACCATGTCAAAACAGAGTTTTCACAAAACGAACTCTTGACCAGTTTTGTGAAATTTTGGTGCACATGATTACTAAAAAAAATCATGAATTTGTGAAGCGCATGGCAGGTGCCCATCAAGAAGTAGGTAGGTAAACCTGGAAGTACCACCATATCCGAACAATTTATGCCCTATGCCAAAATTGAGGGCTCATTTAGGGCTTATTTTTTCAAATTAATCAAAACAATTTTTTAATTGCGTGGTACTGTCAGCTTTGCGTCAAGCTATCAGTACAATGGTATAGAAGTATTTAGGGCCCAAATTTAGCCCTAAATAAGCCCTTGATTTTGGCATGAGGCATACATTGTTTGGACATGGTCGTACTTCCAAGTTTACCTACCTTCAAGAAGCGTTCCTTAGGAGAGAGTTATGAGGGTTAATTGTTCTCTGATTCCTAGAAGAGGGTTGAGGCTCAAGCTTCAAAGAAGAACGCTGAGAGGTCAAAGATCAAAGGTAAAACATACTATGTCATAAATCATATTTTAAATTTCAGGTGTCAAATCCCAAAGGCGTCAGGTCAAATATAAAATGTCAGAGAAAATATGTTAAATTTTAGAAGTCAAAGGGTAAAAATAAAAAATAAGAGGTCAAAGTCAAAGCTGAAGAGTCAAATATCATATGTCCGAGATAAAAGGTCAGGAGTCAAATTTCAAAAAGAAAGTTCAGAAGAGCACGCTGATATGTCAAAGATCAAAGGTAAAAGGTCATATGTCAAGAGTCAAAGGTGAAAGGTTAGAGGTCAAAGATGAAAGATCCCAGTTCAGAAATCACATGTCAAAGGTCTGGGGTTGAATGCAAAAATGAAACGTCACAGATGATATATCAGTGGTCAAAATTAAATTGCGAGAGATCAAAGTTTTGCTTCGAACTATTACTTCTCGCAAAACCTTAAAGTCGTAGCTTACATATTTTTTCCGGACGTACGTGCCGAGAAACGTATACGGACGCCCGACCAGCATTATAATAGGCTTCTGCCTACTAAACTCTCCAATTTATAAGAAAAATGAAGGGTTCTACATTTACAGTTTAAATACATTGCATTCTCGAAGACAGACAGGCGCAAAATATTATAATATCAAAAAAGGGAAAATAATTATATTATATAACGTATTTCTTGAGACCCTTCACAATCCTGCGAAAAAATGACGATCTTTCTTATTTCCAGTGGCTGCGTTGCATGAAATCTGCTGTCAACACGCTCGTTCTGAGGCGTCAGGTGGCAATTCTCTGAATAAAATCATTAGAATTCTCAGGGCTGTGATGCACACAAGCACTTCTTATAGGATATATTCAGTTTGTCAATTACTGCATCCATGACAATTTCAAGTTCCTATCGAGCTCCTCGTTAGGCATGTAATTACTGTCAAAGTTATTTTAATTTCTTTTAAACTTTCTCCATGAAATATTGGTATGAAAAATGCTTGAATTTCTTCAAGTGAACGATAATCCAAGCATGAATAGGTTTTATATTCCATTACGCGACCTTTTTATTTTGGTATACATTTCAGCCGCTACCGGTTAAATTAAAACTTTTACCGTACTCATCAAGTTTGCAAAACAAAAAATTATGTTACTTACAGAGATTTAAATTGATATTTTCATACAATACTAATAAATTTACTTTAATTCGAAATTTTTGACATTTTTAGCTCATCCCTGAGCTTATGCTTAATTTAAAAAAAGTGGAAATTTTCATTTTCTAATTACGTGCTATTTTCAAGATATTTATTTTTGTCCAACTGAAATAAGTTCATTTTTCTCTATAAGCTTTTAACGTGACACGAAAAAGTATACCTTCGGTAAGGACAGATAATACGCAACCACAATTTTTGTAAAAGGTATAAATCATAGGTGTGGATTTATATGCATATATAGTAAATTCGTAACCTTTTTGTACAATTTATGTTCATATATCACGCAAATGAAAATAAACGATATTGTCCTTTTAAATCAAATTGGAGTTGTTTGGGCATAATCAATTTTATTATACCTTTAGAACGGTGGTAGTGGAAATTGCCAGCAAAAAGATTTAGAATAGTACTTAAAACCTTTAAGCTCTCAGCTGATTCGAACAAATGGGACGTTCATTGACTGACACTGAAGTATTCATTTGATTTAACCCAATACTCCGATCTCGTCACATCTGCTGGCGTGGGTGAAGAATCACTTATTTATTTCCTTAATCAAATTAAGAGTATTTTTCATGAAATTCCTTGACTTGACATTCAACCTTTTCAACAAACTGCACTCGAGTAAATACTTATCTACTCACTTGCTATTTTCTTTATTGTAAAATAGTACTACAGAACGTGGATGAGCAACAGGTGACTCGTTTCGTGATATCTTTACGCCCTCGCAATTTTAGAAAGGAGACAACGTAAAATATAATCTTGCAAATAGGAAACGGAAACAATGTGCCAATTTTTGTCCTTAAAAATCTGCAGAAAAAAAATCTTCAAGATGAGAGACTGTTCAAGTGTTTACTCAAGAAATATTGCAATATCACTATGAATTGCGATATAAGAGGAAACAAAATAATTATTTTAGTTGACTAACTCCAATGGTTAACTGTATCTGAAGTATACTGTTTTAAATATGATCTATAAAGGAATCTGAAGCTCGAGATCAGCGAAGTAGAAAATTAAGATCCGAACGCGGAACATGATCTTCTTGTCTCATAGGAGAATAGCATATTCACCCTTCATGCAACTTTCCCTTGTTATGAGACGCCATTCTTAAAATCTTTAAAAATGATTGTTTTTCTCACATTTATTTATTTCTTTCATTTCACTTTTAACCCCTTTTTAACATTCATTAAAGATGAATTTTTCATTCTAATTTTCAAAAAGGTTTGACAAATAATTTCTTTAGGAGACAAATTATGTAAATAAAAGTCAATCTTAAATTCATTCAAATTTGTGAGGGTGAACTTTATCGAGTGTTGATCAATTTATTCAGTTTAATTCGTGAATGATACAAGAGGAGAACCAACGCGCGGAACATAAAGGCCCCAAATCCTTTTTTACATGAAATCTCTATATATAGAATTATATAAATGAAGCACTTGAAAAAATGTATGGAAAACGGTAATTTTTTGATTAAAAAGTGTTTTATATAATATTTACTTATAAATTACAATCAACCATAAATTTACTCAGAATTATAATTTAAACAAGATTCATTACACGAGGTGTCTCCAACTTTAGGAAGCGATACCTCAAAGAAAGGTAATTTTCCATGCAAGGCATGAAACTGCATTCTATGTTTATCTAGTGAGAAATTATCGGAAAACATACAGATAATGCGGTATATAGTGATATCATTATTAACCTGAAAGTATACGTTATTACTAAAGCAGGTTTGGGGTAAGATAATTATATGAGCATTAAAAGAACGTATTTTTTATTCTAATGATGAACGAGTTATTCAAAATACTATCTTTCTTTAAATCTTGTGCTCGTGCCAGAGTTTTGGTAAACCAATTTAAATATTCTAATTTTAACGTTTCTTTCAAGTTCCAATTTAACTTCTGAAGATTTTGCAGTCCCAGGTGACAATAAAATATCAAGGCATCAGAAGAGGTTTTTGTAGGCGAATATACTATAATACCAGCTTTTTGTATGCCTTTTCCCATAACGACCCACTACCCTTTCCCATAATCCCTCTTGTATCAGGTCATCACCCTATATTCTCCTTTTCACAACCTCTCCTCCCCCTATCCAATACCATTTTCTCATAGTCTTTCACCTTTATTAATCCTTTTTCCCCCCTAACTCTCTCATAACACCAGCTCCCCCCGCCCCCTATACCGAACCACCTCAAAAAAACACCTTATCTCATCAAACTTTCACCACTAATCAACTTCTCATCGTACCCTTTTGTCTTCACGCCTACACATCTTTGTGTATTTATTTTTAATTTTTTATTATTATTGTCTAATTCTAATTTGTTCCCGAATGAACAAAGTTCAGTACCTGTGTAATGTTTACATCGAATTTGTATACAATATGTGATACATTTATTAATAAAACTCAGATTCTAATTTTCCCTGGAATTTATTAATTTGTAGACAAACTCTGAAAATTGGAGGAGAGAGTAACCATCACTGGGACGCTGTAAACACTGAGTATTTTTAATTATCTGAAAAAGAAGTGAAGCATCTATAAATCGATTAAGAAATGAGAAAAATGTAGGAAAAAACTGTTTTCGAGGTTATGCTGAAAAAACCTCGACTTTACTAAGTATTTGCACAAAAACAGACGAGTTCAAAAATGTGTGTACTTACGATAAATATTTCTAAGGGTCTCAACTATGATAACTAATGATATAGAATGTTTAAAACATCATGAATAAACGAATATAAATAATTTTCTTATAAACGGCATTTGGTCAATACTGGGTAGGAAGCAGTGGGTCGAGCATTTTCTGCTGTACAAGTATTCAATAATAATAATAATGATAATAACAGTTATATTTTAATTGCTAAATAAAACTAGGAGCCATTTTAGAAACCGCGTATCATTTCCTGTAGGGTAAAACACTTGAAAAGTCTAGTAGCAACACATTCTGGGTTTTCATCAATAAGAAAACATAAACTGAGTAGTTAATTAATTATTCAATAATATTTTCACATAACTCGACTATTATGAATACTTTTCTTTGTTATTACATGGAAAATAAATTTTTCATACTCTGCAAAATAAAATATGGTGATCGACCTACTGTCGCCAGACGAATTTAAAAATCGGAACAATTTATTGTCTCACGAAAACGTTGAATTTGTATAATCAAATATAAAAACTCCTTTGTATTGCATTTGAACCAGGGCATATTCTAACGGGTAGTTCTGCCGAATTTTGCAACTCTAAAAAAAATGGGTAGTTCTAAAAGTAAAAATGGGCAGTTGCTGAAAAGAAGGAAGATGGAAAAATATGAAGGCGGGAGAGAAAAAACATATGACGATAAACGAAAATTACGATATTGAACGTCATGAATTACAAATTAAAAATTGCTAAATATTAAATGCAATATTTTTAAATATTTGCTTATATGCAACTTATATTCAGTTCAAAAGGATAATAATTAAGAAGAAGGGTTCAATGTTTTAGAATCAAGGATACTAAAAATCACTTGAAAGTCTGCATCTCACAAATTTTTGGTCCTATCATCCGAAATTGCTATTTCAGGTTAAAATTCGAAAAGAATGATTCAAACTATTCAAAATATGGGCTAAGCTAGTTAATCGTATACTTATGAAGATTTTCGTGTAGTTCATGATCGATTTATTAGCGTTGATTGTAAGTAACAATACAAAATCATCACTATTTCGCGTAATATTTCTTATTAAATTAATTTGCACTACTATAAAATGAGAGGATATTTTTAAATGCTGAAGCTAAAATCAAATAAATCGTTAAAATAATAATTTTTCCATATTTATATCTGTTTTGTATACCCATTACAAATAAATTCCTTGGTCTCTTAGTTTTACATTTTTACGTTATCTTGGGTCAGACTTAATTTATAAAAAAATGTTAGCCTTTTTGCAAAGTTTTTTTTCTAAAAAATCTCATTATCTAAAATGATCAGATTTTTGGCAACCATCCATAACTATATAACTATTACCGAAAAATATTTAAATTTAATTACTTTTCAGATTTAAAGAGCATTAATGACATTTTTCTACCACAATGCCTGGTTTAAATGCATATAGTATAATAATGTAATGCGTTTCAAATAAACTAATGACTGCGACCAAAAGAAAGTTAATGCATATGTCTTATGCGTACAATTTGAATCCGTATGATGTTATGCGGTCCGACAGCTTTCATGCATACCAATGCTTCTGACAATCTTTTCTTGTATGTTTTATAGATCACAGATTACGTATTTAACTATACAACAGTGTATGCATTTTTGTCGATTTTTAAAGGACGTAACTTAAAACTGATTTATATTTTCAGAAAGATGACGCATGAATTAGGAGGAGCTGTTCATAAATTACGTCAAGTATTTTTTCGGGTAATTAAGCATCCTGCCTGCTATTACGCAACGTTCCAGGTTCGTTCATTTATTCTAGTAGTCCATATTTAAATATACCAAACTGAATATTTATTTTGTTAAAAAAAATTGCCTGTATTTAATTGAAAAGTTTAATTTGTTCACTTGTCTTTTTTTACACACAGCTTCAGATTTATAATTAGTTACCTGTACACTCAGAGAAATCTCCTCTTGTGACAGAAGGATGCTTCTTGACACAAATGGAATTTCCTTTTAAATTTAAAGATAAAAGGAATTTCACTTATCTCAAAAAGAATCTTTTAGCAGAAAACATTCTTTCAGCCAAATAATTATATTTTTGTAACGAAGTTATTCATGTGGTTCAAAATAAAACAGGCAAGAGGACGATGCTTTTGTTTCAAGACAACTTTTTCTCTAAGTGTATGTTTTGTAAGCATGAAATAATTATAATAAAGTGGTGTTATCTTTTTGAGGAATCTTTCAAGTAAACAATCTTTCAAGTAAAAAATCTTTAAAAATCAAAAGAATTTCAAATGACAGATAAAATACTGTCTGAAAATTATAAAGTCGTGTAAAGATATCAGTAGTAAGCCAGTAATTGTCAAGTTGAACAAAGATGAAATCCATTTATATGCATTCTAGACATTTTACGCTTTTATTTTCAATGTAAAACAAACGACTCTGGATTCCCAATAGTGAAGTGGTCTCATTTTAGTACCACTAGAGACTGGTTCTTCTGAGTCTTGTTTTAATACCTGAAATTAGCCCTAAAATAATAATGTTATTTAAGACACAGGTTTAATTTTTGTTTTCTTATTTAATATTTTTAGGTGAGAATTGGAGGAAGAGGCCCGCTATTAAAGGGTGGCCCATTATCAGTATGGTGTCACTACCCTCTTTAAAGTATCTAAGACTGACTTTTTCCAGTTTTATTCCGTAAGTTGACGTGTGTTTTCAAATAGAAAGATACGGTATTGAAGAAAAAAGGTCAATGCAGGTATGTAGGATAAGAAAATATTTGTTATTTCTTTGATCTCGAATTTAAACATTGAAATGTAACATTTAAGGCAGGATCGATGCACGTCATGCAGTATTAAAAAATTCAATAGGAGACTCTGCTCTGGCAACTTCATCGGTTCCAGTTTATAGCACCGATAAGTAAGCTGTGCACGTCAAGCATGTACTGTCGATGGAAGGAGCTTAGGAATTATAGAAAACGACTTACGTTGAAGGAAACAAGTTGACGTTCTACCACGGAGGTTGATACTACGAAGGGTTGCGTTGCAAAATCGAATTTTTATCATCCTGCTATACATCAAAGTGGCAGACATGAACTCGTCGTGCAGCTAATAAGAAATCTTGTTATCGATGCCCTGGAATAATGCTGGCTTTAAATTGCTTCTTTTGATATAGCTCTTCACTATTCTACATCAGTAAGTATCTAGAAATTAGAATTGCTTAGTATATTTTTGTAATTTTTGCCGCGCTTATTGTTCTTTTCTTGTAAATGTAGATGTTATATGGATGATTCTCCGTATAGCCAAATTTCAATTTCCCAGGTGTGTTAAGCTGACACAACACTATTGAGGTATAGAAATTAAACCTATTTAATAATTTAGGCTTCATTGAGGGTTGATTCAGCTCCTATTCGCAAAGTTATGGTTCCATTATTTTTTGTAAAAATTGGTGTTTGCGCTAGCTTAACGTTAAGCTGGTACAACAATGCCATGAACCATACTAAAAATCAATTTCAAAATTTTCTCTTTATACAATAATGTAGGGCTCATTTAGGGCTCTTGGAATATGATGATTAAAATTTAAAAAATGTTTTTAACCATTTTTGTTTGAACAAATGTACTAAAAATTAATTACACAAATTTATTTTCTTACTCTATGTTGCGGCTCATTTAAGACTCTGAATATGATCATTAAAGTTTTAAAACAAATGTTTAAACAAATTTACCAAATATTAATATTACAAATTTATTTTTTCTCTTGCATGATATCGTGGGCCAGAAGTCGTCTAATTTTTCCTTTTTTTTGTAATATTTGGTTTTGTGCCAGCATAACGTTACAAAAAATACATTAACAGGGTGTCTACTAAAGTTTTCCTGGGATATTCCGGGAAAATTCCCGCATTTTTCCGCTTATAAATATAAGATCCCTCTTACTATAGAAACAATAAGCACACGTACAATGCATAGTGGTTTGTGACATGCATAATTTGCTAGATTGCAATATTACGATTTATTTAAAAAATATATTTTTTAATAATTTTTGAGAACATAAATTTTAAGTGAGAAAAGAGTAGCGCAAGTAACTAAAAGGGACAATAAAAAATGATGAATGATAAGGAAATGAAATGCACTTCCCAAACTATTTCCGAATTTTCTTAAATTCCCGCACAGTAGACACCCTGATAAACGAAACCATAAAACCCATTCTTTCTCTTCACGTAATTCAAGGCTCATTGAAGGCTCACCGAATATGATGTTTCCAAGTATTTTCTAATTAATTTTGAATTGTTTAAACAATAATTATTTGTTTAAAAAAATGGTTTTCCCTATAAATCTTGAAAAGTTATCATTTTTCGGAGCAAATGATACACTTCATGAATGTCAACGGTAATATTTCTTTTTGAACATATATGGTAATTATTGAATAAATAATGTTCATTAAGGCCCATTCCGCTTCTTTTGGTGTTAAAAAATTTTTTTATTAAAAATATGCTGACATGTTTCAACCTGTATTTCAGGTCCTTTTCGAGGCTTATTATCTGTACAAAAATAAACGTTGGGTTTTTCTTTTATTCCATATAAAAAGTGGGGTGTTTCCACTTTTTTATAATCCAGACTGCATGACCTCCATGTTCTTCTTTTATAATAATAATATAAGTGGAAACACCTCACTTTTTATATGGAAAAATATAAAAAAACCAACGTAGATTTTTGTACAGATAAGAAGCCTCGAAAAGGACCTGAAATACAGGTTGAAACATGTCAGCAAATTTTTAATAAACAAATTTTTTAACACCAAAAGAAGCGGAATGGGCCTTAATGGACATTATTTATTATATACCGCAAAAATACATTCAACACATATGGTAATTATTTAAACAATGTTCATTTGTTTAATTAATTTTTAGTACATTGGTTGAAACAATTTTTTTTATTTTGATAATCATATATCAAGAGCTCTAAATTATTGTATGAAGCGAAATTTTTTTAATTAATTTTTTGTACGGTTTATACCTTTATAGCATTTTGGTGTCAGTTTAACGTTGAGATAACACAAACACCATTTTTACAAAAAGTAATGGAGCTGTAAATTTGGGAATAGGGGCTCGAATCAGCCCTGAATGAACCCTAAATTATAAATCAGATCACATCTTTGTACCTCAATAGTGTTGTGCCAGTTTAACATACTTAAATTTCCCTAGTATTGAAAAAAAATGGATTTCACTTATAGATATGAATATACCCTGAACGAGTAATTTCTATGAATATTAATAACGACCGCTAACGCTGTTTATTCCTGATATCATAGTTCTTCATAAGTTTTATTAAGGCCGTTTTTTTTTGTGTTAAAAAAAATTTTATTGACAAAGTTTGCCGATATGTTTCGATTTGATATCAAGTCTTTTTCAAGGCATACTGATATGGAAAAAGGTAAAACGCTAAAGGTTACATTTAAGCAATAATTTCAAACTGGTATAACTTTTTTTGAATGTGAGGAAAAATCTAAAAAAACCTGTTGTAACGTTCAGTGTTTTTTCTTTCTCCTTATCATTATGCATTGAAAAAGACTTGATATCAAGTCGAAGCATGTCGGCTAATGTTTTCAATAAAAAAATTTCACTTTTTACTTTTCTTAGCTAGTAATATAGTCCTCTTTATACAAAATGAGGAATCAAAAATAATATAAGAGGAATCAGGGTATCGTCGACACATTTCGAATTGAATAAATTCTCCTCTTTCAAATTACTCGTATAACGATAATTTTTTTCTAGTGTTTAGTTCTCATCGACTTTTGCCGGATCCTTTTTTATTGAGAGAGACGATATGAATTGCAAGATTACAAACAAATATAAAAATTTCCCGACTCTCAAAAAAATTTCCAGCTATTTCCCGTCTTTTTCCCTATGCTTAAAATTCCAGGCTAATTTTTCTTGTCTCAAGAAAATGTAATTAAATAAGGAAACATTATTTTCTTTAATTTTTTTTGCATAAAGAAAATATTGTATCAACCATACTTTAGAAATCAAAAATTATTCTTTAAATTTTAAGAATACGAATATAAAAACTTTAGATTTGAAGCTTCAAGAACCGAAAAAATTTTCTTTCGAAATGTACACTGAATTAGTAGAGAACAGGAGAAATTATCTGCTGTATTTAAATTTGAAACTCCAGAAAGTGAGAGAAAATTGAATCAAACCTAGACCCTGATTTAAATAAGTTACTGTTGATAGACACTGTAATAGGACCCAATTTATAATTGGTAAGTCACTCACACATTAACATTAGCCAGACAAAGTAAAACATATTGGTATAGAAATTACGCTGTTGGCTGTATTTGAATCGCAATAGGATCGAAACAAGTTAAACACGAAGAAAATAATCCGAACAAGTTCTATTCGTGTGGTCAATGCGCCCAAGTGCTCGCCGTCCGGGTCGAAATTAATTCAGTGACCACAGTTTTATGGTCAAAGATCACTGAGGAAGTTCGTGCGTCACATGGCAATTAATTTTACATATTGTGGGACAATCGCGAAGTCGATGCCGATAATCGCGAGGATTCGATTTTCAGTTTCGAAGGAAGGTACCCCGTGTTAAACTGCGGTGAATTTTCCCAGCTCTGTCGAAAATTTAAGAGCTAAAGTGCCATTCTGTATTAATTTAAAAACGGGACTAACAATGCTTCCGGTAAATTTTAAAAAAATTCTTACAAACGCCCTTCACCCTCTGCTGTTTAAATTTCTCCTAAAAAAATAAAACGATTTTCATGAATCAAATGAATTTCTCTCCTATGGTCCTTTAATCCTTGAGTGGTGAACAGGTTCTTTCTCAAATATATAAATATTCATTTATAATACAAGTATATATTTTTCCACCTAGTATTGTAACTGTAACAATATTTGTAACCACTTAAGTATTAGTGAAGAAACAATCAATTGTAATTGTTGAAAAAATTGTTTTTCATACAGTGCGAAACTTAGGGCCAACTTGGAATAGGGGAGGTTGAATCATATTGAAACAAGGAACTGTATTTGGATGGACCCCTCTCTGTGGACGCGAAGGCGTTATCAGTATTACTCACTATAACGCTTCCTTCTATTTTTCTGTGCTGTTTAATTTTTTTTCACAATGCTGGAGCAAGTGAATTCTGACTTTATGGAAGCCAGGATCGAAGATCCTGAAAAGGAACGAGTGATGCGTTCTCGGATTCAAAAAAAAACTGACGGAGCTGGTATGTTCTTGCAACGAAAAATTGTTATCTCAATTAGAAATAATAATCTGAAATTCAAGATTTTCACTCAATTTTCCAGTAGTTATCCTATTTGACCATTTTCTTAAATTGATTTACTGAACACTTGCATTTTATTTTTTAGACCAAATTCATTTCAAATCGGGAAGGCAGTCCATGCTCAAGTCGCATAATCATTTTATTCATATATGCGGTTTTTCAAAGGGAATTTTGTTGGAAAAATTATGAGTATTTGAATTTTAAAAATTGAAAACGAGGATTAACAAAAACTGGTCCAACTTTTTGTTAACGGTGTGGTCTTTTTTAATCTTATTTAGTTTCCTATCTTTTTCTTTTTGATTCTGATAGGATTTCTTGTCCTATTTCAAAATCCGTTAAAAAACGTTCAAAGTCTCTTACTCAAGTACCCCAACGTTTTCTTTCTCTAGATTTTTTTCTAGATTCGTCCTAATAAAAGAGTAGGATGGTCCAACAAAAAATTTGCCTAATTTTTTTAGATTTTGGACAAATGTGTAGAGATAGGGCACGACCCTTAAAGTATCCCAAAGCGCCCAAAATTAAATAAATCCTTTAATTTCAAAAATAAACGTAAAAGGTTCTCAGATGTGATTTCAAACTATCGTGTAAACAACAGAGACTCTAAAAAATTAATTTCATAAAAATATTTTGAAGAAAGAAAATGTACATTTTTATGAATTAAAGATTAAAAAGGGAAAAAATGTTTATTTTAAGGGCCTTACTGTTTTTCACACGCTAGTTTCACATCATCGTTGTAAAGCTTTTACGATTGATTTTAAAATTAAAAGTTTTAAAGAATTTTTAACGCTTTGGTGTACATTAAGGGTCGTGCCCTACCTCTATTTTTTTAATCTTAAGAAATTAGGACAATTTTTTCGCTAAATGACATAAAATGAGGAAATGAAAATTTAAAAAATCAAACAAAAATTTTGTTTGACCACCCTAGTAAAGAGTATATTCCATGATAAAAACCTTTAGGATTTATTTTTTTCTCAGAAATACCATTTTGTGGTGAGATGAAAAACCAAAAAGGAAATTAATCTAAAATTTTAACAACGCGTTGGTGGAAAAATAATGTACTAAAAAAATGGGAAGTATGGATTATTTCAAGAATACCAATTTCAAAGAAAAAAGGTTGATGTAAAAGTTGTTGAAACTGTTAAATTATGTTTTTATTTGTTTTTTATAACACCATAAAATTGTATTGATGAGAAAAAAATCAATATTAAGGTCATGTGATATGATTCCTACGTCCTACGATTTCTATTATACCGACATTTTTTTCGCAACAACTTACGTCCACACGAATTAATATATTGAGTTTTCCATTTTTAAAATTATATAAAAGGCACTAAAGAACATTTTTAGGTATACTCCCAAATTTTCAGAATTACAACTATTTTTTTAAAGAATTTTGTAAATATTTTTTTGTAATTCCAAAAAATTAGTAGTATATAAACTTTCCTTAATGCCATTTATTTAATTTCCCAAATAGGAAACTCGATAGCTCAATTCTCGTAAACGTAAGGGGACGTGCATAAATTACTTAACACTTTGAGGGGGGGGGGTCTAGCTTAGTGTTACATAATGGTGAAAAACTACAGGGAAAGGTCGAAAAAAGCGTTTCATAGAAGGGGGGGGGGATAAAAATTGTCGGAAAATTGCGTTACGTAATTTATGCACGACCCCTAAGTTGTTGCGAAAGAAAATGTCGGCATGGTAGGTATCGTACGATGTAATTATCACATGGCCTCAAAGGATTTTATACATATTTCGCAAAAATTTCGAAAATAACAAGAGATAAAAAAAGTGTCAAGAGACATTATTCTAGAACTTTTTTACAGGGGTAATTTTGATTTTTGAGTTTTTTCACATCTTGTGCCGTTTTGGCATTGGGACGAATCTAGAAAAGAATTAAGAGAAAAAAAACTATGGGGTTTTTGAGAAAATTTACTTTGAATATTTAAAAAAACGCCATTTTTTATGTTTGATCTTTCTTCAAATTTCTAAACGGATTTTGAAAGAGGACGAGAAATTTCATTAGAATCAGAAAGAGGAAGATAAATAACTAAATTAGATTGAAAAATATCACACAATAAAACAAAAATTTGGAACAATTTTTGATAATCTTAGTTTTTAATTTTAAAAATTAAAATACACATAACTTTGTCGACAAAAATTTTATGGCAAATCGGTAAGGTAAGTGTCGTCTTATTTCCTTTGAAAAAAACAACATATTTGAGTGGCAAATAATTCTGTGATTTGAGCATGGAGGGCCAGCTCGATTTAAAATAAATTCGGTCTTTAATAACCATAATACTATCAAATTTCAACCGAAAAATATTAAATAATACATTAATGTTCGGAATCATTTTACACATTAAAACCAGGCCATATATTAAAGTTTGAATAGAAACAATATTCCAATACTGATGAGGGTTTTGTCATAAATTAAATATTTATAGCGAGAAAACTTCGACATTTTTATTAAGTTTTGTATTGCCTACAAAAAATAAAAACAATTTAAAATTAAACGAAACAAAAACTTTATAAACTTATAAAAAATGGTATTAAACCATGTGAAGAGATCTAGAAAAAAAAGATTAAATCCTAGAAACTTTTTATCGGGGCTTCATTTAGATTTCAAATTTGCTACTTTCAACCTTCCCTGATGAGAAAAATGCCCTTTAATTCAAATTTGAATTCAATGGTTAGAGTATTGTAACCTAATAAAAAATGTTTGAAAATGTCGAAGCTTAAAAAATTATTGAATAAACTAAAATTGAGAAAAATTCTTTCTTTGCTGATCGCTGTGGTTCAAAAGTTCGATAATACACCTTCTACCTACTGTTATCAAGTTTGCTCACTTTTTCATTTTTCATTGTATGTCGAGTGGGTAAATCATAAAGGGGTAAATATTAACTTTTCTTCTTAAAGAAAGTCTCTGAAGAAAAGAGACTTTGTCTTAAAGTATAAAATCGACGTCAGTTAATCAGCTTTTCCTTATCATCTTTTTTATAACTGTTTCAATTAATTTTAGCTTCCTTAATGTAACTGAATAATATTAATTTTTATTTCTATTTGCACAAGTATACAAAATTTAGAATGACATACAAAAATAAACAAAAAAGAAAGAGAGAAAACACAGCTGGATATAGTTTATAGTAATTAACTTAATTTATGAAACGACTTTGACATATCTGCACAAGACAATATAATACGCGTAAATACCCCTCTTTAATCAATAATTTAATTGAGGCTCCTTACAGTATACAATCTAAAACATTTGGAAGATATATAGCATAGCAAATAATTACATTGTTTATAAAGAAACCTTGCAATGAACAAAAAGCGCGAAAAAATGGCATGATGTATAAAATGATAATCATGCTTAATTCTTATCGTGTTCATAATGAATAAATAAATATAAAGATTCTTGAAATCTGGTAACTAGCATTTGTATCTATATATATTCATTAAGGCCATGTGATGCTTACTTGCGTTATACGATTCCTACCAACAGACATTTTTTTCGCAACAACTTACGTTTACAGGAATTGACATATTGAATTTCCTATTAGGGAAATTAAATAAAGGCACAAAGGAATGTATATATGTAGCTGAATTTTTGGAATTACAACAAAATTCCAAAAGTTTTTTAAAGAAAATTATTATAATCCTAAAAATTTAGGAGTATGCAAACCTTCTTTAGTGCATTGTATTCAATTTCCCAAATAGGAAACTCGATACCTCAATTTTTGTGGACGTAAGTGGTGTGATATATAGTAGAAATCGTATGACGTGAGTAAATATAACATCACCTTAATAGCCATTTTATAATGTATTTCAAGAGAATCTATTTTAGGATAATCTTTTATTTATAGAAAGAAAACAGGCTGTGTCTAGTCGTTTCGAAAAATTGGGGGAGTTGGAAAAGAGGATGCACAAGTCATTCCGAAAATTAGGGATGACTAGCCAAGCTTATGAAAAAAATTTCACTACTCATCCTGAATTTCGGGACGACGAGACACTTCGAAGAAAATATTTATTTGAATGTAAAGCTAATTATCATTCAATTTTTGTTTGGAAAATTAATTGAACTAAAACTATTTCAGATTTATTCAATTCTAAATTAAAAATATTAATTTTAATTTCCTCTACTATAAGCCAACAAATAAAAAATTTAAATTTCTTTTAACAGAATATATTCTGAATCAAAATCGCTATCGCAGTCCAGTCTACGAAGAAGCATTCAAAAAATCGATAGAAAACCCAGAAGAATTTTGGGGTGAAATAGGAAAGTGTATAGAGTGGAGCAAACCATGGGATAAAGTCTTAGATAATAGCAACGAGCCCTTCACTAAATGGTAAAATTTTCCAAGACTTTGAGCAAACATAAATCTCTGCATTAAATTCAGTTAAAGCTTAATTTAACTAGTTAATAGTCCATTTTTTATTTGCGAATAGTAACCAATTTCTTCATATTCAATTAACTTTTTGACAGCTTCATTTAATCTTTTAATGGTGGAACTTTCATTCAAAAAACCATTCATATCTTTTATTATTATTTTTAGTTTTGGAATCGACAAATATGTCTAATTATCATTTTTTATTTTAGATGTTTTAATAAATATTTTTTATTTTCATTCCCTTAGGTTCAAAATAACTTATAAAAATTATTTTAATCAAGTTGGCAACGTTTATAAGCAAAAATATAACATTTTTCAAAATTACTCAAATACATTTTTTGTTGCTCAAATATCATAAAAATATTGTGCTATATAATTTTAGATAATAATAACTCATTATAACTTTATATTGACCATTTTAATGAAATAAGCCAATATGATTATCGGAAGACTGCGTTTCATCCACCCATGCACTCTGAAATGTATATAGAAAAATTCGGAAGAAACTATCACTTTCCTCTAAACGTCCAGTTCTAAAATTTTCTTTGATTAATTAGTTGTGTACTTCATGTTCAACAACACAAGAAGTTTCATCCAATATCCTTATCGGAAGATTGTGTTTTATACTCACTCAGAGAAAAAGTTGTGTTGAAAGAAAAGCATCGTCCTCTTGCCTGTTTTGTTTCGAATCACGTGAATGTCTTTTTTATTCAAACAGAATTATTTGACTGCTATATTGGATTAAGTTTCTGGTAAAAGAATAATTTTTGCTATAAACAGATTGTTTTTGAGACCAATAAAAATCCTCCTACCCGTATATTGAAGAGGAAATTCCATTGTTGTCCAAAAACATCCTTTTGGAACAAAAGGAAATTTCTCTGAGTGCTGTTATCCACCCTTGGTTTTGATATCGGACAAGACCAGAAAAAGAATCATCGCAATACTCTTCTCGGAAGACTGCGTTTTATCCACCCACGCACTTGTTTGTATATTTCAGAGGGCGTGGGTGGATAAAAAACAGTCTTCCGATACAAATATTTGGATAAAACTTTTTCTTGTGTTGTTGGACATCGAGTACAAATAACTAGTAAAAGAACATTCGATAAACGAAGATTTAGAGCAAAGTTAGAATTTTTTTCCGTATTTTCGTATAAACTTCAGAGTGCCGGGGGAGATAAAACGCCGTCTTCCGATAATGATATTAGGATGACTCTTTTTTTGGTGTTGCCTGATATCAAACGAAACTATAATTATGAAAGAACCGAGTGTTTACTAAAAAGTTAGGATTTTTTCCGAATATAATATATAGATAATAATAAATATATTTTAAAATATATAAAAATATATAAAATAATAAATATGACGTTATAATGAGTTCTTACCATCTAAAACCATATGCCACATTATTTTGACGATTATAAAATTCAACAGCAAAAAATTGATATAAGTAACTCAAGAAGAGCTCTTTTTTCGTTTATAAACGTTGCGAACTTCAGTGATGCTAATCAATTATACTTTCAACGAAAATGAAATAAAAGTATTATTTTTGAAAAAATATTAAATTAGACTGTATGCTACCATAGGTATGTTGGGGGTGAAACAAACGCCTGCCATAATGCATTGGATCGTCACGTGAAAGCAGGACTTGGTGAAAAAACTGCTTTAATTCATGATAGTCCACTGACGTCCTCGATTCGAAAAGTTACTTACAATGAACTTTTAGAAAAAACGTCTCTTTTGGCGGGCGCTCTTTCTGACATGGGAGTAAGAAAGGGGGACTGTGTACTTATTTATATGCCCCTTATTCCAGAAACAGTAATTGCTATTCTTGCTACTGCGAGACTTGGTGCCATTCATTCTGTCGTCTTTGGCGGTAAGTTTTACATAAAGCTGTACATCAATTTTTCAAAAATTAAAAAAGTTTAATCGAAATATATCAACACAACACGAAAAAAATTTAGTATTGCGTCAAGAAAATACCGGTTCTTGAGACAAGAAATATTTTCTTAGATCGTGTACACGATGGGCTTTGATGGAACTCAACCCAAAAGGTCTTGTACCTACAAGTTTTCACATTCTCATCATAATAAGAAGGTATTGTTTTTGTGTGAAAACTGACTATTGCGGATTTCATTCAATCTCCACGCTTCGAGACCCCCTGAATCCAAAAAACCGGTTCAACGACGGTGTCTGTCTATCTGTCGTCGTCGTTATTGTTGTTGTCGTCCTCTGTATACCGGATAACTTTTGAAAGACTAGTCAGATTGGATTGTGTTTTGGCAGTTACAGCATTTTTTTAAATTTTGAGATAATTTTTTTCAAGATTTAAACATTCTATGTACAGCTGTTCATAGTACTCAGAAACTTGAACAATTTATTCTCATGACTTTTTGCAATAAAAAGAAAATTATTAGTTATAGCGTTTTCAAAATCCAAAAAACAAACGAAAATGAACATTTTGAGCCAAAAAACGCACGATATGAAAAAAGTCAAGAGAAGAAAAACGTTGCTTTTTGATAGCCGTACAAGATTATCATAATAACTATTTGAATTTTTTTGAAAAATCAAAAATTCAAATTTTAATTGCACAAAAAATAATGGATAAACAAAAATTCCATTTTTCGTTCAAAGTATGCAAGTTACGAAAAAAACCTGAATCAATAAAGATTGTGCACCCAATAAAGATCTACGAATTTGTTGTCAATCACTTTTTTGATAGGACACCTAGTTTTTGTTTTATTCGTAAAAAGCAACATTAAATATAAAACAATTAAATTTTTGGACAAACGACACAAGCTACGAAAAAAAATAATAAGACAAAAGTTATTCACCCAAAAAATAGCTACAAATTTGTTATGAATAATTTTTTTATAGGGTGCGTAGTTTTTGCTTTATTCGTAAAAAACAACACTAAAAATAAAAAAAATAATATTTGGTCAAACGACACAAGCTATGCAAAAATAAATAGTAAAAAGTTTCTCTTCAAAAAAAGATTGAAAACTCATCTAAATTTGTCATGAATATTTTTCTTTCATAAAACCCATAGTTTTTGTTTTAATCGTAAAAAATAACATGAAAAATTAAAAAATTAAATTTTTTGAAAAACGACACAAGGTACGAAAAAAAAGTAATAGCCAAAAGTTCTTCACCTAAAAAGTATCTACAAATTTGTTATTGATAATTTTTAGGTAGGATGAGTGAATTTTCTTTTAATGGTAAAAAATAAGATTAAAAATAAAAAAAATTAAATTTTTAGAAAAAAGACACAAGAGACGGAAGAAAAAATGAAATGGCAACAGTTCTTCAACAAAAAAATGTATACAAATTTGTTTTAAATTCTTGTTATAATATTATATTGAAAATAAAAAAATTAACTTTTTGGAAAAAGGAAATTTGTTTAGAACCACTTTACGCTAGGATGCGTACTTTTAGTTTAAATCGTCAAAAATAGCATTGAAAATAAACAAATTAAATTTGTGGAAAAATGACACAAGTTGCAATAAAATGTTCAATAACAATTTTTTTCTTAATAGGATGCGCACTTTTTTTTAATTATAAAAACAAGACAATGAAAATACTTTTATTCCACACCCGACCGAAAAATCCACCTTTTGCTCCTCATAAGCGGGGCGAAAGTAGCATATTTTTCCCGAAAACTAGTTTTGCGGAACAAATGTAAAATTAGCGGGGCAAAAGTAAAATCAGAGGGGCAAAAGTAAAATCAGCGGAACAAAAGTAAAATTAGCTTGGCAAAAGTAAAATCAGAGGGGCAAAAGTAAAATTAGCGGGGCAAAAGTAAAATCAGCGGGGCAAAAATAAAACTAGCCGGACAAAAGTAAAACTTAGCGGGGCAAAAGTCATTTTTTTCCAAAAAATGTCGAAATTTTTTTTGAATTTCTAAAAAATCTCTTAAGAATGAGAAGTTGTTCCGACCACGCTTTTCAGGACCAAAAAGTGGCCTTTCAGTCGCGAGCGGAATAAAATACTATATGCAACACGAGGCAAAAGTAGATTTTTCACGCGGGAAAAATCTTCTACTTTTGCCCTACTGTACTATTTTATGACACATGCATGATTTCAGCCCTTTTCGACGCCTATAAAGCGGGGCTAAAGCTCTACTTTTTACGCCCTAGGGAGTAAAAAGTAGTTTTTACTCCCTAGGTACTGAAAAGTGAAGTCAGAGGTGAATAATGAAAATTATACATCTATGAGCTTGCATTTTACAATCATCAATCCACAGAACGTAAAAACTGTGAGGAAATTTTGGTTTCAGATAATAGAATTTTGCGTTTATTTATGAAAAGTTACCATATATAAATGATTAAATTACCGAAAATGTTCATAAATTTCTGTAAATGTATGGAAATTTTTCAAATAAATATTGTGTTATTTATTGCAAGTTACCATATTTACCGGTAAAATTACCATAAATGACCGAATTTTTTAAATAATTTCCGGAAATTTCAAAAATTAATTTTAGGTAATTTATGGTAAGTTACCATATTTACCTGTAAAATTACCAAAAATGACCAAAAGCTTCCATAAATTTCCGCAAATTTATAAACATATTTAAATTGAATCCGGCAATTTTTTTGTTGCATTTTTGATAATTTGAAATAAGTTATTATAAATTTAATGCTTCTTTATTCAAAATATAATATGAACTGAAATCATGACTGTATTTCGAAAAATGTCAGAAATCATCCATTTGTTATAAGAAATATCGTATGCGCCAAGGGGAAGAGGCACTTTTTCTCCCTTTAGGTGCATAATATACTATTGTTTCAATGTCAATGCATATTATGAATTGTAATAATATTTTCAGGGTGGTTAAGATTAAAATTAGTGCAAAGTAAGGAAAAATATGAAAGTAATCATGAAAAATAAAATTTGTACTTTATTTTGTAATATCTGATTAAGTGATGAGAATGTGTTCGTTAAAGCCGAAGGAGCTTTAACAACAGAGAATTCAAAGTCACCAAATTACAGTTGTCGATGCTTTGACCTTTAATTTTAAAAGGCCTGCGCAAAAATGTGGGGGAAATACGAAGACCGAGCGCGAGATAAATATATTATCGAGCGCAAAGGACTAGAACCATCAATCGTGCGCCCAAATTTTTTAAGCTGTTTTTAAAAAAAAACCTTTTTCTTATTTTTCAAGTGGTGTTATTAAGAGGGTTTCTACGGAATTACAATTCCGAAATTCTCTGACTTTCCCTGACTTCTCCCTGACCATCAATCAATGTTGTTAATGCAAAACAATGTTTGTTTCTAAATTTATTTTAATCACTTTCAGTAACAAAAGTGATACAGAATTTTAAGGAGCCATCTGCAAATTACGTAAGACATCAGTGAAACATATGAATTTTCAACCAAATAGTTGAATTTTAAACTCGAAAAGATAAATTCTTAACCAATTGCATGCCAAAAAGACGAATTTCCTTCAAAACAGTTGAGTTTTCAACCCGAAAATATTAATTCTCAACAAGCAAAAATGTAATAGTTACATTTTTAATTCAAAAAATAATTTTTTAACGAAAAACGAATTTTCAACATAATAGTTCAATTTTTGAGCGAAGAAATGAATTTTTAACCAAATACATGGTTCAATTTTCAACCCAAAAAATGAATTTTCTACCAAAAAAGACTGCACAAATACATAAATATTCAACTAAAAAATATCATTTTTTAATCAAAAATACAATAATTAAAATGTTAGAAAAATTAATTTTCGACGGAAAAAACATGAATTTTAAACAAAATAGTTAAATTTCTAACCAAAAAGATGAAGGTAACTAGTAAGATTACATTTCTATCAAAAAGATGAATTTTCAACATAATAGTTGAATTTTCGCCTAAAACAGATACATTTTTACCTTAAAATAGAATAGTTCAAGTTCCAGAAGAATTAAAAAAAAAAATTTTCATAAATACATTTTCAACAAAAAATGGAATAGTTCAATTTTCTGTTAAAAAAAATTATTTTCAACCAAGAAGATTAATTTTCCACCAAAAAAGATACATTTCTACCAAACATGGAATAGTTAAATTTTCAGGTAAAACATTAATTTTCAGAAAAAAATAATAGTTTTCAACAAAAGAGTTCAATTTGAACACAAAAAAGGGTTTTCAACTAAAATGATGAATCATCAACCAAACAAAATGGATTCTTAACCAAGTAGTTCCACTTTCAACTAAATAGTTTAATTTTCAACGAAGTAGATTAATTCTCAACTAAAAATGTAATAGTCGATATTTTAATCAAAAAATTTTTATTTTGAATAAAAAACGGTTGGATTCAACTAAAAAAGATGAATTTTCAAAAAAATAATTGAATCCTCAAACAAAACAGATTATTTTTCAACCAAACAGTTGTGATATTTAACCCAAAAGGATACAATTTCTATCAAAATAGATGAATTTTCAACCCAAAGAGACGAATTTTCATCAAAATTATTAGTTTTTTGTCGATGGAATAACGCTTTTTGATCTACTAGTTTAAACTAAAAAGGTGAAAATAATTCCTCCCCAGCTCCGCTGAGGGAGAGTTGAGAGAATAAATTCAATTTGAAAGCTAGTGAACCTGAACAATTTGAAATGTTGTCCAGTGTTAAAAGTGGAACAAATTTAAACATAAGAACAGACTATAAAACATAACTTTTGTATTGAAAACTTTCGCAATTGAACAATTTTAAAATTGAGGCATTCTAGTTAAAATAATTTAATGCTGACAATTTTTATAAATAAAATTTTTACAAATGAAAACCTTCAAAATTGAATATTTGAGTTTTTTTTTAATTAGGAAATTGCATCTTATATATTTTCAAAAAAAAAAGAATGTTTGAAGATTGAAAAAATCGAAATTGAATTTTTCGCGATGAAACTATTAGATATTAAAACGCCTCAAATTAAACAATCTGAAATTTCAATTTCAATAGAGAATCAAAAGAAATCCGATAAGTCAATCTTAGGAAAAGCGTTGTGCTATTTACCTCTGCCTATGGGGAAATTTTGTTGTCAATATTCTTGACCGATTTTAATGCTTTTCCTTTCAAAGATGCTCAGGATTAAATCCTCCAGAATCACTTCAGGCCCGATTTTTCAATTTCACTCTGTGGAATCTATTATTTAAACAAATAGAACGTCAAAATTGGACATTTTACGAATATTATTTGTTTTTTCCGAAGAAAATACTCAAGAGAAGTCGCTATATATCAGACTTGTTGCAGATACACTTCAGGGACATAAATATTCAGTTCAAGATTCAAGCCAATTTTTATAAACAATTTATATTAAGAATTAATTTCATAAGTTGCGTAACCGCAACAAAACGTTTTACCTTGATTAAAAATGCCTAAATATCTCGTATAAAAAGTATATAGAATGGAAAATAATGAGTTCACATTTATCATTATTATAAACATTCTAATAAACAAATTGTATTTTTTGTTAAGTATTTTTTTTCTCATCAAATAACTTTCTAATTAATTCTAAATTATAATACAAAGCTGCAGAAAAATATAAATGTTAAATATTTATAATGCCGCATTACATTGTTATTCGCATTACTAAACGAGTAACAATATTATAAGCAAATTTAGAAATTTAGCGTTTTCAATGGAAAAAAATTATTTTCTCTGCTAAATAATGTTGTAGCTATCTTAGTGGTTACATTTTATCAAGAAAGTGTGGCATCAACTCGTAATTGTTATTGTCGTTAACAATATTTTAAATAAACAGTAATCTGTTAGAAATTCTACGTATGAATTAGCGGTTTTTTATAATGATTATTTGAACACATCTTTATTCAATAAAATAACTAAATTCTCATTATAAACATGTGCAGTATATTTATGAATTATAATTATTTAAATAAAAAATGCCTAATTGACCAAGAAAATTCAATATATTTTAAGCTTTCTAGAAATAAAAAATCGTTAACACTTGCAGGCCTCGGACTCACTTTAGAGATAAAAAATAGTGTAAATATTGTCACAAAATTTTAAAAAATAGTGTTAAAATTGTGTCATGAAATTGTTCATGTATTAAAAATAACCTTCAATATTTACTTAAAATGTTATTATTTAGTCTACCAAAATTTCTATTTAATTATCGCAGGCTTTACGGTCTTTCCCCTTTTCCCACTTGAATGCGAACTGAATTAATAGAACCCAGTAAGAAAATCCATCTATTTTTGGTTGCAAAATCATTATTTTCAGTTGTGAAGTCTACTATTAAATTTTTGGCAAAGAATTAATTATTTTTTATTTTAAAATGTTATCATTTGGTTCAAAATTTAATTATTTTGTTGAAAATTCAACAATTTTGTTTAAAAAGTTATACTTCTTGGTTGAAAATTCAACTGTTTTATTGAACATTAATCTTTTTGATTTGAAAATTCATTCCTTTCTGTAGATATTCCATATTTTTTAGTTAAAAATGCAACTTCCTGCTTAAAGGTTAATCTGTTTCTCTGTTTCGGTTTAAAATAAACTATTCTGTTAAAAATTCTGATTTTCGGGTTGAGAATTCAACTGTTTTGTAGAAAATTCCTATTTTCAGCTAGAAAATTGAAGCTAGGATCAAAGTATTTTGTAAAAAAAATCGTCTCTGCTGGTTAAATCCAACTGTTTTTTTATGTTCAATAAAAATATTTATTTTTAGAAATATCAACTCGTCCATTTTTCGTTGAAAATTCATCTTTCTGAGTAGAAAATTCAACTTCTTGGTTGAAAGTTGAACTACTTTCTTGAAAGTTCATTTTTTTGGTTTAAAATTCATAATTTCAGTTGACTACCCCTTTTTTTTCTTTGATTCAAAATTCATTTTTCAAACTGCAAATTGAACTATTTTGTTTAAAATTCAGTTGATTGATTGCAAATTAACCTATTTATTTGTTAATTCATATTCTCAGGCTGAAAAATGATTTTTTTTTAGAAAATTAGCCTTTTTGGCTTAAAAATTCAACAATTTGGCATAAAATTCAACTACTCGGTACAAAATTAAACTGTTTGGTAGGTAATTCATTTTTTTATTGAAAATTAATTCTCTGCAATAAAATTTGAACTAACATCAAATCCATTGTTCAAACTGTTCAGCGAGAAATTTATGTAATTTGTTGAAAATTCGTCTTTTCTGGTAAAACATTAAACTTCTTGTTCGAAAATTCAGCTATTTGATTGAAAATGTATGTATTTTGTTGAGGATTCATCTTTTTTGACTGTGTACATAAGTTTTTCTGTTATGATACATAATTATTTTAACAGGAAGATTCTTATCCCTGTTTCTATATTCTAATATTTAGTTTTAAAACTCGAAATTTCGAATTTTAGATAAGAAAAGTGATTTATTTGATAGAATTTAATTTTTATATAGACAAGGGGCTGCTTATTTGCACGAAAAGAATTTTTGATTCCGGCGAAATGAGATTTGAAGTTATCTAGGGAATAGTAATAAGAGTATTCGGATGGAACTCAGAAAAGTTATGTATAAAATGTAAAATACCATTTGGCGCAAGGCGTGAGAAAAATCAAAATCGCTTACATCTGGAATTTTTATGAACACCAAATGGCGATTATAAATCGAGGCATATTTCAGTAGGGTGGATTTCATACTTCGAATAAGAAGGTTTATATTTACCACCCTCAATGTCTTCCTTTCAAATGATTTTAGTTTCAATCATTTAAAATTGTCTAAAAAAAGAATTAAAATTGACAAACTAAGTCAGAAAGAACCTAAGTAATAGTTCAAAATGAAATATAAATTCCTTACATAAAATCGGATATTATTCCAGATTATAATATGACCAATCAATAATTCAATAATTGATCAATAATTATTGATCACGTAATCCAATTTTTTGATAATCAGTTTATTACTCTGGAGGGGGTTATAAAAGTTCATTTTTGCTCGATTGAGCAGGATGCAGTTTCTAGAACTATTGATTTATGACCCTTGAACATCGAACATTGTATATTGCGAAATAAACAGAATTTCAATTTTTTCGTGAATAAAGTATGACTTTCTAGGAGTATTATCAAAAAAGAAAGAATACTTATGTATGTGCTAAGTGAAACAAAAATAATAAGCTATTAAAAATTTTTTCACGAAAAAGGGAAAAAATAGGGCAAAGATTTACCACTTATCTTTACATGCAGAAATGAAGAAACAATCTTCTCATGAGAAACGTTATATTGTTAAATAATATTTAATAGTTTCTTAATGATTTCTGTCATCAAAGAATTTGATAATTGAATATTCTTAGATCGTTGGAAATCCATTCACAGGGATATAAAAAAGTCCGACAAAAAATAAAGTGCTAAATAAACAATTTTGATACGTTTAAAATTGTTCTCATTTAATGAAGAATATTTTCTCTTTTAAAAAATTCATCGTTAGAGCGAATCAATAATAAATAAAATTTAATATAAAGAATTGTTTAAATTATTAGTAATAATAATCGACAAGTGTTCGCAGTATGAAGTTGTTTCTGTTCGCAGCTAACATTCTGTTCGCAGCATGAAGTTGGTTAGTTGTGATGATTTTGTTTTTTAATTATTTTGTTTTGAGATTCAATAATAATTTAAAAATTAAAAATATTGGTATACCTTATTAATTTTAATAATGGAAATGCAGATAGTAATTGTAAATTTTGATAAACTTCAGACTGATAAAACAGTCATATCACTCAAAAAAATATGAAAAATTTCTAAGTTGACTGCGTCGGTAATTTTTTGCAGGTAAGAATTTAAATTTTATAAGTAGATTATTAGTAGGAATAAGTGTTTTGAGTTTTGAATGATTACATAAATTTGCATATTCAATTAATTCTTGAGATTGACTCGAAACTCATTTTACTCACACAATTACGAAAAGGTTACAAATGTGCTAAAAATAAAACATTCCGAATCTATGTATAAATTGTCAGTCTTTTCAGGTCAATAGACTCTACGGTGACCACGTGACCAAACCAGTCCTCGGTTATGAAATGTTTTTTTGGTGTTCACAATGTCCAAACGCAATGATATATCGCTCTCAACCTAGGAATGTTAAAAAAATTTGTTAATTATCTTTAAACCATATTTTTCTTTGAAATCTTCAAAGATCTACAGTTGGTTTCGAATTTTTAAATTATTTTTTCAAAAATTTAAAATATTTTTAAAACTATTCGAATTTTTGCTAAAATTTAAAAAATCATTCAAAATTTAAAAAATTATTTCAAATTTTGCCAGGAATTTCAAGAAAAATCTTTTTTTCTTGAAGTCTTTTGAAATTCCTAAAAAACTTTCAAATTTCTTGTTTGCACAATTTTACTTTAAAGTTTTCTACATTCTTCTTCAAAATTTTAGGAAATAATTAAAAATCAAAAAAATATATTTTGTATGTTATCTTCAAATCTACTTACAAAAATAAAAAAATATTTTTATTTCATTTTTCAAAATCTCCTTAAAATTTATATTATATTTAAATTTTTTTAAATATATAAAACAAAATGTAGCAAAATTATTTTTTAATATTAAAAAATCATTCACAATTAAAATTTCCTCTCTTGTAAATAATGGTTATAAACGTTAATAAATAAATGTTATCAAATATTTTTAAATTTATAAATTCGTAATATCCTGCAACTATGAATTTAATCTTTAGACAATAATAAATTAGGGAACTACTTGCCAAGAAATTACAATTTGAAAAACAAATTTTAAAAATGTCGACCCCAGGAGCCTTTGGAGACCACTTTAATATTTCTTTCAGGAAATTCCCGTGCTCAAAGCGTTATTAAAATTGAAAAATTGTAATATTGTAATATTCTCCTTTCATATACATATATAAAACCTTCACATACACATTAGGGGGGTTCAAAATTCATTAAATTTTTTTTTTTTTATTTTGGTTGAACTTTTATGCTCATCCCTCTTCCTTCCCCGAATTCCTTCAAATCCACACAGAAAAGTTACATTGTTTTTTAGAACAAAAATGATAATTAGATGTTCCAATAAATTGTTTAAACCATTTATTATTGTTTATAGCATTTTTCTCTTAAAATAGGGTTATAAATTCGCGATTTCTTATGAATTTTTCAACAGGGTTTCAACTTTCTAGTTGAAACAAGGCAGTAATTGATTAGGCTATACAAACAAAATTGTTTAAACAATTTATAATTATTTTTAAAAATATTCTTCTTGAATAATAATATACAGTTGCGTTTTTTTCTGAAGCTTTCAACTTTTAGTTCTTTTTTCACTCAGAGTAAAGTAATCATTAATGGAATTTAATAAAAATTATTGTTGAAACTAATTATTGTTTAAAACTATTTATCCTTAGTAATGGTAGAAAGTTACAGATTTTAATGAAATTTTTCACTTTTTGATCACTTTTCAATTAGAGTGAGGTAATCATTATTTCAGTTAACCAAAATAATTGTTTAAAACATTAATTATTATTCTAAATAATAATCTCGTTGCCTCAGGCTAGAAAGTTACGGTTTTTTCTGAAATGTTCAACTTTTTGACCATTTATTTAGAGTAAAGTAATAATTAATTCAATTTAACAAAAAAAAATTATTTAAATAAATAACTATCGTTTATAATTACCTTCTCCTGCAGTAATGTCAGAAAGTTGCGGTTTTTTCTAGAATTGTATACTTTTCTTTGGCTTTTTAGTTATGAATAAATAATAAATAAGCATCTAAATGAATCTTTATTTTTAAAATCTCTTTTTTTTTGGGAGGGGGGTATGTTTTTTTGAAATAGAATCAGATATTCAATTTTTTTTTTCAAATTTTCTGTGTGGATCATATTGAATGTAACTTAAAAGTCTAATAAAAGCTGATAATTTAAAAAACCTTAACTTTCTAGTATTATTCAAACAAAATATTATTGAAAATAATAATAAATTTTCCGAACAGATATGTTTGCTGAAATTCAATATTTATTATTTTACCTTGAGTGAAAAGTAGACAAAAAGCTGAAAGTTTCAGAAAAACACGCAACTTTTCATCATTATTCAAAGAAAATATTATTAGAAATAATAATTTGTTCAATCAATTTTTTCGTACTCTTTAATAGATTATTGCCTAATTTTGATCAACAAGTTGAGTACAAGTTAAAAAATTCAGAATATAACGCGACTTTATAACAAATATTGAAGAATGAGAAAACGATAAATTCTTTTAAATAAAATTAGTGTATAGGCACCATATTGAATTAATTATTATAAAACGTTAAAGATATAAAGTCAAAATATATTGCATTTTCAAATACAGAAATTAATTATCCTACCAAAAACGATTTAGTTAAGTTTCCAACAAAAAATAAAATAGTGTAATTTGTATTAAAAAAAAGCAATACATTTTCAACAAAAATAAACAGAAATTATCCACTAGTAAAATTTAAAGAATAAAGGCAAATTTTCAAGAAAATAGTTTAATTCTCTACCAAATAGATAAATTTTCAAAATGAAAAATTACTTTTCTACCCAAATAGGAAATTGTTTAACCAAATTGTTTAATTTTCAAGCTAAAAGTTGATTTTTTCAGGTAAGTTAAGTTTTGAACCGGAAAAGAAGAATTTTCAACAAAAAAAGTTAATTTTCAAACAAGAAAGATAAATTGAAAAAAAAAAAGTTGAATTTTCAACTAAAAATATAAATTTTCTACCCAAGTAGACCAAGTTTCTACAAAAAACATAAATTTTCTACCAAATAGTTGAATTTTCAACTTTTGAAGGAAAAATTTTCCACCCAAAATGGAAAAGCTACAATTTTAGATGAAAAAATTAATTATTAACAAAACAGTGAAATTTCGTAAATGAATAAGTTAATTTTTAAACTGGATAGTTAAATTTTCCACCAAAGTAGTTTAATTGTGAACCAAAAAGTCGAATTTTCTACAAAACAGCTGCATTTTCAACCCGAAAATATGAATTTTCAACAAAAAAGTTAATTTACTATCAAGTAGTTTAATTCTCAACTAAAATTATGGATTTCCAATTAAAAAACTTAATTTTTAACAAAATAGTTGAATCATCAAGTAAAGTAAATTAATTTTGTAGCAAACAATTGCTTTGCAAAGAAAAAGAATGAACTTCGAACCAAGAAAAAAAAATCTCTCACAAAAAAGACAGATTTTTAACAAACTACATGAATTTGCAACCAGAAAAGATCAATTTTAGATTTAAAATACCAATTTTCAACCAAAAATGGAATATTTAAATTTTCAGTGAATAAAATGATTTCTCAACAAAAGAAATGAATTTTCAGGAAAGTAGTTAAATTTTCAACCAAAGAGATGAATTTTCAACTAAAATGATTAATTCTCTAGTGGGCAAGATACATTTTTTATTTAAAAAAATGAACTTTTTATAAAATAGGTATATTTTTAACAATATAATTCAATTTCCAAGCGCAGAGCATATTTATTTACTAAAGAAGATGAAATCCGTACCAAAAATATAATGGTAGACTTTTCAGCAACAAAAATTAACTTTTAAGGAAGAGTAGTTGATTTTTATATTTAATTCTGTAAAGTCAGTTCAAATTCAAGCAAAAAAAAACGATGAAAATGGGAAGTTTCTTCAAAACAAAACAAAATTAAAAATTCTTCAAAAAGGGAAAAAGAGTGTATAGGATTTAATTATAATTATTATCATGCTAGTTGAATTCGACCAAAAAATACAAATTTTCATCATAATAGATGAATCCTCAAATAAAATATATCAATTTTTATCTAAGTATTTACATTTGACAAAAAGGATGCATTTTTGACCAAGTGAAATGTCAAAAATTGCTGAAAATAGCCTCATGTAATATATGTGTAATATGATTCATATGTGTAATATGATTTATATATATATAATATGATTCATATGTATAATATGTGTAATATGTGCTGTTTAGGCTCTAGTAGAGTTTTCTAAATGTTCAATAAAATATTTGAATTGTTAAACAAAAGAGATCAATTTACAATTTGAAATATGATATTTGAACCAAAAATGGAACTGTCAAATTTTTAATGCAAACGATCTTTTCACAACCAAAAAACAAAACGAATTTTTGGCAAAATAGTTTAATTTTCAACCGAACAGATGAATTTTTAAACAAATATTTCAACATTTAAACAATTTTCTTGCAACAAAAGATGAGTTATTAACAAAATATATGAATTTTGAACCAAATACTTAAATTTTCTACTAAAAAAGATGAATTTTAAACTATCGAATGTAAAATTCCAACCAAAAACAGAATAGTTAAATTTTCAGTTAGAAAATTAATTTTCATACAAAAATGAAACGAATTTTCAAAAAAGTTTGATTTTAAAAAAGTGGTTGAATTTTTAACCAATTGAGATTAATTTCAAACCAAAAATGTAATGGTTGACTTTTTAGGTAAAAAAATTAGCTTTAACCAGGTATAGTACAAAAACAAACATTTCAGACAACATATTGCAAAAAGTCGCATCAATTTAATCGATGGAACAGCTTAGGAAATTGAATTAGAGCCTGAAAAGCATATATTACACATATGAATCATATTATATATATATATATATATATGAATCATATTACGCATATGAAACATATTACAAATATGAATCATATTACACATGTGAATCATACTACCCATATTAATCATATTACACATATTACACAGATTAATTATATGACATGAGGCTATTCTCAGTAATTTTCTTATTAGGTGCTATTAATTCAGTTTAAATTCAAGCGAAAAAACGAGGAAAGGGAAAATTTTTTTAAAACAGGGGAAAAAATAAGAATTCTTTAAAAAAAATGGGAAAGGATTTAATGGACGATTCTTAACATGTGAATTTATTCTGCCGCCTAACTTAATGTTTTTTATTATATCAATGCTCGTAAATGAAAGAATATTTCTACAAAATTTAATTGAAAGTATTTTCATGCTAGTATCAAATAATCTTAGCTGACTATTTATTACTTGATTTATAGTTATATGAAATAACATTCATGTTTTGTTTTTAAAAATATCAGGGGGTCAGCTGCAATGCCACACGACATTTGCAGGAGGTTTTCACCGAAATGTCAAAAATCGTGACAAGAGCTAGGAGAATATCAAGAATCACTGAAAATAGCATCATATAATATGTGTAATCCGTGCAATATGTGTAATATGAATAATATAAGTAATATGATTCATATGGGTAATATGATTCATATGTGTAATATGATTCATATGTGTAATATGATGCATATGTGTAATATGATTTATATATATATAATATGATTGATATGTGTAATATGTGTGTAGTATTCGTCTTTTGGTAAGACACTTTCTATAGCAGAAAAGTAATCTTTTTTTGGGTAAAAACTCATCTTTCTTGCTTGAAAATTTGACTGTTTAGAAAAATTCATCTTTTTTGGTACGGAATTCAACTATTTAAAAAAAATGTGTACTGTTTGATTGAAAATTCGTCTTTAGTGGTAGAAAAGTAAACTTTTAGGTTAGAAATTTATCTTTCTTGGTTGAATAATAAAGCTTTGGTCAAAACTTCAACTGTCTTCTAAAAAATTCCTCTTTCGGCTTGAAAATTTTATTATTTAATTGAAAGTTCAACTATTCGGCTGTAAATGATAATTTTGGCTGAAAATTAATTTTTTGATGTTGAAAATTCTACTATTTGGTTAAAAACTCATCTTTTGTTATTGAAAAATGATCTTTTTAGGTTTAAAAGTGTGCAGTTTTCTGAAACATGCGATTTTTAGGCTTGAAAAATTCATCTTTTTAGGTAGTAAATTTATATTTTTTTGTTGAAAATTCCCCTATTTTGTTGAAAATGCAGTATATTCTTTGACTTCAAATCTTGCGAATTTAAAGATTTTTATATTGAAATCAGTATGATATCTACATATATTAATTTTATTTACATGAATTCAATCCCCGATTATTCCCCTATTTTAGACAGAAATCACCCTATATTCTCTGTTTCGAGAATATTTCTTTCTGCTAAATTCTGCAGCCTTTTATACTATTGAAAAATTAATTTTAGTAGAAAGTTATTACTATTTGCATATGTCACATTCCGAGTTTTTACATTTTCAATTAATTCGGTTTACACCGAAATGTCAAAAGTCGTGACAAGAGCTAGGGCAATGTCAAAAATCACTCAAAGTAGCCTCATGTAAAACGTGTAATCTGTGTCATATGTGTAATATGATTATTATGAGTAATATGATTCATATGTGTAATATGATTCATATGTGTAATGTGATTCATATGTGTAATATGATACATATATATAAATAATATAAATCATATGTGAAATATGTGCTTTTTAGGCTCCAGTTGAATTTTCTAAACTGTTCTATCGATTAAATTGAGGCGACTTTTTGCAATATCTTGTCTGAAATGTTTTTTTTTACCCCGCTCTGGGGTATGTATTTTAAAAATATTACTAGATACCTCATAAATCCTAAAAAGGTCCAGGGACGCATGGTGATGACACAACCCCTTTTCTCGGGGTTATGCGATTTAGGGGGAAAGAGGAGCGGTAGCCGTAATTCCTCTGGGTGTTGGATGGTCTGCCGTTGCCAAACGAGGGCGAGTGCTCAAATAAATTCAGCAGAGACTAAGTAACGAGCAGCTTTTGGTTACCTTCGGTAAAAATAAGGGTTGTTTAAGACACAGAATTTAGTGGCACCCAGCCTCTTCGTTTCTTTGAATTACGCTTTTTTATGTGTTCTCCCAAGCAAACCATAAGGGGCTTCAGCTGCAGACTGGCATCTAACTCAGGCTGAATGTCTTTCTTCGAAAATTTTGAAATTAAGCATTAATTAGCTTTAAAAATCCAAATTTAAGGTAATGAAGAAAATTAAAAACAATTGAGACTCTACACTCAGAAAAATGTTTGTTTGAGTCAAACGAGAATTTGTTTGACTCTGTATCAAAGATAGAATTTGTTCGATTTGAGTAAAATTAGTTTGAGTTGAACAATGGTGTGTTTGAATCAAATAAATTTTGTTTTAATCAAAAAACTATTTGCTTGAATTAATCAAATATTTCTTTGACCTTATATCCAAAAAAGAATTTTTTTTATTCAAAAAAATATATTTTTCTGAGTGTACTATAAATCCCGGGATATCAACATGTTGCATATCAATCTGATTATCAACTTCGCATCAAAATAATCCAGTTGAAAAAAATTTCAATTTTCCTATATTGGATTCAAAATCTCTATAACTCTCAAAATTAATTTTTATTCTAAAACTTCAACCAAATAGTTTAATTTCTGAAAAAAATCAACAACAAATGGAATAGTAGTGAAAGTTGCTACCTGAAGAAATAAAATCTTTAAAAGTATGTAATTGTTGATATTTCAACCAAAAAAGATGTCAAATTTGAATAAAAAACAGTTTAATTCAGCCAAAAAATACAAGATTTCAATAAAATAGATCAATTCTCCACCCAAAGAGATTAATCATTAATGACAGTTGCATTTTAACTCAAGAAGATAAAATTTTTACAAGAAGAGATAAATTATCAAACGAAAAAAATGTATTTTCAACTAAAAGATAAGTTTTCCATAAAACAGTTGAATTTTCTGATGAAAGACAAAATTAAAAAAAAAAATTAAATTCTTTACCAAGAATGGGTTGTTCAACTTTTCAAGGACAAATTTCTAACTAAAAATGGAATAATTGAATGTTCAGATAATAAAAGTAATTTTCAACAAACAGACAACATTTTTTTTCAAATAGTGAAAAAGGAAATAATATTCATGAAATTTAATTAACTTTCTACCAACTAGTTGAATTTTTAACCAAAAAAGATGAATGTTTAAGCAACCAGTCAAATTTGCAACCACATACATGGATTTTCTGCTATATCCATTTTCTACTAAATAGTTAAATTTTGAACCAAATAGTTCAATCTTGTACCAATATAAAGTAATTTTTAAGAAAAAGAATAAATTTGTAACAAAATAGTTAATTTTTAACCAAAGAAGACAAATTTTCAACTAAAATTATGAATCTTCAACAACACCAAAAAAAAATTCACAAAGTAGTTCAACTGTAAACCAAGTTAATTAAATTATGCAAGGTTTTTTAACAACATGATTGAATCCTCAAGAATATTATTATATTGTTATTATTATTTTTACCCAAAAAGATAAATTTTTAACTCGGAAAGAATAATTTTCAATACAAATTATCAATTTTCAGCCAAGAATGGAATAGTTGCTTTTTAGTTAGAAAAATTAATTCTTAACAAAAAAAATCGAATTTTCAAAAAAAAAAGGTAAATCCTCAACCAAAACAGATTAATTTTCAACAAAGCAGTTGCATTTATAACTAAAAAGGATAAATTTTCAATCAAAAAGATTAACTTTCTATCACAAGAGTAAAATTTTCACAAAATTACATGACCTTTTTAACCAAATAGATCAATTTTGATATCGAAAAGATCAATTTTCAATTAAAAATGAAAAGATGATTTTTCGACCAAAAAGAATGATATTCTAGCAAAAAAAAAGGGAAAGAATTTTCAACAAAATACATAAATAGTTCAACCAGAAAAGATCAATTTTCAGCCAAAGATGAAACAGCTACATTCCAAGTAAAGAAAATTCATTCTCAACCAAAAAAAAAAAATGAATATTTAGCAAAATGGTTACAATTTCAATGAAAGAGAAAAATTTTCAACTAAAATGATAAAAAGGATCAATTTTCAACTCAGTTGACCAATTTATCTAAAAATTATAAATTATCAACCAAAAATGCAATAGTTTACTTTTCGACTAAAGAAACTAATTCCCAACCAAGATTAAATGGATTTTTAACCAAATATTTACATTTTGCACCCAAAAGATAAATTGTCAATCAAAAAACTGAATTTTTAACAAAATAGTTTAACTTTCAACCAAGTAGTGGAATATTTGATCATGACTCTGATATGAGCACTTTTTGATAACTTTGTGCTTGACCTACTTGACTAGATTCGTAAAGAAAAGTTTATTAAAAAATTGTTGATGTATAATATGTGTGATTTAGTATTTTATAAGGTATGTGTAAATGAAAAACCACTCTGTTTATGTGTGTTTGCAGCGTACCGTTATTTTCCAATATTGGACATCTTTTATCACGCTGATGGGAATTCTCAGTTAATTTTATGAGGTCCCATATAATTTTTCGGAAGCAAAAGTTACTCTTGATCAACTAGAGGATTAAATTCGACATCAAATGATTGAGATTCCATACAGTCGCTTTCTCATATTTGATGAGATGGATCGATCGCTTCTTCGGATAGCCAAATGAACATCCATATCTACTCCGTTGATCTTAACATCTTTAATTGTTTGAGTGAAGATTAAATATTTTAGCTTTGAATTCTATTCTTATCCTAAACATTAGGTTTAATTATATTTCCCGTCTTGTCACAAAATGAATGGGATTTTCAATATCAATCAATCAACCTTCCTTCACAATCATAAAACCATTATCAATTAGCATCTGAAACAAATTAGTAGCATCAACATAACAGTAAGCTATTTACTTCCTGAACTGGTTTTTGCCTAAACTCAATTTCAATAAATCTGTAAAGTGAATCCAAAATAATTTCAATGTAACAAAATAGGTTTACATCATGGACAACCCCTAAGTAATAGGAATTCTTAAAAGACCAAACTCTTTTGAGTTAAAGTGTAATACAAATTGACTTCTCGGTTGTATAGTATCTCCATTCGTATAAGAATATCTATATAATGTTAATTAACCCTGCTCTGTGAATACATCCATTACTGAGATTATTCGAAGTGGTCAACGACAATCCTTAAGATTTGGACACACAACGCATGCAGTGCTTTCATTCGGAAGGAAGGAAATTCAAGTACAAACTCGAATGGCACTCTCCTGGAAGGAGAGAGTGGATATTTATTGTTAATTACTCATGGTCAACTAGTGGATTAAATTTGACATCAGATGATAAAGATTCCATACAGTCGCTTCCTCATATTTGAGAAGATGGATCGCTTCTTCGATAAGCTAAACTGACATCCATATCGACTCCGTTGATATTAGCATCTACAATTGTATGGATGCAAACTGAATATTTTAAATTTAAATTCTATTTGCATCTTGAATATCTGGTTTAATTATATGTCCCATCTTATTACAAAATGAATTGTGTTTTCAATATCAACCAAAGGACCTTCCTCTCCAATCATACAATCATGATCAATTAGCATCTCAAACAAATTAGTAGAATCAATATAACACTATGGTATTTATTTTCTGAATTTGATTTTCCCTAAACTCAATTTTAGTAAAACTTTAAAGTAAAACAATAATAACTTTAATGTAACAAAATAGGTTTGTTACATTATAAACAATTCTCAAGTGATAAGAATTCTAAAGAGAACAAACTCTTTTGAGTTAAAGTGCAATACGAATTATCTTTCCTGTTGTACACTATGTCCATTCGTATAAGAAGATCTATATAATATTTATGAACTCTGCTCTGTAAATATATCCAATACTGAGGTTATTCGAAGTAGTCCATGACAATCCTATAGGAATCTCCTGAAGGAGGAGAGTGGATATTTATTGTTAATTACTTATGGTCAACTAGTAAATCAAATTCGACATCAGATGATAAAGATTCCACACAGTCGCTTCCTCATATTTGAGAAGATGGATCGCTTCTCCGGATGGCCAAACTGACATCGATATCTACTCCGTTGATGTTAGCATCTATAATTGTTTGATTGCAAACTGAATATTTAAAGTTTAAATTCTATTTCCATCTTGAATATCTGGTTTAACTATATGTCCCATCTTATTGCAAAATAAATTGTGTTTTCAATATCAACCAAAGGACCTTCCTCTCCAAGCATACAATCATGATCAATTAGCATCTCAAATAAATGAGGAGAATCAATGTAATAATATGATGTTTATTTTCTGAATTGGATTCTCCCTAAACTCAGTTTTAATGAAGCTCTAAGGTGAATCTAAAATAGTTTCAATGTAACAAGATAGGTGTACATTATGGACAACCCCTAAGTAATAGGAATACTTAAAAGGCCAAACTCTTTTGAGTTAAAGTGCAATACGAATTTGATTTCTGGTTGTAAAGTATCTTCATTCGTCTGAGAAGATATATATATATATAATGTTTTTTAACTCTGCTCTGTGAATACATCCATTACTGAGATTATCTGAAGTAGTCAACGGCAATCCTTGAGATTTGAACACACAACGTATGCAATGCTTTCATTTGGAAGGAAGGACATTTAAGTACAAACTTAAAAGGCACTCTCCTCGAGGGAGAGAGCGGATATTTATTGCTAATTACTCATGGTCAACTAGTGGATTGAATTTGACATCAGATGATGAAGATTTCATACGGTAGCTGCCTCATCATTGAGAAGATGGATCCCTTCTCCGGATGGCTAAACTGACATCCATATATACATTGTTGATGTAAATATCTATAATTGCTTGAATGAAAACTGAATATTTCAAATTTAAATTCTATTTTCATCTCGAATATCTGGTTCAATTACATGTCCCATCTAATTACAAAATGAATTCTGTTTTCAATATCAATTAATGGACCTCCCTCTACAATCATAAAACATTATCGGTAAGCATCTCAAACAAATTAGTAGCATCAATATAACACTATATTATTTATCTTCTGAACAGGACTTTTTCTGAACTCAGTTTTAGTAAAACTTTGAAGTATATACAGAATAATTTCAATGTAAGAATATAGGTTTACATTATGGACAACTCCCAGGTAATAAGAATTCTTAAAAGACAAAACTCTTTTGAGTTAATGTGCAACACGAATTCGATTCCCGGTTGTACAGCATTTTCATTCGTCTGAGAAGATCTATATAATGTTTATTAACTCTGCTCTGTGAATACATCCATTACTGAGATTATTCGAAGTAGTCAACGACAATCCTTGAGATTTGAACATACAACGCATGCAGCGCTTTCATTTGGAAGGAAGAAAATTTAAGTACAAACTCGAAAGGCACTCTCCTGGAGGGAGAGAGTGGATGAGGAGGTGGATGTTACGTCGAAAGAGGACAAAGTAATAAAGTTGATGGCAAAGGAGGCAAAAAGGAAAACAGCGTAATGAAATGGAAAAGTTTGGGGATGCGCCTCCTCTCGACTCGTAATGGCTGATAAACGAATTAAAGAACCAAGAATCTCCGCGGACGAGAAGCGGAGGCAACTTCTAATGAAGATATCGTCGAGAAATTCTCCTTGGCTTACCAACTTGAGCAGCGGGAAAGTTGCTAAATAATAAATTGTAATAGAATATAGGACCTGTGATATCTAAATTACGGGTAGGAGCGATGATCCCAGGTAATTGTTACGATGGAGGAGCCCCCTTAAACCAATCGATTGCGACCTCTTTCAAGCCAAACGAACTCTTGAGATGCATTTAGGATCTGTCTATAAGGGATCATCTATAAACTATGTTACCAATTTTTTGCCATTTTTGATCCCCACGCCCCCAGAAAACAAAAGGTAGCCCAAAATTTTTCTCAAAACCAGGAGGATAGGGTAATTCTTCACAAAAATAGGAGAATTATAGCAGCATACATTGTTTTGAATAAGGTTAATGTAAATACTACATGTTGAATTCCATATAAAACACTTCTAGTTCCTAAGATTTGAAGTGGAATGCACTTTTAACAAAATAGTCGAATTTTTATCCAAAAAATATTTGCTAAAAAAATAAATGGATTTTTATCCAGAAGAAGATGAATTGTCAACAACAACAAAGTTAATTTTTAACGAAACACTTTCATGAGCATCCAAATAGTTGAACGTTTAAGCAAAAAAATAGTTTATTTTCAATCAAGAAAGATAAATTTTTAATTAAGAAGGATAATTTTTCTACCACTAAAGATGAATTTTCAATATAAAGGAGAAAATTTTAACAAATCAGTCAAATTTTCTACCAAAAAAGAGAACTATGAAAGTAGTTGAGTTTTCAGCATCCATGGTGCATTTTCAACCAAATGGTCGAAATTCTCAACAAAAAATATGAAAATTTAAGCAAAAACCGTTGAATTCTCAAATCAGAAAGACAAAATTCAAGAAAGATAAATTTTGAACCAAATAGTTGAATTTTCAACTAAGTAAGGTTTTTTTAAACCGAAAATAGAATTAATAAATTATTTTCAGTTGAGAAGATTAACTTTGGAAGAAACCAATTTTTCAACCCGTTGAATTAAAACAAAAAAATACGAATTTTTAGCAAAAAAGTCGAATCCTCAACCAAAACAGATTCATTTGCAACCAAACTGTTGAATTTCTAACCAAAAAGGATTAATTTCCAACCAAACAAGATAAAATTTTAACTGACAGTGATGAATTTTCTACCATAAAATATGAATTTTCAATCCAAAAGGACGAAATTTCAACAAGCCAGTTGAATTTTTATAAAAAAGGACGACTTTATCAAAGTAGTTGAATTTTCACCTTGTAAGGTGCATTTTCAACCAAATGATTGAAATCTTCAAACAAAAGATAATAACATTCAACCAAAACCTGTAGAACTTCCAGGTCAAAAAGGCGAAATTTTTAGAAAACAGTTGAATTTTCAACCCGAAAATTTGAATCCTTAACAAAAAATTTAATTTTCAACCCAGAAAGTTGACTTTATTACCACAAATGATGAATTTTTTGCCAAAAGATGATTTTCTTTTGAAATAGTTGAATTTTCATTTAAATAGATGAATTTTCAATGAAGAAAAATAAATTTTAAACCAAATTATAAAATTTTCAACTGAAGAAGATTTTTTAAACTACAAATCGTCCTCAATATTTTCAGCATAGAAAATTAGTTTTAAGACAAAACGATTTTTCAACCTGTTGAATTAAACCAAAAAAGCGAATTTCTTACTAAATAGATTAATTTTCTATCAAATTGTTGAATTTTCAAGCTCAAACAGTTGAATTTCGAACCAAAAAGGATGAATTTCTATCCAAGAAGGGTAAATTTTTGATTGAGTATGATAACTTTTCTACCATAAAATATAAATTTTCAATACGAAAAGACGAAATTTCAACAAACCAGTTAAATTTTCATTTGAAAAATGACTTTATCAAAAAAGTTCAATTTTTATCATGCAAGGTGCATTTTCAAGCAAATATTTGAAATATCCTAACAAAAAATAATAAAATTCAAACAAAACCAGTAGAATTTTCAAATAATTAAAAAAAAAAAATTTCAAGAAAAAAGAGTTGAATTTTCAACCCAAGAAGTTGAATCTTCAACAAAAAAGTTCATTTTCAAACCAGAAAGATGACCTTTTTACCACAAATGATGAATTTTCTGCCAAAAGATGATTTTTTTTTAAATAATTGAATCCTCATTCAAATAGATAATATGTCAATCAAGCAAGATGAATTTTGAACCAAATAGTTGAATTTTCAACTAAAGAGGATTTTTCGAACCAAAAATAGAATTTTTAATATTTTCAGTTTAGAAAATTAATTTTAAAACAAAATGATTTTTCAATCTGTTGAATTAATCCAAAACAGGCGAATTTTTACCTAAATAGTTGAATTTCTACCTAAAAAGGATGAATTTCTAACCAAAAAGAATGAATTTTTAACTAAGAATGATGAAGTTTCTACCATAAAATATGAATTTTCAATACAAAAGGACGAAATTTCAACAAAAAAGTTAAATTTTCATAAAAAAGATGACTTTATCAAAATAGTTGAATTTTCATCCTGCAAGGGGCATTTTCAACCAAATGGTCGAAATATTCAAACAAAAAATATTAAAATTCAACCAAAACCAGTAGAATTTTTTAGGTACAAAAAAATACAAATCTCTTCAAAAAAAGTTAAATTTTCAACCGGAAGAGTTGAATCTTCAACAAAAAAGTTCATTTTCAACTCAGAAAGATGACTCTTCTACCACAAATAATGAATTTTCTGCCAAGCAATGATTTTTTTTTAATAGTTAAATCCTGATTCGAATAGATAATATTTCAATCAATAAAGATGAATTTCAAACCAAATTATTGCATTTTCAACTAAAGAAGATTTTTAAAATCGAAAATAGAATTTGTAATATTTTCAGTTTAGAAAATTAATTTTAAAACAAAACGTGTTTTCAACCTGTTGAATTAAACCAAACCAGGCCAATTTATAACTAAATAGTTCAATTTTTTATTAAATTGTTGAATTTTCAAGCCCAACAGATGAATTTTCTACAAAACAGATAATTTTTTAACTAAATTAATGAATCAATTATAGAAATTGAAAAAAAAAACAGTTTTAACTAAGAATGATGACTTTTCTACCATAAAGTATGAATTTTCAGTCCAAAGGGACTAAATTTCAACCAAAACTAGTAGAATTTTCAAGTCAAATAGACCAAATTTTTAGAAAACATGTGAATTTTCAACACGAAAATTTGAATTTTTAAGAAAAAAGTTAATTTTCAACACAGAAAGTTGACTTTTCTAACATAAATATACAATTTTCTACCGAAAGACAAATTTTTAACAAAATAATTAAACCCTAATTCAAATAAATGAAGTTTCAATCGAGAAAGATGAATTTTCAAGCAATTAGTCAAATGTTTAACTCAAGGAAATTTTTTAAAACCGAAAATGGAATTTTAAAAATTTTCATTTCACAAAATTAATTTTAAAACAAAACGATTTTGTAACCTATTGCATTAAAATAAAAAGGACAAATTTTCGAACAGTTTGAATTTTCAATCGAGGAGTTGTATTGTCAACCAAATAGTCGACATTTTCAAAAAAAAAAAATATTAAAATTCTGAAAATGTCGATTTCCTTGATTGAATATTTTTGGGATGATGAGACAACCATTAAAATTGATTCAAATATTTTTCCTGGTTCAGGGAGCTTCCTGAACTCGTTCTAAAGTAATTTCCAACTTCAGTAGTTTAATCAAAAAATCTTCTCCAGTTTGAGTTTTTTTTTTTTTTGGAAGTGTCGATTTCCTTGCTGGACTGTTTAAGGAGTGTTAAAACAACCCTTAAAATAAATTTACATTTCAAAATGAGTTCTCATACTCAAAGTTAATTCAAAAATCTTCTCTGGTTTTGTTTTTTGGTTACAGGGATGTCAAAAATACAATAAAAATAATTTCAAGCACTTTTCCTGGTATTTTCCAAACCATTAGTTTAATAACAAAAAAAAAACATCTTTTGTGTTGAATCTTTGAGTGATGATAAAACAAACTTTTGAATAAATTCAAACACTTTTACTAGTAGAGTTGGCTTCCTCCACTTATTTTGAAGTGATTCCTCACCCCAGTAGTTTATTAAAAAAAAAATTGGTTTTAGTTTTTTGGAAATTTCGATTTCCTTACTTGAATTTTCAAAAAATGATTAGGAAACCTCTAAAATAAATGCAAATGCTTTCCCTACTGGTTTATGTTTCTCACAATTACCCTGAAGTGATTTTAGCCCTAATAGTTTAATCAAAAAACGTCCCGTGGTTTCGGATTTTCCAAAATTTTAATTTTCCAGCATAAATGCTTCACGTCTATTAAAACAAGCCCCAAAAATTCTGTATTTACAAAATCGAAAAGCTGAAAAGTTCACGATAACAAAACTTCTGTCTGTCTGGTACCACTTTTCTAATAATTATCTTCCGGATCATTAATCCGCAGATGCAATATTATAAAAATAAATATATAATTAGAGACCTTAGGAGACATTTTTATTTCAATTATTGTGGGATCTTTTAACAGTTTTCAAAAGGAAATTAAAAAAAAGCATACGGAAAATGTTCTTTTAACGAATTCTTTTTCTTTAATTCAGAAATACGAATGGCATAAGCTTCAGGAAATTTGATCTTACAGCCTTTCGGCAAAATGAACCATAAGAGAAAACGAGGAGTCGAACGAGGATAATTTAAGGCGAGCTTAATGACCACGAATGAACCTGATATTTCGAAGTAATTAGACATTTTTTCCCTCTGTTCGTCGTAATAATCGTGACCATAACCATTAGAATCTGTTTCGTTACCGACTCCACTGGCTCCCCTCTGACCACTATATATATATCATACCAATTTTTAGAGAAGCCACATTCATATTAATCATCCTGGATCAAAATAATGCTGGTTTCTTAGTATTTGAGCATAAATCTTTCTAGTTTTATATGAATTTATTTCATTTTTATTATTATTTTTGCCAACTCTAGCTTCATCAAAAATTCAAGAGAAAAATTATATAAATATATTCATACGATGATGAGATTAAATAAAAACTTACCAATTGTTCCAATAGTTTTTCGTATAGATTAAAATGGTTATTTATTAATTCCTCATATGAAATTATGTGAATAGAATATTTTTAACACTATTTTTCAATACAAATATTCATTTTTTGTTCTATTTTTAGCAATTGGAAATTGAAGACAATTGACAATTTTAAAACATTTTAGCGCAAAAAATTAACTATTTTATTAAAAATTTGTATATTTGGGTAATAAATTAATACTGCTGGTGGAAAATTCATCTGTTTGGTTGAGGATTCAACGAATTTTGTTAAAAAATCTTCTTTTTCAGTTGAATTCAACTGGTTAGTCTTTTGTTTGTTATCGTTAAAAATTAGTTTTTTTATGAAAATTTAATTGTACCATTTTTGGTTGGAAACCTACGTTTTTTCGTTGAAAATTCAACTATTTTGTTTGAATTTCACGCTTCTTGATTAAAAATTAAATTTCGTATTAAAAATTGTTATTTTCCATTTGAAAAGTCAACTTCTCTAAAACATTTTTTTTAGCTTGAAAACTGAACTATTTTGTGAAAATTTGTCTATTGGGGTAGAAAATAATTATTTTTTTGCTGTTGAAAATTTATTGTTTGATAATTTTTTTTAATTAGTTTTCTTAAATAAAAATTTAATTGTTCCATTTTTGGTTGAAAACATATAAGTTCAGTTGAAAATTCAATTATTTGATTGAAAATTCATGTATTTTGTTGGGAATTTAACGAATATGTTAAAAATTCTTTTTTTTTCGATGAATTCAACTGGTTGGTAATTTTTTTTTCATTGTTAAATATTATTTATTCATGAATTATCTAAATCGAATATTTGTAGCTCTTGTTTTTTATACAAATATCCCTTTTTTCTTACATTTTTAGTAATTGGAAATTGTAGATAATTGAACATTTTACTGCTGATAATTGAAAATTTTACTGTCGAAAATTAAAAAAATTAAGAATTTAATTTTCAAAAGTTAAAAAATAAATTTCCAATATTCTTCAATTACATATTTTTAAAATTCCACAGCTAAAAATTACAGAAAAATTAAAATGGAATTTTCAACTATTAAAAATCTAATAATTATTTTTTTTTTCACTTTTCACATTGAAAATTGCATGTTTGAAAACACCAAATAATGCCAATCTATTTGTTACTTTTTTGATTATACAATTTTATTGAAAAATTATACAAATGTTATTTTTAATAACAATATTTCTTCTCAATAAATTTCTAAAAATGAAAATACTCAACAATCTACTGTTTTAACCATTTTTAGGGATTAAAATGTTTATTTATCAAATTCTCATGTAAAATTGTGTAAATATAATATTCCTCAGACTATTTTTGAACACGAGATTCACTTTTTTCTTTAATTTTTAACAATTGATTTTCAATTGTTCAAAATTGAAGAAAATCGAAAATTTAACTGTTGAAAATGCAACTGTTGAAAATTGAAAAAATTAAGAAATTAATTTTCAGAAGTTAATAGATGAATTTCCAATATTCCTTCATTTACAAATTTTTAAAATTTCATAGTTAAAAATTACAGATAAATTAAAATGGAATTTTCAACTGTTAAAAATTCAATCATTATTTTCCTTCACTTTTCAAGTTGAAAATTGCATGTTTGAAAATGCCAAATAATGCCAATCTATTTGGTACTTTTTTCATAATACAATTTCATTAAAAAATTATACAAATCTTATTTTTAATAACAATATTTTTTCTCAATAATCTTATGAAAATGAAAATACTCAAAAATGTTCATTTTTTTAACCATTTTTAGGGATTAAAATGTTAATTTATTAAATTCTCTTGTAAAATTGTGTAAATATAATATTCCTATTACTATTTTTGAACACGAGATTCATTTTTTTCTTGAATTTCCAACAATTGATTTTCTATTGTTTAAAATTGAAGAAAATTTAAAATTTAACTGTTGAAAATGCAACTATTGAAAATTGAAAAAAATTAAGAAATTAATTTTCAAAAGTTAAAAGATAAATTGCCAATATTCTTCCATTTACAAATTTTCAAAATTTCATAGTTAAAAATTACAGATAAATTAAAATGGAATTTTCGAATGTTAAAAATGCAATCATTATTTTTCTTTACTTTTCAAATTGAAAATTGCATGTTTGAAAACACCAAATAATGCCAATCTATTTGTTACTTGTTTGGTTATACAATTTTATTGAAAAATGATACAATTGTTATTTTTAATAACAATATTTCTTCTGAATAAATTTCCGAAAATGAAAATACTCAAGAATATATTTTTTTTAACAATTTTTAGGGATTAAAATGTTCATTTATTAAATTCTCTTGTAAAATTGTATAAATATAATATTCCTAACACTATTTTTAAACACGAGAGTCATTTTTTTTTTGAATTTTTAACAATTGATTTTCCATTGTTTAAAATGAAAGAAAATTGAAAATTTAACTGTTGAAAATGTAACTGTTGAAAATTGAAAAAATTGAGAAGTCAATTTTTAACAGTTCCAAAATTGCTCTTTTAATCCTCAACAGACAAGCTTGACATTTTTTTTTTATTGTTTATTCAATAATAGTTATTCATAAGAAGATCAGAGTTAGGATATTTATAAATCTCAAATAAATTCAATTGGAAATTGAAGATAATTGAAAATTTTACTGCTTATAATTTAAAATTTTACTGCTGGAAATTTAAAAAATTAGGAATTCAATTTTCAAAAGTTAAAAAATAAATTTCCAATATTCTTCAATTTAAATTTTATTTTAAATTCCACAGTTAAAAATTAGAGAAAAATTACCATGGAATTTTCAACTGAATGAATAAATTCAACTGTAAAAATGCAATCATTATTTTACTTCACTTTTCAAATTGAAAATTGCATGTTTGAAAATACTACCAATCTATTTTGTACTTTTTTATTTATACAATTTTATTAAAAAATTATACAAACGTTATTTTCAATAACAATATTTCTTCTCAATAAATTTCTAAAATGAAAATACTCAAGAATCTACTTTTTTAACCATTTTTAGGGACTCATTTTTATCTTGAATTTTTAACAATTGATTTTCAATTGTTTAAAATTTAAGAAAATTGAAAATATAACTGTTGAAAATTGAAGAATTGAGAATTTAATTTTCAACAGTGAAAAAATTGCTTTTTTAATTCTCAAGAGGTAACACTCGAAATTTTTATTTTTATTGTTTATTCAATAATAGTTATTTACAAGAAGAAGATCAGTTAGAATTTTTTTTAACCTTAAATAATTCCCTAGTGAGAGTCCATTGGATTATTTATCCAAAGTTGTCAAAACAATCGAATTTGTCAAAAATTTTATTGCATTGAAATGTTTATTTATTAAGTTCCCATGTAAATTTATGCGAATATAACATTTTCGACAATTGCTTTTCATAAAAAATTTGCTTTTTTCTTAAATTTTCAACTCTTAAAAGATGTTTGAAATTGTTTTAAAAAATTTAATTGTTAACAAATTGAATGTGCAACAATTGAGAGCAGAAGAAAATGTAACATTGGAATTTTCACCATTTGAATTTGCAAAATTTTGAGATTTAACATCTGAAAATTTGAAGATTGAAAATTGAATTTCCCAAGGTTACATTTTTTATAGTTAAATTTACAAAGGTTGAAAAATGAACTGCTGGAAATTCAGTTTTCATTTTCTTCTAAATCATAATTGATAATTTGATAATTAGCAATGGTTTTAAATTCGAGAAAAAAGCAAATGTATTAGAAACAAGTATTAGAGATGTTATATTTAAAATAATTTTACACGTAAATTTAATAAATGAACATTTCAATCCATAATTTTTTCTAAAGTTGATTTTTTTAAAACTAATTTCGGCTGGCAAACATTTTTTTTCAAAAATTAATTGTAATCCAATAGGCCCACAGTATGTAATTGATGAGATTCAGGAAAAAAACTTACTTTAATTATCTTCTTGTCAGATTTTATTTCAAATTGTAGAAAACAATATAATAGGTACTATTTTTGCAATATTTTCTAAGAAAATTAGAAAAATAATTTAATTGGAAAATTAAAGTTCTTTATGGTTTTTAATCACATTCCCAATTTACTTGGTGAAAAAAAGTTGACATTTTTCTTCAAATTGAAAAACCTATTCGTTTTTACGATAAGAAACGCTACGTATTTCAAAAAAAATTTTGTCGAAGGAAAAATGGATGAAAGGAGCAAAATGATTGCTACATGGTGGAAAAAGTTTGCTGATACAGCAAAAAATAGAAAGCTGAATCAGATTTATGTGCCCATATAGAGCTATAAAATAAATATGCAATGTAGAAAAGATATTTCTCATATTGAAAAAATTTATTTGTAAAATCGAAGATTAGTTGCAAAATTCGATTTCGAAAATTCTTATTTTCATAGTTTTTATATTTTCGTCTATGTCAATTGAAAAAAAAATCGAGGTCTTAAATGTCTCTCAAAATTTGTACAGCTTTTTGATAGTTCTGGTCAATCATTAATGTAAAGAGAGTAAATTAAAAAAAAAGAATTTTATCTTTATTTTTAAATTACATCTTTTTGACTGACTCTAGAAGATTATTATAATATCTAAAAGCTTTTTTTGATAGAAATATTGTATACAAAGAAATATATCTACCTGGCTATAAAACATCTTTTTGAAAAACATGCTATCTTTTTGTTTCAAAATTCATTCATTTTTCTATGTTTTCCAGGTCTACTTTAAAAAAAATCCAGGTCAGGTTTTTAAAACATCCGGTCAGGTTTTTAAAACATCCGGTCAATTTACCAAAAAAATAATTTACAAAAAATTTCTCGCGTGAGATATTTTGTTGAAAATTCAATAATTTTAATCAAAAGTAATCCTCTTTGTTTGAAAATTCTCCTTTTTCATGAAAATTCGACTTTTTGGCTTAAAAATTCAAAAACTTCATTCTAATGATTTTCCCTTATTGACTGCGAAATTTTATTATTATACAAACTTAACTACTTTATTGAACATTTGTCTTTTTTGTTTGAAAATTAATTTCTGCTTGTAAAAATTGCACCTATATTTGTTAAAAATTATTCAGTTTCGTTTAAAAATGAATTTTTTTGTAAAAAAAACTTTTTGGTGGTAAATTCGTATTTTTGGCCATAAAATTCAATAATCTGGTAGAAAACTCAACTAGCTGAACATTTATTTTTTATTTGAAGATTCATCATTTTAGTTAAAAAATCATTTCTTTGGTTGAAGATTCAACTATTTTGTTGAAAAATCGTATTGCTTTTGGTTGAAAATTAATTTTTTCAAATAAAAATGCAACTGCTTCATTTTTTTTTTTAAGGTCTATCATTTTTAGTGAGAAATTCAACTATTTTTTCAAAATTTGTCTTTTAAGCTGGAATATTCAATAATTTTCTGAACATGTTTTTTTATTGGCCTGGAAATTTTGTTATATTTTGGAAAAAATGCAACTGTTTTGTTAAAAATCATTCAATTTCGGTTTAAAATGAAGTTTTTTTTTTGTAAAAAAAAAAACTTTTCTGTAGAAAATTTTCATTTTTGGCTCTTAAATTCAACAATCTGGTAGACAAATCAACTCTTTGGTCAAAAGTTGAAATACTTTGTTGAAAATTCATTTTTCATTTGAAGATTCATCATTTTAGTTTGAAAATCATTTCTTTAGTTAAATATGCAACCATATTGTTAAAAATCCGTTTAGTTTTTGTTGATAATTGATCTTTTTAAATGAAAATTTAATTTTTATATTTTTGATTGAAAATTTATCATTTTTAGTAGAAAATACAACTGTTTTGTTGAAAAATCGTATTTTCGGCTTGATTATTCAACAACTTCATTCTAATGTTTTTCCTCATTCACTAAGAAATTTTATTAAATAAAAAATTTAAATGCTTTATTAAACATTCGTCTTCCTTCTTTAAAAATTCATTCCGCTTTGTAAAAATTTCACCTTTATTGGTTAACAATTCTCTGTTCCGTTTGAAATTGAATTTTTTTGTGAAGAAAAAAATGTTTTGTAGTAAATTCATATTTTTGGTTATAAAATGCAAAAATCTGGTAGAAAACTGAACTAGTTGAAAATTTATTTTTCATTCGAAGATTCATCATTTCAGTTGAAAATCATTTCTTTGGTTAAGGATTCAATTACTTTGTTGAAAAATCATTTTGCTTTTGATTGAAAATTATTTTTTTTTTTAATTAAAATGTAACTGTTTCATTTTTAATTTGAGGTTTATTATTTTTAGTAAGAAATTCAACTATTTTCACAAAATTTGTCTTTTTAGCTGGAATATTCAATAATTTGCTTCACATTTTCTTTTATTGCCTAAAAAATTTTGTTATATTTTAGTTAAAAATCCAAAAATCTTGTCAAAAATCATTCTTTTTCGGTTTAAAGTGAATTTTTTTGTTAAAAAAAAACTTTTCTGTAGAAAATTTTCATTTTTGCCTTTCAAATTCAACAATCTGGTAGAAAAAGCAACTATTCGGTCAAAAGTTGAAATACTTTGTTGAAAATTAATTTTTATTTAAAGATTCATCATTTTGGCTTTAAAATAATTTCTTTACTTGAATATGCAACCATATTATTAGAAATTCGTTTCGTTGCAAATTATTCTTTTCAAATACAAATTCAATTTTTATATTTTTGATTAAAAGTTTATCATTTTCAGTGGAAAATTCAACTGTTTTGTTGAAAAAGCGTATTTTTGGCTTGACTATACAACAACTTCATTGTAATGTTTTTTCCTTATTGACTAAGAAATTTTATTATATTAACAATTTAAATGCTTCAATAAACATTCGTCTTTCTTCTTTGAAAATTTATTTCGGTTTGTAAAAATTTCACGTTTATTGGTTAACAATTATTCTGTTCGTTTGAAAATGAATTTTTTTGTGAAAAAAAAATGTTTTGTAGTAAATTCATATTTTTAGCCATAAAATTCAACAATCTGGTAGAAAACTGAACTAGTTGAAAATTTATTTTTTATTTGAAGATTCATCGTTTTAGTTGAAAAATCATTTCTTTGGTTGGATATTCAACTATTTTGTTGAAAAATCTTTTTGCTTTTGATTGAAAATTATTATTTTTTTAAAAAAGAATGTAACCGTTTTATTGTTGGTTTGAGGTTTATCATTTTCAGTAAGAAATTGAACTATTTTTCCAAAATTTGTCTTTTTAGCTTCAATATTCAACAATTTTATTGACATTTTTTCTTTGTTGCCTAGGAAATTTTGTTATATTAAAACAGTAAGTACTTTATTGAACATTTGTCTTTTTCGTTTAAAAATGTATTTCTTTTTGTAGAAATTTAATCTTTATTCGCTAATAATGCAACTGTCTGGTTAAAAAATCACTTAATTTCGGTTTGAAATGAATTTTTTTTTTGTAAAAAAAATAACTTTCTGTAGAAAATTCGTATTGTTGACCCTTAGATTCAACAATCTGATAGAAAAATCAACTTTAGTTAAACATGCAACCATTTTAATAAAAATCCGTTTTGTTTTTGTTGAAAATTAATTTCTTGAATAAAAATGAAATTGTTTTATTTTTGATTGAAAATTCATCATTTTTGGTAAAAAATGAAACTGTTTTGTTGAAAATTCGTCTTTTTGGCTCGACTATTCCATAATTTTATCAAAATTCCTTTTCTTCATTGATTAGGAAATTTTTTTATGTTTAAAATTTAACTATTTTGTTGTGCATTTGTCTTTCTCGTTTCGAAATTAAGAGTTAAAAATTATTCTCTTTCGGTTAAAAATGATTTTTTGTTTGTAAAAAAAAAACTTTTTTGTAGAAAATTCGTCACATTGGCCCTTAAATTCAACAATCTGGTAGAAAAATCAACATTAGTTGAACATGCAACCATATTAATAAGAATCCGTTTTGTTTTTGTTGAAAATTAATTTATTATATAAAAATGAAATTGTTTTATTTTTGATTGAAAATTCATCATTTTTGGTAAAAAATGAAACTGTTTTGTTAAAAATTCGTCTTTTTGGCTTGACTATTCCATAATTTTATCGAAATTCCTTTTCTTCATTGATTATGAAATTTTTTTATGTTAAAAATTGAACTATTTTGCTGTACATTCGTCTTTCTTGATTCAAAATTAATTCCATTCTGTAGAAATTTCATGTTTCTTGGTTAAAAATTTTACTGTCCGGTCATAAATTATTCTGTTTCAATTTAAAATTATCTTTTTGAAAAAAAAAAAAAAAACTGTTTTGTACAAAATTCGTATTTTTGGCTCTAAAATTCAACAAGCTGGTTGAAAATTTGTTGTTGTTGTTTTGGTTACAAATTAATTTTTTAATTGAGAATTTTACAGTTTCATTTTTATAGAAAATTTATCAGCATCAGCAGAAAGTTCAACTGTTTTGTTTCAAATTCGTCTTTTTGGCTTGAAAATTCACCAATTTTATTGCATTTTGTCGTAAAAAAAAAACTTTTTAGTAGAAAATTCGTATTTTTGGCTTTAAAATTTGACAATCTAATAGAAAATTCAACTAGTTGATCAAAAGTTGAAATAATTTGTTGAAAATTCTTTTAATTTTTGGTTGACAATTATTTTTTTCAAATGAAAATATATTGTTTCACTTTTGGTTCAAAATTTATCGTTTTTAGTTGAAAATGCATATATTTTAAACCAAAAAAATTTAGTTTCCGTTGAAGAATCATCTCTTTTGATAGAAAATCAATTTCGTTTGTTAAAAATGATCATAAAAATGTTTAGTCGAAAATTCATCTTATGTTGAAAACTCATATTTTTTTATTGAAAATTCTACGATTCAATGAAAAATTTGTTTCTCTAATTAATTTTTTTTTCTCCATTAACTGGAAAATCTTTCTGAGTTAAAATTTCAACTCTTTTTGAAAATCTATAAGTTTTATTTGAAGCTTTATCTCTTTTGGTAGAAATTTAATTTTTTTTACTAAAAAAGGGAAGGAGCTACGTAACAAAAAATTTAAGAAAAAAACTTTACGTAATTGTCCTACTTTAAACAATGATGTTATATTGATGACGAGGGTATAAATTAATTTTTTCTGTGTTCAATATCAAATAGTGTCCATTACTGGTCTATTATTTTTGTATATGGAGGAAAAAAAAATCTGCCTTAGCCCGGATTTGAACCGTGCACGTCACCATACATGAGTGGAGCGTTGACCAATTACGCAGATGAGGCTGTGGCTTCAATTATCTACCACAGCCTCGTTAGCGTAATTTGTCAACGCTCTACTCATGTATAGTGGCGTTCCGGGTTCAAATCCAGGCTGAGGCAGATTTTTATTATCATTATTATTTAATATTTAACATGAAAAATTGTCCTAATTTGTGTCTGTAAGTAAAATTCAATGAAATTAAAAAAAAAAAAAAAAATTCTCTGTATACCAAACGATCTCTATCGCTTAAACGGCATTTAATTGAAAAGCCTGGCAGGAAAGTGTAACAGTCGCTGCAGCCTGGTGAACATTGAAAACATTCAGGTATGGCGATGACAGTTACGAACGATGGAGTGTGAAAAGTTACATGCGCCTCGCTTGACGAGCTTTATTCGAATTTTAGTATCAGGCATCACTGATACTCTGGCTGAGGTTGAAAAAGAGAAAATCTGGTGAAAAATATTTTTTATCATTTTAATATTCAAAATAATTTTAAAAAAAAATCAGTCATCTTCAGCGTTGATATTTTATTATCATTTTAGACTTTTTAAATTAAAAAGAAAAAAAGAAGACACCTAACAGGGCAATTTTTGAAAAAATTTGCATAGAGGAAGTAGAATGATTTTTTACGAAAATAGGAAAATAATAGGGAATTTAATTTTTTGTGACCAAAATTAATGTAGATACCAGCTTGATAAAAAAGTGATGAATTTGCAATCCCAAAAAGACGAATTTTTTAAACAAAAGTTATGTTTTTAAGCAAAAGAGGCGAATTTTCTAGAAGATATTTGTTTTTTGGACGAAAAAGTTATTTTTTAATTTAGAAAGACGACTTTTCTATCATAAAAGATGAATTTTTAATTTAGAAAAAAAACGAATTTTCAACGAAACAGTTGAATTGTCCCAAAAAAATGGTTTCATTAAATGAGTCGAATTTTCAAGAAAGTAGTGGAATTTTTAGCTGAATAGTTGAATTAGAAATAATTTTAAAAGAAAATAAAAAAGAACATTCAACTCTAGAAATTGATTTTTTTTCTTTTCGAAAGTATTTCTATCAATTTATGAATTAACCAATGTAGTTGAAGTTTCAACTTTTAAAGGATAAATTTTCAACCAAAAATCCAATAGTTAAATTTTGGCTTAAAAATAATAATTTTCAATAAATTAGTTAAACTTTTAAGTAGCTACTTTAATTTACAACCATAACAGATACATTTTCAATCGAATAATTAATTTTTCAACCAAAAAGATGAATTTTCTATAAAACAGGTGCATTTTAAAACGAAAGATTTTAATTCTTAAAAAAAAGTTTAGTTTCTAACAAAAAGATAAATATTCAAATAAATACTTCAATTATCAACCAATTAGTTGAATTTTCCACCAGAATAGTTGATTTTTTAAACGAAAAGATCAATTTTCAACCAAAAAGATTAGAGTTTTACAAAAAAAAAATTAAATTTCAAGAGAATACAAGAATTTTGAAACAAACAGTTGCAGTTTTGACCAGAAAAGATGAAATTTTTACCAAAAGAGATCCATTTTCGAACCAAGAAGACGAATTTTCTACAAAATTATTTGAATTTTCAGCAAAAAAATTTAACTTTTAGGTTTAATTTTCTACTAAATTGTTGAGTTTTTAAGCCAAAAAGAAACAGTTGAATTTTTAACAGAACTTTTAATTGTTAATGTATTAAAAATTTATTCTCAACTAAAAAAATTTTTGTAACAAAATAGTTAAATTTTCAACAACAACAAAAAATAAATAAGAGACGAATTTTGAAAAAGAATCTGAAAGATTGAAAGAAATTTTTTTTAATTTTCCAGAATTTTAAAATATTTTTGGGAAGAATATTTGAAGCAATTTGAAAACTTTTTGAATGATTAGAACTTTTGAAAAGATTTAAAAATATTTTAAGATTTGACAAGGTTTCGGACAACATTAAAACTGAATGCACATTTTGGAAGAGTTCGAAAAAAACAATTTAGAAGCTTTTTAAGAATTTTGATAGGCATCAAGAATAGAAAAAAAAATCTAAAAATTTTTTGGAAGATTTTAATTACTTTATTTCAAAATGTTAATTTTCAAAGGAGGTTAAAGAGATCACAAAACCTTTTAAAAAGATTTTCAAAAATTTATAAAATGAATTATTTCAATCAAAATGAAGAATTTAAAAGATTTCGAACCCAAAATTGAGATGATTTTGAAAACTTTTGATAAACAAAAAATTCCTAAAATTCTTGTGAGAATTTAAAATAATTTTTTGTGTAAAAAAATTGATTTTTAAAGGCAATTTCGAAAGATTTTAAAACATTTCAAAAGATTTTCAGGCAATTTTTTTAATTTCGAAAGATTTTTCGAAATCTTAGGAAAAATTCGAATCAGCTCAAGAGATATTTAGGAACATAAAAAGTTTTGAAGAGAATACAAATATTTTAAAATTTGAAAATATTCTCGATAATTTATGAAATATTTTTCAATTTCTTCGAAAGTTCTAAAAGTCCTAATTTGTCCTAAATTTTGTACAATCCTATAAAATGAAAAACTTTTCTTCAAAACTTTCTGGATTCTTTTTCGTAAAATTTAAATTCTAAAAATTAAAAAAAAGAATAAATGATATCTATAGGGTTTTCGTCTCAGTCATCTCAAATATGATTTGAACAACTTGGTATAAAATTAAACTTTTTATTTAAAAAATTTAACTTTTCTGTTCAAAATTTTTTTTTCTTTCTTACACATTTTGGTTTTTATCTGAAATTGTAGCTTGTCCCATTTTTGTTGAAAAATTTTCCTTGGAAATTTGAAAATTCAACTATTTGGTAGAAAATTAATTTAATTTGGTAAAAATTCATCGATTTCGGTAATAAATAATTCTTGTTACTTGAAAATTCATCATTTTGGTTGGAGATTCAATTTTATTTTTGTTTTGTCTTTTTTAGTTAAATATATCTGGTTGAAGATTCATATTTGTTGTTAATGAAAATTAGTCGCTTAAAATGCAAATTTAATGTTTTTATTTTTGGTTGAAATCTCAACTATTTCGTTAAAATTTCACCTTATTTGATTGAAATTTAATTTTCCTGTTGAAAATTCTTTTTTTTTCTGTATTAAAAGTCAAATATTTTCTAACACATTCGACTTTTTAGCTTGAAAACTTGACTTTTTGTATTAAAAATTTATTCATTTGAGTAGAAGATTAGTATTGTTTGTTAAAAATATATCTATTTGTTTGAGGATTCAACTACTTTGTTGATAAAATATCTGATATCTTTGAATTCAACTTGTTGATATTTAAAAAAAATTGTTGTTGTTATTGTTGAAATTTTTTTTTTATCTGAAAATTAAACTGTTCCATTTTTGGTTGAAAGCTCATCTTTTTCAGTTGAAAATTCATCTATTTCATCTGTGTAGGTTGAAAATCCTGGTATTTGGTAAAAAATTTAATTATTTTGTTGAAAGTTTAATTATTTTATTCGAAATTTCACTATTTTGGTAGGAAATTCAACTGTTTGTTCAAAAATTGAACTACTTATATGAATGTTTAACTTTATGTTGAAAAATGAACTTTTATGTTAAAAATTTATATCATTGAGTTAAAAATTCATTTGTTTTGTAGGAAATTCATTCTTCTAGTTAGAAAATTATTTATTTGGTTAAAATTTGATATTTGTTGGTTGTAACTTTAACAATTCAGTTAAAAGTTAAACTACTTTGTTAAAAATAATTTTTTTTAAAGAATCTCCTCTTTAAAAATGTATCTACTATGTTGAAAATTCGCTTATTTTTTGTTACAAATTAATTTATTTGTCTGAAAACCTAAATATTCTATTTTTGATTGAAAATTCAACTAGTTGATTTAAATTTCATGTGTTTCGTTAAAAACTCTAATATTCAGTTATATTCATAAATTTATAGAAACAATTTTAGAAAGAAAAAAAAAATGTTTGAAAATTTAATAATCTTTTTGAAAATGCATCTTTGTAGTTTCTTTCTATTTTGTTGAAAATTCCTTCTTTTGGATTGAAAATTTATCTTTCATGATAGAAGTCATCTTTCATAATTAAAAATTGACTTTTAAACCAAAAATGTTTCAAAATTAATTTCTTTGTCTGAAAATTTAAATATTCTATTTTTGACTGGAAACTCAACTACTTTGTTTAAATTTCAAGACTCTTGTTAAAAATTCAACTATTTTGTTATATTCATAAATTTATAGAAACAATTTTACGAAGAAAAAAAAATTGTTTGAAAATTAAATAATCTTGTTGAAAATGCATCTTTGTAGTTTCTTTTTATTTTGTTGAAAATTCCTTCTTCTTGATTTGAAATTCATCTTTTATGATAGACGTTATCTTTCATAATTAAAAATTAACTTTTAAACAAAGAATGTTAATATCGTCTGAGAAAATCGTATTTTTGATAGAAAAGTGATTATTATTTAAAAGCTACCTAATTTCTAAAAAATTCGATATGTTAGCTTAACATTTTTTTTTAAAGTACTAAAAAAAGGTGAATTAAAAAAAAGTTTATTTAATTAACAATTTGCCTGACGTAAAAACTTATTTTCTTGAAAATCAACTATTTTGTAGGTAATTCACCTTTTTTAATCGAAAATTGACTTTGTTGTTGAAAATTCTTCTTTTCCGTTTCAAAATTCAACTGTTCCATTTCTGTTTGAAAATTCGTCTTTTATAGTTGAACATTTAACTATTTGATTGAAAATTAATGTACTTTGTCGAAAATTCGTTTTTTGATAGAAAACTAATCTTCTTAGTTGAAAATTCATCTTTGTGGCTAAAACTAGCTCTGTGAATTCAATCTCGAGTGTTTCCAAATTATTTGGATTGATATCTATATGGTGCTCATCTCATGAGCACTTTGCTTCCCGTTAGCAAATTTATTTGCGCCCTCATAGAGGAAGAATTTGTGGTTTTTTGAAAAATAGACAAACTTAAGTTTTCATTTTGATCAATTGAAGAATAGAAATTTACAAAAAATATACAAAAATTTTAATTTCTATGACAAATCAGACAAATCAAATTTTGTATTTGAGATGGTAATTTTTCGAGCTGGAAAAGGAAAGGGGGAAATTCTATCACACTCTATTCCTTTGCCAGCTTTATGCTAAGTTAATTTAAGTTAAGAGTTAAGTTTACAATTCAAAAAATTAACTTTCAACCAAGAGGTTGAATTTCGAAACAAAAATGATTTGAATTTTTTAATAACAAACAGTGGAATTCAATGAAAAAAGACGAATTTTTAACAGAAATTCAAAATCAATTTTGAATTATTTTAATGAAAAAAATTTTACTACAAAAAACCGTTTTTTAGATATTATGCATTACCATATCTTCTTCACTGTTCAATAAAATGAATCAATTGTATAAGTCAATCGATTCGTGTTGAATGAACACATTCTTTTATCCTCACATCAACTATAAATTACGAGAATGAGAAAATTTGTACTATAAAAATAGATTTTAAATATAATATAAATGACGATAACTTCCTTTCTCTTCAATAAAATGTATAAATATTATAGGGCAATTTATTCTCTCAAACCAAGGAATCTTTTATGTCCTTGTATCAACTTTGAATTATGTTAATGAAAAAAGTTTTACTATAAAAAATCGATTTTCAAAATATATAAATTCCCATAACTTCCCTACTTTTTGATAAAATGTATTAATATTATAGGTCAATCGATTCGTCTCGAACCAATGAATCTTTTATATTCTTGCATCAACTTTGAATTATGTTAATGAAAAAAGTTATACCATAAAAAACCGATTTTTAAAATATTATTTAGTGCTAAAAATATGCAATAAATATTTTCAGAAATACTTCGGTCAGTTTGAAGATATTAGTGGTGAAAATAAGCCCTGCACATTTCATCAATTTATCTGCAACCGTTTTCAAGTTGTTGATAAAAAAGTGTAACACACACACACATGCGGACAATTGCTTAAAACATTGTAGATATTAGCTATTTTTAAAACAATAAACTGTTAAATTACTTTGTTGAGAATCCAACTATTTTGTTAAAGTAATCTTTTCTGGCCGAAAATTTTAACGTTTTGTTAAAAATTCTTCCTTTTGGATTAAAGATTCCTCTTTCATAGTAGAAAAGTCATCTTTCTTGATTGAAAATTCAACTGCCTTCTAAAAAATTGATCTTTTTGGCTTCTTTAATGTATCAACAGGTATTTAAAATTTATTTTTTAATCAGAGAAGTGTCATGTGTTACAAAACCATTGCAAACCCCGTCCGAAGTGACACTTTTTGACAATAAGGCAGCCCCCCCCCCCCGCTAGTAATATGTGGTCGCTCCCTTAATGAACGTCCTCCAAGAGAAATTATTTTTTGATTATTGAAATTGAAATATGATTTTTTTCTATTTTTAGTTTCGTTTTATGGAGCAAGCTACATCCATTTTCCGGTTCAGGAGGCAAAAGGTGCGACTGACATAAGCTTCCGATTTCGAACTCACCTGTCTGATGCTATTCTACTGTTGGCTGCTGGGAAGACAGATTATTGTTTAATCAAACTCGAGGCTGGCAGATTAAAGGTTCGTTTCTCTCGTTATTTCCCACTATTTATAGAAACCATCCTCTTTAACACGCTTCAATTCTAACTTCACGCTCGCACAGCTGCTTCAACGCATTAAGATCTGCGTGAGCTTTCGACGCGTTTCTTTGTTTCTACAAAAATTTTAAACAAATCCGTTTTATGAACTGCTGCTGCAGAGTAAATAGTCGCGTTAATTCGCAGATGCGAATATACACATGAAAATACTACAGTCTTGCAAAAACATCAACAAATATTCTTATTATAGTATTTTCAATATATATATATATATATGTCACAGGCAAAGTATATAATCCAGGCATTATATATAATGCCTGGCTATTTCAGGCAAAGTATGTAATAGAATGTATGTTATATACATTGCCTAGGCATTTTATATAATCACTAGGCATTATATATAATGCCCGGCACGAGATAGGTAAAGTATATAATCTTGATTTTGAATGTAATGATACAGTTAAAGAAAAGCATGATAAATTGACGAACACTTATAGAATTCAACACACGTTTACTCGATATTTATTAAAAACATGGCATACTGGAATTACATTTTTCTTGACACTGAACTTTGTTTTTTATACACAAACACTTTTTTATTTAGCCACAAAGTGGATTTTTTTTTAAATTTTCAAAAGTGCCATTTGTCAAAGATTTTCGCATTAAAAAAAAAACGTTTTGAATCAGGGCAAGAATAGGGTGGTCCAAATTTATACCTGTACGTACGTCTCGTTAAAGTGGGCGGACGGAGAAAAATGGATGTTTAAATGTAGATGTTCAAAGGGTAACATTGTACCGCCTAACATGTAGATATTCAAGCCGAACATCTACTATCTTTTTGAGATATTAGGCATTGGAATTTAACGACTATATTTGACAGCTATATATTTTTGATATTACAATTATGGAATATTACAATTTCGGAACATTTCCAATGAATCAAAATTATCTATCCTTAATTAAAATTGGATAACGACTTTTTTCTGTCTACAAGACAGAATAAGGTTTTTAAGTTTGAGGCTATATTGATTTGAACACATTTGACAAAATGTTTGTAAATTTAAAATACAATTTTAGTCTAAGTAACCTAAAATATATAGAATTTTAATTGCTGATTACAGATCCATTGTTCTCAGCTTACTTACCCCGTTTTTATTTTTTATATTGAATTACAAATATTAAACATAACCTCAACTTGACTGAATGTATAATCTGATCGACATTTCGTGTACCCTTTATCTGTTCTTCGTTCATGTTCAAACATTCAAGTTTAATTTTAAATTCACAAATATGTTATCAACTAATTCCTTAAATTATCAGAAATAAGTAAACTCCTCAAATATTCACAGCCAGAAGAAGCCGGCAACAGAGAAAGAGAGACGAAACTGAAAACAACCGCGGGCAGGCATCCAAGAAAGGAAGAGCGATGCTTCAGGACCCGGAGAAACATCAACATCCAGGTTTCTTTAAAGCCCAAAGATCTGGCTGAACAGCATGACGAGCTGCGTGGAGATTTTTCCGAAGAATCCGACCTCTGTACTATCAATTGTGGTGTGTATAATGTAGCGAAAGCTTTGGCGGATGCAAACCGTAAAACAAAACCAACGGCTGACATTGAGACCAAAAGACAAACGCATCAACTCACCACAAAGATAGGCTGGGCAAGGCAGTACGCCTCCCGCATTCACTGTGTCATTGACTACATAACATCTGGCAGGACTTTCACTGCCAAGCTTCGACAGTTCGAGCGCGAACTGCGGATCCTTTATCACACACTTAACAAGATATTCGCTAATGGACGAGACCGTCTTCTTAAAATGGTCAGGAAGCATGAAGAAGTGGGCAAAGGAGCATTTCTTTACAAAGCAGCGGAGCAGGCTGCTGAAACACTAGGCCTTAACTTCAATATAAGGGTGAGCAAAATGCATCAAATCTTATCCATCTCGAGTATTCACTTCTGAAGGCCCGATTTAAGAAAGCACATGAGAAAAACTTCCGCGAACAGCTCCTCGACAAGAGGATGCACGGCATCTTCCACAGAAATGTGGAGGATCTGTCGATGTCGTATGAGCTAACATTTGCTTTATTTTTAACCACAAAGAATTAATTTTTAACCAAGAAGAATAATTTTATAGAAAAAAGACGAATTTTCATCAAAATATTTACATTTTGAAGCAAAGAGATGAATTTTCAACTGAAATGATGAATCTTCAACCAAACGAAGAGACGATTAATTAACTGAAAAAAATGAATTTTCAACAAAGTGTTTCAACTTTCAATACAGTAGTTCAATTTAAAATTTAAAAAGTTACTTTCTAACAAAATAGGTGAATTGTCAAGAATGTAGTTAAATTTTCAGCCAAAAAAGATTAATATTTAACCAAAAAGGATGAATCTTTAACCAAAGAGATTAACTTTTCACCAAAAAATACGAATTTTCAGCAGAATATTAAAATTTTTAACCAAAGAGATGAATTTTCAATCAAAAAGTTGATTTTCAAACAATTTTATACCAGAAAATACCAATTATCAACAAAATTAATGAATTTTCATGTACTTGAAATTTCAACTAAAAAAGATGGATTTTCAAACCAAATAGTTGAACATTTAACTGACAAAGATACATTTTCGACCAAAATTGGAATAGTCCAATTTTCTTTTAAAAAAATTAATTTTCAACCAAAAGTGAAAAGAATTTTCAACAAAATAGTTAAATTACCAACCGAAGAGATTAATCTTTAACTGAAAAAATAAATTTTTAACAAAGTAGTTGATCTTTCAACAAAGTGGTTGAATTTTCAACCAAAACATATTACTTTTTGACAAATTAGTCGCATTTTCAACAATATAGTTAAAGTTTGAGCCAAAAAAAAATAACTTTTTACCACAAAGTATGAATTTTCAACCAAAGAGATTAAATTACCACCAAAAAATACGAATTTTTTGCAAAATATTTAAATTTCCAACCAAAGTGATGAATTTTCAAACAGAAAGTTAATTATGCAACCAAGAAGATTAATTTTATACCAGAAAATACCAATTATCGAAAAAATAATAAATTTTCAACTATGTACTTGAAATTTCAACTAAAAAAGATAAATTTTCAAACTAAATATTTGAACATTTAACTGACAAAGATACATTTTCAACCAAAATTGAAATAGTTATATTTTCTACTGGAAAAAATTAATTTTCAACCAAAAATGGAAAGAATATATAAAAAAATAGTTGAACCAACCAAAGAGATGAATCTTTAACTAAACAAATCAATTTTTAACAAAGTAGTTGAACTTTCAACAAAGTGGTTGAATTTTAAACCGTGAAAGATAACTATTTAACAAAATAGTCAATGATTATATTATTATATATATAATAATAATATATTACATTAGTAATGGTAGACTTTCCAACAACAAACAAAAATTAACATTCAACTAAGAATAGTTGGATTTTTTATAGGGTTCCGTTAATTCAGTTCTCTTTGATTCGAAAAAACGAGAAAAAGGGAAAGTCTCTTGAAAACAAGGAAAAAATAAAAATTCTTTTAAAAAAGGAAAGTGATCTTTCGCAAACTTTGTTCAAATGTATAATCCGAAAACGTACCAAACAATGGTCTCAAATGAAAAAAGTGTCTTGAAAATTTAATTGAAATTATTATCATACTATTATCAAATAGTTTGAACTAATCATTCATTGTTCGATTGTCGGTTATATAAAAAATTTATATTTCGTATTTAAAAATAGGTGGAAGATAAGCTTCAGTGTCACATGTCATTTTGAGTCAAGTAATATGAGCTACTTGATTCCAAAAGTATAAGGAATATACGGTTCTGATAATTACTTTATTAAAAATGATTAAAAATTCCTACTCAACAAATGAATTTATTTTTTTTCCTAATTAAAAAATAAGGACGAGTAATTTCGTTAATAACAAAGTGAGAAGACATCTAGAATTGAAGACACCTAGTCACTTCCAACATTTTTTTCTTCATCTGGAAGTTTTTCCTTCGAAGAAGAGTGAAGCAAGTTGGTCACGCTGATACGCCCTCGGTGAGATGATTTACGACGAGAAATCGATTTGCCAGACCGAGTCTCTTTTTTGGGCGCATAGATCGATCGATGCGGGATCGGCGCTAACAGCCCTATATAAGGATAAGCACGTCTAATGAAAACCACTGTCCATGGGCCGTTGTCATTAAGGCCCGGTGGTGCCCTTTCAGACGGTTTCTCTTTGTTTCATTGGCTCATGCGTATGGGCCCCATGCCCCATCCTCGCGGAGGGGGTGAGGGGACCTGCGGGGGTCCAAAGCAGTCTGTCATCTCCGAACGACTAATGGTCGCTTCACGCTGCTTCATTATATTTTTTAAATGTAAATTCGTACACGGTCCTGGCCGGGTGTATACACGAACAGATACAGACCGCAGCCCCCTCGGCTCCTTATAAAACTTAAGACTTCGTATTACCAGAAACCGGCCGCGGGCTAAAGTCGCGCTCCGCTGATTGCAGGCGACAGTTTATGGTCCCGCCTCGTCCTCAAGACCAATTAGCCCTCTAGCTTCCAGGAATCATCGGAGAATCTTCCAGGATTACTTTTTTTTTCAGTCTCCAACTCTCGCTCTCAAAGTTTTATCGCCCTGCGACCTTTCTGATTTATTAAAGTTTTATTGCCTTTTTATCCTGATTCATGGATTTTTCTCATTTCGAGGCTTTCTAGGTTTAAGGTCCTTTTTGGTGAAACTGAATGTCAGATGTTAAATTGAAGGAAGAGGGGCATGGATCTTCAAATTGGCATTACTTTACCTAAATAAACTTTTTCCGTCAGTTGTTCTTCTTTCATGCCCTCAATATTTCCGAACCATCTCAATTTTCTTTCATTCTATTCGAAGAGTGTTTCCTCTATACCATATTCTCTAAGAACTCCCTCATAATTAATTTCGTCCACTAGCGTTTTACCGCAGGAACGATAATTAATGCCCACGAAGGACACTTCAAGGACCGTCGGGCAAAAAAGACGTAACAGCCGTTCAAAAACTACTCTCTCAATTTGACTTAGTAAAATACGACTGATTTTCAGTTAAATTCTATTAATTGTAGTAGCTAGAATTGAGTCACTGTCATTTAGTAGAATTGTATTGATTGGATTAGTAAAACGAAAATTACTAATTGATCAGTTATAGTTGTATTGAAAAAACCAGTTAATTTTAAGAGGTTATCTTCCAAATATATTTGCGCACCATTTTTAAATCTGAAATTGTTCAAAGTTCAAAATTTCTTCACACATGAAATAATTTCTTATCCATTTATTAAAATTAAAATTTCCAAATACACTCCATTATTATAAATATCATTGGTGTATAAACAAAAGCTTAACTCAAAAATTGTTCCTCTATCAATTTATTCTAAGTCTATAATTGATTCACTGCAGTTACGGTATAACTAATTAACTTCAGTTACGGTATTTTTACTGTTAAAATTAGTAAAATTCTGAAAATAACTTATTCGTCAATTGAAATTGAGCGTAGTAAATGAATTTGTAAGAATGAAAATTAATTTTTTTATTTTATAAGTAAAGGATCTAAATATAGACTTGACGTTCTTTCCCTATTCCCAAATTTTCCCTTTTTTTAAGAATTTTTTTTTTCCTCTTTAAGAATCTTTTTGCCCTGTTTTCAAGAAACTTTCCCTTTTTCTTTTTCATTCTTTTTATTTTAAAAGTCTACTGTTATATTTTTGGTTCATAATTCATCTCCTTTGGTTAAACATTCTACTATTTGTTTAAAGATTGAAATGTTTTGTTAAAAATTTTGCTTTTTTTGTTTATTATTAATTTTTTCAACTGACAATTCAAATAATCTATTTTTGCCTGAAAATTAATCGTTTTTAGTTCAAGATTCAACTATTGAATTTTTCATTAGGAATTAATCATTTCAGCTGAAAATCCAACTACTTGGTTAAAATTTGAACTACTTCAATAAGCATTTATTTTATTGGTGAAGAACTAAATATTTCATTAGGAAATCATTTTTTTTATCATTTGATTTTATTAATCATTTAATTAGTTGAAGAATCATGAACCAAAACAGATTAATTTTAAACCAAGCATTTTTATTTTTAACCAAAAAGAATGAATTTTCAATCACGAGGATTATTTTCTACAAAAAAGACGAATTTTCATCAAAATATTAACATTTTTGCCTTTTTCTCGTTCATTCTTTTTAATTGAAAAGTCTACTGTTATATTTTTGTTTCATACTTCATCTCTTTTGGTTAAAAATTCTACTATTTGTTTAAAGATTGAAATATTTTTTTGAAAATGTTACTTTTCGAGTTTAAAATTAATTCTTTTAACTGACAATTTAAATAACCAATTTTTGGCTGAAAATTGATCGTTTTTAGTTGAAAATTCAACTATTGAATTTTTTATTCAGAATTAATCACTTCAGCTGAAAATCCAACTACTTGGTTAAAATTTGAACTACTTTGTTGAGCATTCATTTTATTGGCTGAAGAATGAACTATTTTATTAGGAAATAATTTTTTTTATCATTATATTTTATTAATCATTGTATTGGTTGAAGATTCATCTTTTTGGTTGAAGATTTACCTACTTTGTTGGAAACTGGTTGTTTTCATTGTTGTTAAAGAACAATTTTTTCAACTGAAAATGAAACTATTCAACTTTTCGTTTAAAATCTATCGTTTTCAGTGCAAAATTTAATTTTTTGGTTTAAAATTAACTTTCTTCTTGAAAATTCATATTTTAGGATTAAAATTCAATTGTTTTGTAGAGAATTCGTGTATTTGGCGTGAGAACTCAACTGTGTTGTTAAAAAAATTTATTTTGAGTCAGTAAAAAATGAACTTTTTGTTTGAAAATTCATATTTTCGGATTAAAAATGCAACAGTCATGTAAATAATTCGCCTTTTTGACTTAATAATTCAATAATTTATTTCAAAATTTATTTCTCTTTTGACTGAAAAATATTACTGGGTTGAAAATTCCACTTTTTTATTGAAAATTCGTCATCCTCGTTTGAAAATTAATCTCTGTTTGTAGAAATCTCATTGAAAAAAATGTTTAATGAAACTGTTTGGTAAAAAATTAGTCTGTTTTGGTTGAGTATTCTACTTTTTTGTTGAAAATTCATCTATTTTTGGTTGAACTCAACTACTTGCTTAAAAGTTTTTTCTTTGTTAATAATTCATTTATTTGTTCAATACTTATCTTTTACTTAAGTTAAATTCAACTTTCATTTTTTCTAAAAATTCCTTTTTTTAAAGGCCCATCATTCTATTTAAAAATTCGATACTACTTAGATGAACAACTTATTACTTTTTTGAAAACAACTATTTTTGTTAAAGAATAATCTTCTTTGTTGAAAAATTCACTGTTGTTATTTGAAATTTTCTAAAATTCAACATTTAAATATTTAAAATTCAACTTTCCACTAAAAAAATCGTTTTTGTCTTGAATTCAACTCACATCTAAAAAATTTGACTTTTTGGTTTTAAGATTCAACTACTTGGTGAAAAATTAGACTATTTTGTCAAAAAGTTAATTATTTGTTGAAAATTCTACTATTTTGTATAAAATATCATCCTTCTTGGTTGAAAACTAAGCTACTATGTTAAAAAATGTTCTCTCTGGATGAAAAATTTGTCTTTTTGGATTGAAAATTCATCTGTCTTCACTGGAAATTCAACAGAACTCTAAAAAATTCTACTTTTTGGTTTGAAGATTCAATAATTTGGTTAAAAATACAAATGCTTGTGGTTGAAGAATATTTTTTGTGCTAAAAATTCGAAAATTTGGTTGAAAATTCATCTAACTTCTAAAAAATTCGACTTCTTGGTTTGAAGATTCAACTACATGGTTAAAAATGCAACTGTTTGTGGTTGAACATGAATTTTTTGTTCTTGAAAATTTGACCACTTGGTAGAAAATTCATTATTGTAGGTTGAAAATCCAACTATTTTCTGGAATATTTGACTATTTTGTGGAAAATTTAATTATTTGTTGAAAATTCTACTATTTTCCTAAAAATGCATATTCTTTCGGAAAATATAAACTACTATATGGAAAACTCATCTTTCGAGATAGAAAATTTGTCCTTTTAGATTGAAAATTCATCTTATTTGGTATAAAAGTTTTTGTTTGAAAATTCATCTTTCTTTGGTGAAAATTCAACTTATTTCTAAAAAATTCGACTTCTTGATTTGAAGATTCAACTATATGGTTAAAAATTTAACTGTTTGTGCTTGAATTTAAATTTTGTTTTTTTCGAAAATTTGACCATTTGGTAAAACCTTTATTATTGTCGGTTGCAATTCCAACTATTTTCTGGAATATTTTACTATTTTGTGGAAAATTTAATTATTTGTTGAAAATTCTACTATTTTCCTAAAAATTCATATTCTTTCGGGAAATATAAACTACTATATGGAAAACTAATCTTTCTAGATAGAAAATTTGTCCTTTTGGATTAAAAATTCATCCTATTTGGTACAAAAGTTTTTGTTTGAAAATTCATCTTTCTTCGGTTAAAATTCAACTTATTTCTAAAAAATTTGACTTCTTGGTTTGAAGATTCAACTATATGGTTGAAAATTTAACTGTGGTTGAACTTGAATTTTGCTTTCTTGAAAATTTGACCATTTGGTAGAAAAATTATTATTATAGATTGAAAATTCAACTATTTTCTGGAAAATTGGACTATTTTTTGGCAAATTTAATTATTTGTTGGAAATTCTAAGATTTTCTTAAAAATTCATATTCTTTCGTAAAATATAAACAACTATGTTGAAAAGTCATCTTTCGAGATAGAAAATTGGTCCTTTTAGATTAAAAAATTATCTTAATTGCTATAAAAGTTTTTGCATGAAATTCATCTTTATTTGCTGAAAATTCAAATGTCCTCTAAAAAATTCGACCTTTGATTTGAAAATTCAACTATTTGACTAAAAATACAACTGTTTATGGGTAAATTTTTTGTTAAATTGGACAATTTGGTTGAAAATTCATCTTTTTAGGTTGAAAATTCAACTATTTTGTTAAAAATTCGTGTTTTTTTGCTAGAAATTTTTACTACTTGGTTGTAAATGAAACTACTTTGTCTAAAGTTAACTTTTCCGTTTGTTAACAAGTCAACTATTTGGGTGTAGTTGGTTAAAAAATCCTCTTTCTTTGTTGAAAATTCATCTTTTCGGGTTTGAAAGTAAACAATTTTTTTAAAAAATTTGACATTTCAGCTTGAAACTTTAAATCTTTCGTTGGAAATCAATCTTTTATATTACAAGATAATTCTGCTCAATATACTTAAACTAGATAGAATTCACATAAATTTTCTTGCAGTTAACTGAAATTGGTTCGAAAAATCAGTGAAAAATAAAAATTGTTTGTCTAACCATTAACATAAGTAGAAAAGTGTCTAGGTCTAAAAGGATTTTTCTACTTGGCACGTAGGTCTTATAACTAAATCATTAAATAGCTAAATCACTAAACGATGAAAATTGTTTGTCTGACTATTATCTTAAGTGGAAAAGTGTCTAGGCCTAAAGGATTTTTCTGCTTGGCAAGTAGGCCTTATATTATTATAAAATCAATCAAATCCCCTCAAAATTTGTTTGTATTAATTTAACATTTCCTATGCTCGCGATGTGTTTGGAGGCGGTTGCGGCGATGAGGCGGGGAACGTGCGAACGTCTCGTCAACCTGGTCGGACTTAATCTCACTTGCAAATGCGTTTCTCAGGTCCCGTATATGCCTGGATACCACGGCTGTTGAGCGAGGCCCAAACCAATTTGTGACTGACGAGGCGATTGGTAATAAGCAACAGGGACTCAAATTGCTTGAGTTTTTCTGCGGTCGTTCATTGGGTGTTGTCGTCGGCCCCTGGGAGCTGTATCTCTCTCTTCTTGTTTCTCTCCCTTTTCTGTCTCTCCTTGCATGAAGAGAAGAAAGGACCGATCCGCGCGTAGCGATCCCATTAACCGGGGCCCTGTTCTCCTTTGGGGCCCGGTCCCGCCCCTCCCATGTGTGTCTCTGTGCGAGGCCCGGAGAGGGTCAGAGGAAGCCTGATAGGCGGCCTTTGGTCCCTATATTACAAGCAGTTCTGAACGTGTTGTAATCTTCTCGAGACAATGGCCCACCGATCCGATGGATCCACCACTTTCTCCCGCTCGCAAAAAGACCAGGGGCCAATAATGGCCGCGACATCACCCGATGCTGTAATATACCCCAGTCCATGGTAATCTCTGAGCCCTTTTTATTTAACCCGGCGCATTATTACAGATACACACGTACCGCACCTGTTATATGCTTGTAGGAAAAAGTGGTGCAGAGATCGATATTGGGGACCTTCGATCAGGATCGAAGTTGAATGACCACTTTGGTGTAATCGAATCAAGATATGGGAGATAAGTTGCTGACTCAATTGGGTAAAGACGATACTGGATTAAACTGTTTTGCATTTTTATTAGGGGAAACATCTTATATAATGTTAGTTTGAACAAAAAATTATTTAACAATTTTCATCGTTCACTTATTTACTTATTTTATAAATATAGTTGATATTATTTGAGTTATAAAACCTACTTGCCAAGTAGAAAATTCCTTCAAACCTAGACACTTTTCCACTTAAGTTAATAGTCAGACAAACAATTTTCATCGTTCAGTGATTTAGTTATTTTATTGATTTAGTTGTAAGACCTACTTGCCAAGTAGAAAAATCCTTTTAAACCTAGACAATTTTTTACTTAAGTTAATAGTCAGACAAACAATTTTCATCGTTTACTGATTTAATTATAAGACCTACTTCACAAGTAGAAAAATCCTGTTAAACCTAGACACTTTTCTACTTAAGTCAATAATCAGATAAACAATTTTCACCGTTCACTGATTTACTTTTTTAGATTTAGTTATTTTACTGATTTAGTTAATAAATCTACTTTACAAGTAGAAAAATCCTTTCAAACCTAGACACTTTCTAATGGTCAGACAATTTTCATTTTTCACTGATATAGTTACTTCATAAACGTAAATGATTTTATATGAGTTATAAGACCTACTTACCAAGTAGAAAAATCCTTTAAACCTAGACACTTTTCTACTTAAGTTAATGATCAGACACTCTGCAAGGATCAATATCAGAAATGATCAATATCAGAAAATTTATTATTTCCATAAACGAAAGAGCAAATTTATCTAGAAAAGTTAACAGAATTTACAGACTCAAATTCTCGCAAAACAGGCGAAATAGGGAGATTTTCTGGAAAATAGGTGAAAAATAGGGGAATAATAGGAGGATAACTTCCTTTTTATATAATTGACGTATAAGTGCCATATTGAATTTGCAACCAAAAACATGAATTTTCTAACAAAAGTAATGAATTTTCAACGAAAGAGTTGAATTTTCAAGCAAGAAAGTCGAATTAGAAAAAAGACAGTTGACTTCTTAACCCAAAACGGTGAATTTTCAACAAAAAAGGTACATTTCAACCAAGAAAGATGATTTGACCAACCAAATAGTTGAATTTTAAAACAACAAAACTAATTTTAGGCCAAACATTTGCATTTATAACCAAATAGTTGAATTTTCAAGCAAACGAAACGAATTTTTAACAAAATAGTTGAATCCACAAGATAAAAAGATGATTTTTCCAGGATGCAGTTGAATTTTCAGCCAAGAAAGATGGTGTTTTGAAAAAATAGTTGATTTTTCAACAGAATAATTAACAACCAAATAGTTGAACTATCAAGAAAAGGGATAATTTTTAACCAAATAGTTGGATTTTTAACCAAAATAAATTAAACTTCAGACCAAACATTTTCATTTACAATAAAATAATTAAACTTTGAAGCAAAAGAGACGAATTTTCTACAAAACAGTTAAAATTTCAAACAAATAGTTAAATTTTCAGCATACAGAGATAAATTTTCAACCAAATGGTGGAATTTTCAAACAAACAAAATTAAACTTTACCCAAACACAGTTTCATTTTGAGCAAAAATTTCCAAAAAGATGAATATTCAACAAGACAGTTAAGTTTTCGACCACGAAAGATGACTTCTTATCAAAACAGTTGAATTTTGAATAATATAATTAATTATTTAACACAATGATTAATTTCTTAACAAAATCATTTAATTTTCAATTAATATATCATTTTTCACCTACAAAGATTTATTATCAACCAAAAACTATTTTAATTTTTAATCCAAAATAGTGGAATTCAACCAAAAAATACGAATTCTTAAAAAAATGTTCTGATCCTTAATCAAAACAGATTAATTTTTAAATATTCAATTGCATTTTTAACAAAAAGGGATGAATTTTCAATCGAGAAGATTAGTTTTCCAATAAAAAAGAAGGATTTTAAGAAAAATCTTTAAATTTTCAACGAAACGAAGTATTCAACCAAGTAGTTCAATCCTTTTGAAAAGCTGATTTTTTAACCAAGGAGATAATTTTCTATCGAAAAAGAAAAATTATATTTCGCATTTGGTTGATAATCATCAAAGAATACATGAATTTTTAACAAAGCACATGAATTTTCAACTACAATTAAATAGTTGAATTTCCAGTTCAAAAAATTTATTTTCAACAACAATAGAAAATAAATTTTCCAGAAAATAGTTTAATCTTCACCTTTTGAAGAAATAGTTGAAGTTTCAACAAAACAATTAAATTTTCAACCAAATAGTACAATTTCTATCCAAAATAGAATAATTGAAATTTATAAATATAATAGTGGAAAAGTAAGATAATATTTTATATATATATATATATAAAATTTTAGTTTGAAATTAATATATTTTATATATAATTATATACGAATTGTTAAGGTTCAATGCAAATTTTTTACGCTCACTGAATTCGGGTGAACCTAGAACCGGACATTTCTATATTCTATAAATATTGGAAAAATATAATAGTGTAATTTTCAATTGAAAAAATTTAACTTCAATCCAAAAATAGTTACATTTTTGTATTGGGTTCTATAATTTCAGTTCGAATTTAAGCGAAAAAAAGTGAAGAAGCGAAATTTTCTTGAACGCAGGGAAAAAAGAATTTTTAAGACACGGAGGAAAAAGGGGGATAAGGGAAAGTGTGTGCAGTTAAACCTGTTACTCTCACATGACTAGATTAATCAGCAAATGTAAAAAGAGAAATATCAGCTGAAATTTCTGAGATTTTGTCTCGATTATGTTAGTTAATAATATTTTGAAATAATGGCACAAAAAAATATATATATCTGTTGTTTATTATATTAACAATCTTTTTATGTAACCTACCTAAAAATCTCATTTCTCTGGCATGTAATAATCGTGTCATACTGTACTAAAGTGAGCTAAAAAGGTATTAAATGTTTTTAAATATAGAAATTATAAATATTTTATGGAACAAATCTACATATATTACACTTATCCGAAATATAAAAAAATATAGCATAGATACCTCGCAATAAGATGCCGTTATATTTTTCCTGCACATTATTTTATCCTGAAAATATATATTTTTTTAATATTGTAAACAAAATTATTCTGTCCAATATTTTTCGTAAAAAAAATATTCTTCACACAGTAAATGTATATTCTACAACAAATTATATAGTAATATTTTATTATAAGGATATTCTCAAAACGCTGTAAACAAAAATATTATGTCCAATATTTTTCCTACACGAAACATATTTTGCATAAATTATTTCCCAAGAGGGAATATAAACAACAATTATTGTTCAAAAAATTATTATTCATTCAAACAATTTTTGTTGCCTGCAAATCGTGAAAAGTTATTATTTTTGGGATAAATGGTACAGTAGATGAATTTCAAGGATAACAGTTCTTGTTTAACATATTTGGTAATTATTTAAACAATTTTTATTCTGTGAATCGTAAAGGGTTATCATTCTGCTAGGATTAATGACACAATTACCGAATGTTAAAAGTAATTGTTTTTTGAAGATATTTGGCAATTCTTTAAATAATTTTCATTTGTTTCAACCTTTTTTTATTCTGTGAATTGCGAAAAGTTATTCTTTTCTGAAATTAATGTCGGCGATGAATATTTTCAAGAGTGATATTTATTGTCACATAAAATCAGCGATGATTTAAATAATTAATATCACTTGCTTCTTTTTATAAGAAAGATGGAAAAAATTCTAGTTATTTAAATCTCTTGCACTATATATGTCGCTAATTAAACAGTTTTTTCTTTCATGATTGAAACCCATCTAAAGAAAATAACCATCAATAACTTAACTGAAAAACATTGTTCAAAATATGATTATTTTATATTAATAATACTGAACAATAAGCTAAACAATGTATCAAAGACAAAGAAACTAGAATTTTCTCCATCTTTCCTATCAAAAGGCGCCAGTGAATGATGAATAATTGTTTAAATAATTGCAAATTGTCTTTCACACAGAATATCACTCTTAGTATTCATTAAATACGTTATCGATTCCAGAAAGCAGTAACTGTTGAAGATTTACAAGGGAAAGAAATTGCTTTAACAAATGCAAATTGTTAAATTAATGGCCAAATATCGTTGAAAAAATATATTACTTTCAACATTCGTTAAATGTGTAATTATTTCCTCGAAATAATAACTTGTGACGATTAAAAATAAAACAATTGTTTAAGAAAATGACAATTAATAAAATAATTACTGAATATGTTAATGAAGAAATATTATTAATTCTTTAAATTTATCACATGTATCATCAATCCTGAAAAATAATAACTTTTCATGTTGCACAGACGAAACAAATTTTTTGAACAAATATTAATTGTTTAAATAACTCAAAATTAGTCAGAAAGTATTTGGAAACTTGTCGTTTATCGAATAAAAAAAATTCATTTTGAAAAAGTTTCAAGAAATACCGTCTTTAGAATGAAGTTTACATAAAACTGCTATATTGCAATTTTTCGGGACATTTTCCAAACACTATAAAAATAAAAATAAAACTGTAATATAACTGTGTATAACACAATACTGTTTTGAATATGCAGTGTAGGAAATATTCTGTATAAAAAATATTTTGCACAGGAAAATATAACGGTATTAAAGTCTGTGTAGGAAATATTATGTGTAGGAAATATTTTGTGTAGGAAAAATATAACAGTATTAAACAATAATTAATTCTGTGTAGGAAATATTATGTGAAGGAAAAATATAACAGTATTAAACAAGAATTAATTCTGCGTAGGAAATATTATATGTAGAAAATATTTTGTGTTGGAAAAATATAACAATATTAAACAATAATTATTTCTGTGCGGGAAATATTATGTGTAGGAAAAATATAACAGTATGAGGCAATAATTAATTCTGTGTAGGAAACATATAACAGCATCAAACAACAATTAATTCTGCGTAGGAAATATTATATGCAGAAAATATTTTGTGTAGGAAAAATATAACAGTATTTAATTCTGTGTAGGAAATGTCAGTGCATCATTGTTATGCTTTTGTATTTTTTTCTCCAAAATTCATATGCATTAACTTTACGTCACACCCAAGCCTCTCATACATCTGTTACAATTTAATTATAAATTCATAATAAAAACAAATTACTGTGTATATTTTCAAGTAAAGCTATTGGACAGTAACCAACTTTGCATGTTGGTGGCGACGAATGCGCACCTGCATATTCGTCGCAGCTTATTCAGCAATTTCTGGTGCAACACAGACTTACCTGGTACACCACAAGGTCGGATACTTTCCGGACTGACTTTGTAAATATGGAAAATAAGATAGACATCCAGATTATTCTGTTGCATCAGTTTAAACTAAATACGAATCAGAGGTTTTTAAGCAAAAATAAATCATTTTTTAAACTTTCTTCTGTGTAAAATTATAATTTCCAGAGAATCAACCAGGTATTCGCCACCTGGTCATCGATAAGTTCGTACGTAGTTTATCAACTGAGTGGATGGCTAAGATGACAAACCAGCGATTGCCCAACTTATTATTAGTTATTGATCGGTTATTTATTCAAATGAATGCAGATTACGGTGGTGGGATTTCAATGCACGGCCAGTTAGCGCGCGTAATGAATAAATTGCTACCGGGCGTGCGCCAATACTTACTGTTCCTCTTCTTGACCCCCTTTCTCAATGAATTTGATCAATCACAGCCCGGCCAAAGATAACCAGCGATTGAATTGTGAGATTTTTTCAATTTATGATTCTTAAATTTCTCCTTAAGATACATTTTTGGAGAATTTTTCAAAATTATTGTTACCAACCAATAATCACAGTAATAATAACAATAAAATAATAATAGAGAAAGCCTCGGAGGCTCAGGCGGCTTAGGCGCTCGGACCTCATGATAGAGATATGGGGTTCGATCCCTGGGCCAGTTCTTCTAGAAATTTTTCTGTGCACTCCTACCGCAAGTTTGATGGTTCGGATTCCACCGTGAACTGTAGCCCCCCTCCCCTCCTCATACACTTGTCTGCAGCCCAGTCCATAAATGGTGAGGTAAAAGACAGATTTTGCCCAATGCGTTAAATTAGGCATGCTGTTCTTATGAAATCACTTTATTGCATTAGAAAAATGCATCCGTGACTGATAAAATATATATAATTAATATATATGTCTCATGAACGTCAGATGAGTAGCCACAGAGCATGAAGATATCAGGACAGGCCAGCAAAATTATTGCGTGTCTTGAGGACACGGAGCGATCCAAGGACGACAGTACTTTGTGGACTATTAAATAAAATCTAATTTTAACCAATATGCCTTCAACATATTGAGCTGAGAGTTCTTCCTCATTTTTTTAAATGTTACACTACACAGAGCTCGGATCTTGCAACTTTTTTGAAAAAATTCGACTAATTGGCTTTTTTGAAAAAATTCGACTAATCGACTGTCTTCCGTTTTGAGCAAAAATTCACTATACCTAGTTTCAATTTTAATCACAATGAAATATTTAAAATCGAAATTCAAAACAAACAAATTGTACCAAATTGTACAACAAATTTTCATTGCTAGATTTTGAAATCGGATAACATTTTTAAGACATTTTTAGGTCAAAAACGTGTAAAATCAAGTTATTTCCAATTTGATTACAAACTTCACACTCTTTCTCCTCAGCCTCTTCTTTCCCTTTTTGGAACAATTCTTCTTCTTTCCCCTGTTTTCAAGAAACTTCCCCTTTTCACACTTTTCTCCTTTTTTCGATTACATTCGAACAAATTATTAATATTAATTATTGATATAATTTTCAAATTTACTAATCATCAATATTTATATAAGTATTATTTATTATTTATTTATCTTCTATAATTTAAAATTCCTCTTTCTTGGTTGGAAATTAACTCCTTTTTTTTGAAAATTTAACCGACTTCTAAAAAATTCGTCTTTTTGGCATGTAGATTTAACTTTTTTGGTAAAAAATTCATCTATTTTGTAGTAAATTCGTCTCTTTTGGTAAAAAATTCTGAGATTTTTTCAATCAACGAGACCTAAATCTTTCCCGAAGATAAACTTTTAGAGAATTTTCAATAATAACTATGATTTAATATTATACAGGGGTCTTATCGTGCGACTTTTTACGACTTAAAAAAAAAATGCGACTGGCAGACTTTTGTCGCTTTTCTCAGAAGTTCGATACACTTCTTGGTTAGAATTACATTCTTTTTATATAAAAATTTAACGTTTTGGTTGACAATTTAATTATTTTATCGAAAATTCAACTATTTTGTTAATAGGTTTTGGGTCGGAAATTGAACTGGTTTGATGAATATTCGCCTTTTTGAACAGAAAATTCATCCTTTTGGATTGAAAATTCCTCTTTTATAGTGGAAAAATAATTTTTGTTGTTGAAAATTAATCTTTCTTGCTTAAAAATACAATGTTTTCTCAAAAATACAACTGTCTTATAAAAAATTCGTGTTTTTGCCTTGAAATTTTAACTATTTTGTTAAAAATTCGTCTCTTTTGATAAAAAGTTCAAGTATTTGGTTAAAAATTTTTTTTTTCATATAATTCAATTACTTAGTTACAAATTCATCTTTCTTATCTGACAGTGGTCTTTTTTATTGAAAATTCAACTGTTTCATTGAAGTTTACTCTTTTTTTTTTTTTTTGAAAATTCGACTATTTCTTTGAAAATTGGACAATTTGTCCAGAAATTCGATCAGTTGGTTGCAAATTCATCTTTTTAGTTTAAAAATTCAACTACTTGGCTTGAACTTCAATAAATTCATTAAAAATTCGTCTCTTTTACTCGAAAGTTCTGAACTCTTTTGTTAAGAATTTGACTTTGGGTTGAAAATTAAATTATTTTCAATTTTGTTTTTCAATTGTTTTAAATAATTATTAATAGATTCGAAGCCTGTACTTCAGAATATTTTCTTAATTATATAAATAAAAACGAGCATGAACGGAAGATAGCGTGGCTCAAATGGTAACGTGCTTGAATTATTTTTCAGCACTATCCAATAATCACGCTGTGGAGGGTTCGAATCCCAATACGGGGTAATACAACACATTTACGAAAATTTTCTTTTCCCCTTTCATGGATGTTCTCTGTTCTACAATATATCCCAAATGATGATAAGTTTCGAAAATGTTGTCGAATATGTTTATATATTAAATTTTTAAAATTGTTGTATTGGTTTCTATTTTTTTGTATTCAATCTACTTTTATTGTATTAATCTATTTATTTTCAGAGATTTATAAAGTTTGAAAAAGTTTTTGTTTGTTTATATGAGGAAACCCTGTTTGATATTTGAAATATAACTTAAAAAGTTGCTCATTGTATACAGTCACATTCATTTACATATTTATTTGAAAACCATTATTTTTCAACAACAACAAAATTAATTTTCTCCAAATAAGATTTTAATTTTAAATAAGCAACTGTTGAATTCATACGAGAAGGTAAAGTTTTTATTGGAATGAATCCTTAATAAACGGTATGATTGGTATTGGTTGAATCCTCAAGAAAACCGAATAATTTTCAACCAAAGTGTTATATTTCTAACAAAAAAAAAAAATAAATATCAACTAAAAAAGTGAATCTTATGCCAAAAAATTAAAATTTTTACGAAATAGTTCAACTTGTACCCAATTAGTTGCATTTTCTATTATAAAAGATCAACTTTCAACCAAAATGGAATTTTCAGTTTGAAAAATTAATTTTCAACCAAAAAAGACGAGTTTTTAAAAAACTTTCTAAATTTATTGAAAAAGATGAATCTTTCACCAAAAAGCGATTTTGTAACAAATTAGTTTCTACTTTTTCCCAAGTAGTTGCATAGTTGCATCAAAAAATTAATTTTAGGCAAGGAAAGGAATTTTCAACAAAATAGTTAAATTTTCGACCAAAGATATGAACTTTCAACTAAAATGATGAATCTTTAACAACAACAAAATACATTCTTTCCAGTCACGAATATATTAAACTTTTACCCCAGTAGGTAAATTTTTAATTAAAAAAATCAATTTTCAGTAAAAATGGAATCTTCAATCAAAAAATTAATTTCTAACCAAAAAAACGAGTTTTCGAAAAACCAGTTACATATTTCAACCAGAAAAAAATCTTAAACCAAAAAAGATGATATTTTCAAAAAGTAGTTTAATTTTCACCCAAGTAGTTTAATTTTCAACGAAAAATATAATAGTTGATATTTCCAACAGAAAAAATATATTTTCTTAAATAAAAAACAGTTGAATTCAATTAAAAATAAATTGTCAGCGAAATAGTTGAATTTTTAACCAAGAAAGATTTTAGTTGAATTTTCAACACCAAAATATGAATTTTCGACCAAAAAGTTAGTTTTGTACCAAAATAGTTACATTTTCTACTAAAAGAGATCAATTATGAACCAAAAATATTAAGATAAAATATTCAAATAAAAAGAATGAACGTACGTGTTTTTTGATAAAAAAATTTTGTCCTTCTTGCAAAATTTTTTTTTTTCAATTCAATCATTTTGTTGAACATTTGTACTTTCAGTTTGAAAATTCATCTGTTTTCGTAAACATTTGATCTTTTTAGTTAAAAATGCAACTGTCTGATTAAAAATTAGGCTGTTTCGGTTAAAAACTAACATTTTTATCAAAAATTCACATTTTGGGGTAACGAATTCATCTGTTTTGAAGAAAATTCGTTCTCTTTTCTCGAACCTACAACAATTTGGTAAAAAATTAAACTATTTGGTCGAAAATTGAACTACTGTGTTAAAAAGTAATTTTTTTAGTTAAATATTCATAATTTCAGTTAATAATACATTTATTTGGTTGAAAATTTCACTATTTTCTTGAAAATTCGTTTTTATTTTTTGGTTTAAAATTAATTTTTGTTAATTGAAAATTTAATTATTCCATTTTTTGTTGAAAATTTATTTTTTATATTTGAAAATCCGACTATTTGGTGAAAAATTAATCCTCTTCGTTGAGAATTGATCTTTTTGTTTGAAAATTACGGTTTTCGTAATTGAAAATTTATTTATTTTTCAACGGAAAATTGAACTATTACATTTTTCGACGGAAACTGACATTTTTAAAAGTAATTTGAACTTTTTCTTGTTGAAAATATAACTTACAAATTAAAAATTAATCCGTTTCGGTTGAAAATCAACTTTTTTTAAATTCACATTTTAGGGTTGAAAATTCATCTGTTATGAAGAAAATTTGAACTTTCGGCTGGAAAATTGAACAAATTAGTAGAAAATTGAATTGATTGGTCAAAATTAGAACAACTTTCTCAAAAATAATTTTTTTAAATTGGTGATTCATCATTTTCGTTGAAAATTAATTTCTTTGGTCGAAAATTTAAATATTTTGTTGAAAATTCGTTTTTATTTTTTGGTTTAAAATTAATTTTTTTAATAGACAATTTAATTGTCTCATTTCTTGTTGAAAATTTATCTTTTGTAGTTGAAAATCCGACTATTTCGTAGAAAATTAATCCTTTTGGTTAACAATTTATCTTTTTGGTTGAAAATTAGGGTTTTTGTAATTGAAAATTTATTTAGTTTTTTTAACAAAGAATTTATCTATTACATTTTTCGACGAAAACTGACATTTTTTATAGAAATTTCAACTTTTTTCGTTAACAATGCAACTGTCAAATTAAAAATTAACCCGTTTCGTTTGAAGATTAACTTTTTCTTTTAATTCAAAATTTGGTGTTGAAAATCATCTGTTTTGAACAAAATTTGTAAGTCCAACTCGAAAATTAAACAATTTAGTATAAAATTAAACTGTTTGGTCAAAGGATAGAACTACTACTTCCTCAAAAACAATTTTTTTTTTAAAATTGTAGATTCATAATTTTTGTTGAAAATTCATTTCTGGTCGAAAATTTAACTATTTTTTTAAAAAGTCATTTTTCTTTTATGGTTGAAGATTAGGTTTTTAACCTAAAATTTAACTGTTGCATCTTTGGTCAAAAATGTATGTTTTTCAGCTGAAAATTCAACTATTTCTTTGAAAGTTCATGTATTTGGTTGAAAATTCGTCCTTTCTGGTAGAAAACTAATCCCCTTAAATCAATATTTAACGATGTGGTTGAAATTTTATCTATTTCCTTGAAAATTCGTACTTTTTGGTACCAAATCAATTTTTTTGTGTTTAAGAATGCTACTATTTGGTTGTAAATAATAATTTTTGGTTTTAGTTGAGGATTCCAGTATTTTGATAGAAATTAGACCTTGTTGTTTAATTTTACTGTTTTTCATTCAAATTCAAAACAATTTTTGGTAGAAATATTAACTATTACATTTTTTTCGAAAATTCATGAAAATCCATATATTTTGGCAGCAAATCAATTTTTTATTTTGTTTAAAAATGCAACTGTTTGGTTGTGAATACCAAAGTTTGGTTTTAGTTGAGAATTCCAGTATTTTATTAAAAATTTGACTTCTTTCGTTTAATTTTAGAAAGTAGAAAATTTAAGTATTTTGTAGAAAATTCATCTTTACGACTTGAAAATTCTACAATTTGATAGAAAGTTGAATTATTTGGTAGAAAATTGAACTGTTTTTGTCGAAACTTTGTTTCTTTTTTATCATTTTTTTTTATTATTATTAATGTTTTCGGTTTGAAATTCAACTATTTGGTTAAGATATTATGTAACTTTTCGAGAATTCATCTCTTTTATTCAAAAATAAATATTTTTAGTTGAAAATTCATCTTTTTGATTGAAGATTCAATTATTTCGTTGAAAATTCAACTGTTTTGCAGAAATATTGTCTTTTTGGCTCAAAAAGTCAACATTTTGGATGACATTTTTTTCTCTCTCATTACTGAGAAATACTTTGTGGTTGAAAAAAATCATCCCTTTTGGTAGAAATATCATATTTATGTTTAAAAATGCAACTCTTGATTGAAAATTAATTTATTTTGGTGAAGCATTTAACAATTTTCATGAAAGTTTTTCTTTTTTCGTTCAATTCAACTATTTTTTGGTTTGGAATGAAAATCTTGCCATGGTTAAAATATCAAGTATTACCATTCTTATGGCGAATTAATCTGTATTGGTTCAAATTTCAATTGCTTGGTAGAAATCTGCACTAATTTGGTAATGAATAAGAAAAAATAATGACTAAATTTGAGAAAAAATTTACTCAGCAAAAAGACAAAAAGGGGAAGTTTCTTTGAAATAGGAGAAGTAAGAGGAATTCTTGTAAAAAGGCGAAAAGAGGGGAACAGGAAGAGTGTGATGTCCGTCTCTGATTTTCTGAAAATAAAATTTGCGGTAAGACTTTACTGAAATTTTATTAGCAAGCTTCAACTAACCAAAACCTAATAATATCGAATCTCTTCCACAAATTACACTTGATTATAAATTCAGATACAATACAAAACACTCGTTTATCATTCCTCCAACCTCATTTATCATAACGTATATCCCTTTACTTAATCAGAGACACTTAAATATATTGTCCCTCTCTCTCATGATTACCAAGCCCATTTTTTTCTTGATGAGTGGATCCTCTGCTTATTAGAATCTAATATCCTCTCGGTCCAGGTCTAATTTGAGTGTGATTAAATCGGCGTCCGGACAATGGCCCGTGTAATTTGAAGAAACTGCGACGGGACTGCTAGTGATAGTTAAGGTCGTATAAGTAGGAAGAAGTTGGATAGACTCTCGAAGTCAAAGCTTTGATTTGAGTTCAGAGTTTCGAGTTTCGACTTCAGAGCAATGGACTGAATCTATTCTCAGGTATATGAGACATGACAGCCGGCAGACAGGCGAGGAGAGCGTTCCTAAGCTAACCATAATTCTTCGTCGAAGAGGGCAATATCTTAGACTCGACAATGCCGCGGTGATTGTGGTGGAAGCTGCCTTATGACGGATCCCTGGTTTCACCTCGTTCACGTCACAACAGTGTTTGTTACCAGGTCTGCCATGGCGTTTCATAAACTAATGTTGCCTCATCAAACGCCCCGGACCTGGACGGATGACGTGCCGGCTGAAAACAGCGCATTTGTTAGTGGAGATGACCGGACAGAGTGTATCTTCCGTCTATGGGATTATTACAAAGATCGCAGTCAATGGGGTGAGGTGGAGGCCCCTTAGCGCGGAAACGAAACAAAAGAAGAAGGAAGACCGATGCTCGGGGATAAATCAAGACTAACCAGCCGCGCGGGCTTTAATTCAGACGCGTGGGACGCGAGTCCGATGTGATATGCTTTCCAACTCGTATGGTATATAGTCATATAGTCATATACTTATATTCCACATGGTCATACATATGAACATGTAGTGAGATATACTGATATAGAGATATAATGCGTATGTAAGAGAGAATATTGTACCCGAACCTCTAACGTGAGGGATGGACCAGGTAAGGTGTTCGAAGCTTCGCGCCTTTGGGAATAAAGACGACGTCCAGCGTCCTGCAGAGAGTCTTACCGCAACTCCTTTGATCTCAAGGTACGAATCGCGTGGGTGCAATTTACGAAGATATCTGACTATATGTACCTCGGAGAAGCAAGTCAAGACATCACTTTAGGAAGTTTTCGTATAAGGAGCAGTAAACTGTTCAAGATTATCAGTTAAACTCTTTTTGATCAGTAAATTATGGTCTTCTCGTTTTGAAAACACCTTGAAATGAGAAGAAATACTGATGAATTTGAAGCATTCGTGCGAATGACTGACTTTTATATCATTTATTTTATTTAAATTATTTTTCCTCAAGAAGACATGCTCTTTTGCTGACAATGTCTATCCGCTACAGAAAGCAATAAATTAGTGGTGCCAAGAACCTTTTCTAGTAATTTGAAATTGAAGGGTGGCAGTACAGAACTGGATAACCAAAAACATTGGAATTTTTGAAACAACGAAAAAAGATCCTGTAAAATCGAAATCATCATTAAAAGACGAAGCAAGTATCCGGTTTCGAGCTAAAGTAGTGCTAATTTTGGGTCTAAGCAGTTTTGTTACAAAAGAAGTTGACAATCTCAAAGTGACATCAACACAAAATTGGGGCAGTCTCTACTGCAGATTGCGATGAAAAATTTATTGTTTCAGTTAAAAAAAGAAGAAAGCATGGTCCCGAGATATGAACCTCGTGCACACGGATAAATGGAGTTTGATGTCGAAAACTTAGCTAATTTCGAGAAAAGCGACAGAGAATTTGGAGATCAAAATCTCATACGTTTTCAAAATCAGCTTTAATTAGCGATTGAAAATGAAATTTTGAATTTTTTTATAAGAATAAAAACTCATTCCCGAGATATGGGCATATTGAACGATAATAACAAAAAAGTTTCATCAAAAAAAGTTTTTTTTCTCGATAAAATCAAAGTTGAATATCGTGCTATCACAGTATGGCAGACATCTTTTTGCTAAAATCCTAAAAAAGTAAGAAAATATATACTATTTCTTCAGTGATTTGATAATAATAATTTAAAGAAATATCAGTGACCTAAAATTTTTTTTTCAATTGTGAAGAGATTTCTGATTTCTGAAATTCTGAGATATGAGAATCAGGATAATAAGTTTTATCATTTTGATTTCAAAGTATAAAACCTTTAAAATTACATAAATTGCACTTCCATATTTCCACAAATTTTCCAGATTTTTTTCGACATTTTTAGCATTCTTTTTAAATCTTTTTAAATTTTTTTAACAATTGATTCGTCAAAATGAAAAATTATTTTAAATTTTCAAAGGAATCTTAAGAAAATATTTGTATTCTCTTGAAACCTTTCAAAATTCTTAAAAAGTTTTCAAAGTTTTTTTCGAAATGTTAAAACACGTACAATCGACTAAAAATTTTGTTGTGTTCTCTTTAAATCATCAATAATCTTTAAATATTTTTAAAGCGTGAAGAAATTCGAAATATCTTTACAAATAATTCAAATTTTTTCTGAAATGTGAAAAACCATCTGAAAAATTGAAAATATTACCATAAAATCTTCCAGGTAATTTTTGTGACAAATATTTAAATGTTTGTAAATATTTTTAATTTTTTTGAAATATTCTCTTCTAATCAATTTTTCGAAAAGGGAAGAATCATTTTAAATTTTGCTAGGGAACTTAAAAATATGTTTCATTCTCTTGAAATATTTCAAAGAACGTGAAAAGCATCTATATGACATTTTTACCAATTTTTTTCATCTTTGTGAATTTTCTTGAACAGTAAATTAGTCAAAGTAAAAAATTAATTCAAGTCTCCCCACTTTTTTCGACATGTTCAAAAATTTACATTTATTTTTTTAAAAATTTCATTTTCTACAAATTATAAATCATATTACAATTTTTTTAAAACGTTGAATCATTCTAAATATCTTTTGCAATATTTCGAATTTCTCCTGATATTAAAAAACAAATCTGCAAAATTAAAAACATAACATGGGAATCGTCCAGATTCTTTTTATGACACCAATTATTATCAGATAAATAAGCTAATTCAATCATGTTTTTTAAATCAATAGTTTGCCTATTTTACCAAAAAATATAAAAGTTTAATTTTCAAACAATAATTAATTTTAAACAAAGAAACGAATTCTCAACAAAATATTTAAATTTTCGACCAAAAAGCTGAACTTTCAAATAAAGGGATGAATCTTCAATCAAAAAAAAAATACATTTTTTCCAGTCCAAAGAGAAAAAAGTTTGTCCAAGTCGTTGAATTTTCAGAATATAGGAAATTTCGACCAAGAAGATTAGTTTTCTACTAAAGAAGACGAATTTTCAAAAAACTTCTCCAAGGAGATGAACCTACCACCCAAAAATGAAATTTTCACAAAGGTATTAAACTTTTACCCTATCAGGTAAATCTTTAATTAAAAAGATCAATTTTCAACCAAAAATAAATTATTTAATGCAAAAATTAATTTCTAACCAAAAAGAAAAAACGAGTTTTCGAAAAACCAGTTACATATTTTCACCAGAAATAAATCTTCAACCAAAAAAATGATATTTTGAGAAAGTAGTTCAATTTTTACCCAAGTAGTTTAATTTCTAACCAAAAAATGTGAATTTTCAACGAAAATTATAATAGTTGATATTTCTAACAAAAAATATTTTATTTTTTGATAAAAAACAGTTGAATTCAATCCAAATATAATTTTTAGGGAGAGAGTTGAATTTGTAACAAAGAAAGATTTTAGTTGAATTTTCAACACCAAAATATGAATTTTCAAATAGAAAGTTAGTTTTGTACCAAAATAGTTAAATTTTCTACTAAACGAGATGAATTATGAATCAAAAATATAAAAATAGAATCTTCAACTAAAAAGAATGTTGTCCTTCTTGACAACAAACTTTTTTTTTAATTCAATCATTTTGTTGAACATTTGTACTTTCAGTTTGAAATTCATCTCTTTTCGTAAAAATTTAATCTTTTTAGTTAAAAATGCAACTGTGTAATAAAAAATTAGTCTGTTTCGGTTAAAAACTAACATTTTTTTTTAAATTCACATTTTGGGGTAACGAATTTATCTGTTTTATACAAAATTCGTTCTTTCTTCTCGAACCTTCAACCATTTGGTAAAAAATAAAACCATTTGGTCGAAAGTTGAACTAATGGGTTAAAAACTAATTTGTTTAGTTAAATATTCATCATTTTAGTTAATAATATATTTCTTTAGTTAAAAATTCAACTAATTTCTTGAAAAGACGTTTTTATTTTTTGGTTTAAAATTAATTTTTTTTAATTGAAAGTTCAATTATTCCATTTTTTGTTGGAACTTTATTTTCTGTAGTTGAAAATCCAACTATTTGGTAGAAAATTAATTCTCTTCGTTGAGAATTTATCTTTTTGCTCGAGAATTAGGGTTTTTGTAATTGAAAATTTATTTTTCTTAACTGAAAATTTAACTATTACATTTTTTGACGAAAAGTGGCATCTTTTATAGAAATTTTAACTGTTTATGTTAAAAATATGTCAAATTGAACATTAACCCGTTTCAGTCGAAAATTAACTTTTTTTCAAATTCACTACAAATTAAAAATAATATTAAAATTTTTTTAAAACATCGAATCATTCCAAATATCTTTTGCAATATTTCGAATTTCTCCTGATATTCAAAAAAATCTGCAAAATTAAAAACATTAAATTAAAATCGTCAAGATTCTTTTTATGACACCATTTATTATCAGATGAGTAAGCTAATTCCATCATATTTTTGTAAGAAATTATTATTATGATTCATAATAATAATTTTTTTACAAACAATTAATGTACCAGAAATAATACGGCACTTCGTCAAAATGAAAAGTAGGACAAGAAGGGGCAGCGCCGACCAGTTAACAGTTAATGATTTTTTTAAAGTTAATAATTAAATCCATTTTTTTTTCATTTCGAGTCCTACATTATTGTATATCATATTTCTATAAGTATTAGTTACATGAATCAAACAATGATTTAATAATGTAATTATTTCTACCAAGCTGTCGGCTTTGCCCCACACCGGGAGGCAAAGCCGACCGCAGATTTTTATCAAAATAGAAACATTTGAAGAGTGGAAAACATGATGGTTCGCGTCTGTGGTATTTTATGTACTGGAAAAATTACCTTTTAACATATCCAGCAAGAAGAATAAGTTATTTTTAACAAGAATAGTGATAGCTGTGATATAACCTCTTATTCGTTGACATTCCACTAGAGAAGGACTACGGGCAAAGGTTTCTACCGTACCGACCGGATTGAAAATAATAATATTCAATAGTTTCTTGCATGTAATTTAGAAGATAAGTGGCTGTTCTACATTAACGATCACTTACCATAACCTAAACACTTTAAAACTGTTATTTTAGTCGGGCTTGCCCCCCTGGTGAGGCCTCAATTATTTACGATATTTAATATACTTTGAACTTGAATTACGTTCAATTATTGTAATGAAATAATGTTATATGGTTTTATCTGTCAAAATAACAAATTTTCATACTGTGAGTATTGCCATTATGCTGAAAAATTAATATTTCTGCCAACAAATCTTCCATTCTTTCGTTGTCAAAACGGTTTTTCTGCATAATTCTTCTTTTACAGCGTCAATTTTCAAGCTTTTAGTGAGTAACACTATCTCTTCGATAAAATAGATTTATTTGATGGAAAGTAGAATTAAAATTGTTAAGTAATAGCGATGTTATAAGCAAAGTCGACTTTGCCCCACCGGTCAGCGCTGCCTCTCCTTGCCCTATATGAAATATGATTAGTTGTATTATTGGGACATGCGATTGTAGATTTCTGTGAAACAGGTTTCATATAAAATAGAAGTTAAGGAATATCCACGCGCCTCTTTATAAATAAATAAAAAGAAAGGGCATAGTGTATTACAATAAATAATTTCGTTCAAAGAAAACAAGCTTTTATCTGTTGATGTGAAAGACTTAATTCAAAAATTGAATTGAAACAAGTTTAGGTTTGTTTGAATCAAACAAATAGGTATATATATATAGTAATCTAGTAATATTTTGTTATAAACAGTCTGTGTGTCATTAAAAAATGTTTTCGGTATAATTAGAAAATCGATTTCTGGATTGAAATATCCTTTAGAATTAATTGAATTCATTTGAACTACAATAAATTCTATATTTGTCTCTTGCAACGAAATTGCAACCACGAAACTCTTTAAGGATGTTTAATACGCAATTCCAGTTAAGCTTTTTTCAACTTACTTCAGTGCCAAATTGTTCAGGATAAAATTGGTCATTTACACAAAAAAAAGTTTACTGTTTTACATAATTCTTTGTTTAAATTATGAAAACCGATTCGATGTGAGGGCATTCTTGACAACGAATGTGGAAAATTGACATTCGGAAGATGTGTGCGAAATCAATGTTTTATAAAAACCGTTTCTTTGCGCGTACAATCTGAATTGCTACACCATTAATAAAGATTTTCAAATTTATTTACTGAGATTGTCTAAAGCTTCTCAATTTATAAAAACAAAATTTCCATAAATTAAATAAACGGAATATCAGTTATGTTTTGTCAATTAGTGAAGTAATCTACTGTTCTTTCAAAGAATAATATAAGCTGACTATAGATTCAGCTTGTATTATTTTTTTCCGTATACACTGAACAAAATGGCTAGTTGGGTCAACTAGTTTGTCAGATATGGTACTGCTATTTTGTTAGTTGATACTGCTATTTCATGAGGTGGCACAACATTTTCACCAGTTGCAATGACAATTCAATTAGTACCAGCAACTAAGAAAATGGATGTTCCAACTAATAAAATAGCAGTACCATACCTTAAAAACCTAATAGCTGGCCCAACTAATCATTTTTTTCTGTGTAACAATAGTTACTTAGATTTTTGTGTTTTTGCTTTCGTCATAGAAAAAAGCTGTCATTGCTATCCAATGCTAATGACCAAGGGCTGATTTTATTCCTTGAATGATTCCTCACAACTTTCTTCAGTTAGTTTTTATACAAATTAAAATTATTTAGGAAAAAAATTGTTTACGAAAATATTAACTGTGTTATTTATAAAGAAATGCAAATACAAATCAACCAAATAGAGTTGTGCAGAATCTTCAAAAGGATAAAATTAGTGATTGACTATTAGAATTGAATAAGTATTGCAATTAAAGCTAAAAGACAAAAATTCAAATAACTTTGGTGAAATAAACAATTTCAACCTAAACAATTATTTCTAAAAGACTTTTTAAAGGAATTTCCGTCAAACGGGGTGATTTCAGACATGTGTGGTGAATTCGGACATTCCTAAATATTTACCCCGATTGACTGTAATCTTTCAAAAATCATCATATACTTAAGGGGTTGGGGTCAGTCGCAAGGCCAAAAAAAACGATTTTATTCAAGAATTTTTTTGAAACCAGGTCTTATTACTTATTGGCAAATGTTCTGCAGATTAAATAATAACACATTACAAGAAGTTACAGTAATTTTTCAAGATAAAAATATCGATAAACGAGCAAGTTACAGTTAATCTGCCAGAGGTAAAAAAAAGTGTTTTGCGGTGCGCATCGTAACTCACAACTGGATCATCTGAAACAAACAAAAAATACAGCGGGATTAGTTGAAAAACGATATTTTCTTGTACTTGAACAAAGAATTAAGTCAAAATTTTAATTGCCAAGAAAATGGCGGATGTGTAAACCCGAAATTTTTCAAGGAAAATAAAAATTTTGTGTTTACACATCCGTTATTTCCTTGAAAACTAAAATTTTGACCTAATTCTTCGTTCAAGCACAAGGGAATATCGATTTTTAACTAATCATGTTGTATTTTTTTGTTTTAGATGATCCAGCCATAAGATACGATGCGCCCCGTAAAACACTTTTTTTATGGACCTCTGGTAGATTAACTATAACTTGCTTATTTATCGATATTTTTAGCTTAAAAAATTACTGTAACTCCTTGTAATGTGTATTATTCGAACTGTAGAACATTTGTCAATAAGTAATTAAACCTGTTTTCAAAAAAAAATTCTTTAAAATATCTTTTTTTTTTGCCTTGCTACTGACCCTTACTCCTTAACCAGTTAATTGGTATTGACGCATATATGTGCAGAAAAAATCCGTGCAAAAACTGGCAATGACGCTTATATGCGCACTTGGAATAACTGCCACAAAACTCAATGGATTTTGATAAAATTTGGTATGCTCTAGTTTTTTTCGTGATAGATGACGAGTCCGGGTCAAAATTGAGAAATTCAAAATGGCGGAGCCAATATGCCGGACTAAAATGCAAAAGTCACGTAATTTGAATGAAAGTCAGTACTAAGTATTTTTTGGGCGCTGATGACGAATCCGGGGTCAAAATTGAGATATTCAAAATGGCGGAGCCAATATGCCGGACTAAGATGCAAAAGTCACGTAATTTGAATGAAAGTCAGTACTAAGTATTTTTTTGGTCGCTGATGACGAATCCAGGGTCCAAATTGAGAAATTCAAAATGGCGGTTCCAATATGCCGGACTAAAATGCAAAAGTCACGTAATTTGAATAAAATTCAGTACTGAGTAGCTCTTTTGAACTCTGATAACGAATGCGGTGTCAAAATTGAGAAATTCAATATGGCAGATCCAATATGGCGCATTAGAATGCAAAAGTCACGTAATTTGAATGAAAGTCAGTACCAAGTGTTTTTTTGGTCGCTGATGACGGATCCAGGGTAAAAATTGAAAAATTCAAAATAGCTGATAATATAGTAGAATAGTCATGAAAGACTTAAAAAACTATTTAGTACTGCCTTATATTCAAGTCACGTAATTTGTGCATTTTAGTGTGCCATATTGGATCCGTCATTTTGAATTTCTCATTTTTGACCCCGGATTCGTCATCAGCGACCAAAAAAACCTTTAGGAAATGAACTTTCATGATAAATACGGAATTATTTTTCATTAGAAAGTAATACATCAGAAAACATGTTTAATACTCAAATATCTATCACTCAATTATTGGCTTAAATCATAAAAATTTCTTTAATATGCATGACTGTCCGTCCGTCCATCTGCCTGTCGTACTTTTCTTCAAGGACGGGAAGTGAGAGGAAGTGAGGGGAAATGATCGAAGAGAAAGTAGAGGAAATGAGAGAGAAAGAAGTTGGGAAAGTGAAGCGAAACAAGAGAAGGGGAAGTAGATGAAGTTGGGGAAATTAGAGGAAATGAAAGGAATGACTGCAGGGGAAGTGAGGCCAAGTGAGAGGAGCGGAAGTAGTGAAAGTGACGAAAAATTTGGGGAGGGGAAGTAGGAGAAGTAGAAGAAATAAGTAAAATGAGGAAACAAGGGAAATTGAGGGGAGGTTAATTAGGGGAAATAAAGAAAAATAAGGTAGTGAAGAAAACGAGGGACGGGTAAATGAGGACAGAAGAACTAAGGGAAGTGAGAGAAAATGATCGAAGGAAAAGTACGGGACCTGAGGGGAAAGGAAGTAGGCGGAGCGAGGACAAAAGAGGGGAGGAAAAGTAGGTGAACTAGGGAAAATGAGATGAAATGAGGGGACGGAAAGTAGGAGAAGTGAGAGGAAATGATAGAAGAGGAAGTAGGGAATGTGACGAGAAATGAGGAGGTGAAGAAGGTGAAGAAGCCGAAATGGAGGGAAATAACGGGAGGGTAATTGGGGGAATTGAGGACAAATGAATGCGAGTGGAGGGAACTAGGATAGAGGAAGTAGAGGGAGCGGAGAGGAAATGAGGGAAGAACTAGTGTGAGTGAGGGGCAATGATGGGTGAAGAATTAGGGGAAGTCAGCGTGAGTAAGGAGAAGTAGATAAAAAATCAGGTCGAATACAGGAGGAGAAGTGAGGGCTAGGAAAGGGAAGTAGGGAAGGTGAGTGTTAGATGGCGAAACAAGGAAAGGGTTAGAGGAGGAATAATTTGGGGAAGGGAAGGGGGCTAACTCTGACGTGATGGGATAGCAAGTAGGGGAAAATAGGAGACTGGGGAGGGAAAGTATGTCAGGGGAGGTTTGAACAACTAATAGCAGTTTCTACGAGAAAAATTTCTGGAGGTTGAGAAATGAGGAAATGAAGAAAGGAAAGAAAAAATAAAAGTAGAAATAAAAAAGAAGAAATGAAACCTGCAGTGCATTGCCGACATTAAATTTCTTCTTTCACAACTTGTGCTGCGGTTCAATTTTTTAATGTTAGGAACGAAAATAAATGAAATAAATAATAATTTGATAAAAACTTTGTTATTAATAATTTAATCAGTTGAATCATAAATCTGAGCAAAATTGTTTTTTTTTTTTAAATATGACAGTTTCTCTAATCTTATATGGATTATTCTGAATTACTTTCAGTGCCATTAAAAGATGAAGATGCTAATTGGCGAGTCATAAACGATAATATGTGACATGCGGTTGACGAGATCGCAATTTGAACGACATGCTGTTAGTTTTGTCTTCTTGGATAACCCCAGCGATAAACTGCTGCGATATTTTTTTTACACTCGACCACTGATCACTGGGAACAACGACAGTTGTATCAACATTGATAATAATGCGAATATATTTTACTAGTATTTGGATATTAAAAATTAATAATTGCTGAATTTCTACTTCTAAACTGATTGGTCATCATGAAAAAGTATCTACTAGGGTGACCAAAAAACTTTATTGTCAAAATCCGCTGACTTTCCCCTCATTTTTCTCTGACACAATTTTCATTTCCCCTGACGATGAATATTCAAAGACCAGATCTTTTATCTTGTCATGTTTTTATCATGTATTCATTTATAAACGTAATAAAATATTTTTAAATTAAAATAATGAAATTTTAATTTTCTTTTTCATTCACTTCAACTAAAACAAATAACTTTTCTACAATAAAAGGTGAAACAGTTGAATTTTTCAGCAAATTGTAGAAATTTCGACTTTGAAAGATACATTTTCAACCAAAGTGCTGAATTTTTTAACAAAAAATATTAAACTTTCACCAAAAACATTTGCATTTCTTACCGAATAATTACATTTATTAGAAGACAGTCGACATTTTAACAAACGGAAAGTTTCAACAAACTAGTTACATTTTTTACTAAGGATTTTAATTTTTAACACAATAATTAGATTTTCAAGACAATAGTTTACTTTTTAGCCAAAAACTTGAATTTTTCAGCTTCACAAAGACGAATTGTTTTCAAACAAGAAGGTTAATTTTTTATTACGAAAAACGAATTTTTAAGAAAATACATGAATCTTTGAAGAAATCGTGGAATTTTCAACTAAGAAACGTAAATTTGTAACGAAGTATGAAAAAATCAAATTTTAATTAAAAAAATTAATTTTTAACAAACATAAAAACTATGTTTCAATCAGAAAATATAAGTTTAACTGGAAATATCAAACTTCAAGTAAATTGATGAACCTAAAAACAAAAAAACAATGCATTTCCAACAAAATAAGTTCAAATTTCAGCCTAAACGTGGAATTTTTCGACCAAACAGACGAATTTTGAACAAATAAAGATTTTTCGGTCAAAAAAGAAAAAAAGTTCATCTAAATTGATGAACTATTAAACCGAAATTTCATAAAATATGAATTGAAAAAAAGTTATTTGTTGGTAAAAAACTAATCTTCTTAGCTAAAATTTCCTCTTTTTTGGTTGAAAATTAATTTTCTTCAGAAAATTCATATTTTCGGATTTAAAAATTTCAGTTGAAAAAATAGCTTTTGAACAACAAAAAAACGAATTTTCAACAAATTATTTCAAAATTCAACCAAGGAGATGAACTTTTAACCAAGAAAAATAAATTTTCAACAAAGTGATTCAAGATTTACTCAAGTCTTTGGATTATCAATTATAAAAAATCGATTTTCAAGCAAAAATGGAATCTTTACATTTTCAGTTAAAAATTCAATTTTCAACAAAAAGAAAAGGTTTTTAACAAAGAATAAGATGAATTTTAAAATAAAATTATAAATTTTCAACTGGATGAGTTAAATTTTCTGTTGAAAAAAATTTTTTTTAACAAAAAACAGCAAATTTCCAGCCATAGAGATAAATTTTCAACTAAAATGATAGATCTTCAGTAGAAATGATTTTGTGTTACATAGTGCTTCAACTTTCAACTGAAATAGACAAATTTTCAACAAAATACATGAATTTTTAACCAAATAGTTGGATTTTTAATCCAACAAAGATTAAATTTCCACGGAAAGGGATGAATTTCTAAACCGAAAAGACCAATTAAAAAAAAAATAGTTAAATTTTCAATTAAAAAAAGATCCAGTTGAATTTTCAACATTACCATATGATTTTTTAACAAAAAAGTTAATTACATATCTAAATAGTTGAATTTTTAATAAAAAAGTGGAATTTTCAACAAAGCACTTGAATTTTCGACCAATAAGGATGACCTTTCAGCACAATTGTTGACCTGAAAACAAAATAAGAAGATTTGAGACTAAAAATATTATTTTTAGAAGGAAGCAACTAAAAAACATGAATAGGAATCGAAATACAAGAAAATTAAATTACGCAAAAGAATATCGTATCCGGATAGCCGCCAAACTACATTTTCAAAATTACTTTATTTTTCCCTGACCAATTTTTAATTTGAACTGAAAATTAATATTCAAACAACGGAACTTAAATCTAATTACATTTTCAACATAACTTTAACAAGCTTCTTCTTAAAATCCTTGACTTTTCCCGACCATTAGAATTCCCTAGCTTTCCCCTAATTTCCAGGTTTTCCCTAACATACATCCGTCCTTAATGCCCTTAGGTAAAAAAAAATTAAAAATTAAGAATGATTTTATTAAATGTGACAGTATTTAAATATTAAGATTATTATTATAGAGGCTAAATAATTATGTTCGCGTTCCTAAGATACAAAGAGCAATAAAGAAGTGTCTTATCTTGACACGTTTGATTGACAGGAGAGGCTGTATCATCTTCGATTTACGTAATTGACTCGATATTATTCAGATTTCATTTAAATGTAAAAATCTCGACAAAAAATGAGAACATGGTCTCATGGTTTTTAATTGTCATAATTTTCTTTTAGAGAAGCTTGTGCAAAACAGTGACTTGAAATATTCTAATAAACAATATTATTGTCTCTAGAATAACATAATATTATTCATCGATTTCAGTGATCTAAAGTGTAATTAAGTAAGAGGTTGTTTATAAACTACGTTACCAATTTTTGAATATTTTTACACCCCCCCCACCCTAAATAACTGTAATTTTGTATCCCGCCGCCCTTAAAGTAAGGTGGCCCAAAATTCTCTCAAAACAGGGCAAATAGAAGGATTTTTGTTAAAAATAGGACAATAATAGGGAAATCAAATCTTTCAAATAAAATGAATGTAAATAGCATATTGCATTCAATATGAAACACTTTGAATTTTCAATATTTCCAGATTCTCCACCAAAGAGATGAATTTTTAACCAAAAAAGTTGAGTGTTTACCAAAAAGATGAATATCCAACAAAATAGTTGATCTTTTAACCAAATAATCAAATTTTCAAGCATGAGACGAATTTTTTTAAGACAGTTAAATTTTTAACAAAAGTTTATTTTCAATCAAAAGAAAGATGACTTTCCTGCCATAACAGATGACTTTTCCATTCAAAAAGACGAATTTTTAAAGAACAATTTACTTTTTGACCAAAAAAGTTGACTATACCAAAGTAGTTGAATTTTCAAATGAAAGATGCATTTTTAACAAAGTAGTCGATCCTCCAACAAAAAAGATTAAAGTTCAAAGGAAAACACTTGAATTTTCAGCCCAAAAAGCCAGTTAAATTAAACAAAAAAAAAAGAATTTAAAAAAAAAAGTTCAATTTATCGACCAAAAAAGGCGATCTAATCACAATCGTTGAATTTTCAGCCTGAAAAGATACATTTGCAACCGAATGGTAGGATCTTTCAAAAAAGAGATCCAGATTCAAACAAAAACAGTTGAATTCTCAAGTTAAAAAAACACCTTTTTTAGGAGACAGTTGAAAGATGACTTTTCTACCAAAAGACGAATTTTCAACCAGTTTAATTAATAATTAAGTTGAATTTCAAGTTAGAAAAGACAGATTTTCAACCAAATAGTCCTTTTTGGTAGAAAATTATTCTACTAAAAAGGACGATTTTTCCACGAAATACATGAATTTTCAACAAAATAATGGAATTTTCAACTAAAAAAGAAAAGCTTTAAACCGAATAGTCGAATTTTTAACAAATATGATTAATTTTCTGACCGAAAAGACGAATTTTTATCAACGTAGATGAATTTTTAACCAAAGAGTTGAATGTCCTTTTGTACGTCCTTTAGTACGTCCTTTCATAAGTACTTTTGAACGTCCTTTTATACGTACTTTTTTACGTCCTATTGTTCGTCCACTTTTTCAAGTGGGAAGGACCTAAAATGTGTTAAAAATGCCTAGAATTTCACTAAAGCAAGGATTTGTAAAGTGTAACAGTACGAATGTGCTAAAAGTCGAAATGTGGATGGCAATTTTAAGTAAACAAATATCTGTTAGAAATCTTAAATTTAATTTTCGCCAGCTCTCTGCTAGATACTTCGTTAGTCAATGTGGCAACTGCAGAACATTATTCTGATTGGCTCAGCGGTTTTCAGGATGTCAAATTTCATCTTGAATAAGGATTTCGATGCTTTTTCTTAAATATTTTTTGTTTAAAAAAACGATGTATTCTAACAAAAATTTTAATGCGCTTAAATTGTCGAAATTTCATACAGTATCCAAAAAATATATCATCTAAAATTGAAGAGTTGCAGTACAGAACTAGATAACCAGCAAAATCCGAATACTTCAGGAGAGCGAAGTAACATTCTGTAAAATCGAAATCACCATTTAAGGATAAAACAAAAATTTTCTCCCGAGCTGAAGTATTTCTGAATTGAGGCCAAAGATTATGATTTAAAAAAATTATCCAGTTCCGAGAAATAGAATGTGGAAGTTTACAATCTAATAGTGACAGGGACCTATAATTGGAACAAACTCGGTTGCGGATCACGATAAAAATGGCAATTTTCAATTTAAACAAGAAATAAAAGCTTGCCGAGATATTGAATCGCTAAATTGGGAAAAAATGAGTTTTATCAGCAAAAGTTAACCAATTCCGAGTAAATCTCGCAAGAATTTTGAGGTTCAAATTTTATGGGTTTTGGACATCGTCTTTGGATAGCGACTAAAAATTTATAAAGAAATTGTTTGAATAATAAAAACTTGCTCCGTAGATATGGGGAGGCTACATAAAAAAAGTTCTCATCCAAAAAAATTATTCTGTTCCGGGAAAACGAAGCTTTAGTGTGACGGTATCGCATTGTAACATGCAATTTTTCGCTGAAAGGCCTATAAAAAGATGAAACGGACATATTTTTCTTTATAAATAAATGATAATAATTTTCAGAAATATCGCTTCTGATCGCAAGGCAAAAAAATAAGTGAAAAAAAACTGACAAAAGTGGCTTTTTGTAGTAAATGAAGAGTTAACATTGTAGGTCGGAATTTGATTGGTACTAAGGTGCTGAAAAAAGTGGCAAACAGTTTTGTTTAAGGGCTTTTTTTGAAAAAATGAGTATTTTATCATTTTACTGTAATTCAAAACTTTTAGGAAAAGGAATATGGTCAGAAAAAGGTTTAAAAAATAAAGTTAAGAGGCTAGGCAATTAAAACAAAAGAAGAAGATGGGAGAAAAGTACAGAAAATCAATGATCTGGGATTGAATATCAAATCTTTTTATTACTATATTAAAAATGAGATTTCGAACAAATACTCTTAACACATCATGTATTTGATTTTTGAAGAATTTTTTATGTAAAAGGCCCATTTTCAGAAAAAATGCTGGTTATCTAGTTTTGTACTACAACCTTTCAATACGTGGAAAAACCTCATTCAACTGTTTTTGATTTAAAATGAAAATATTTTCTTGGTCGAAATATCGACTAAAGTAAATGTCCCAGTAATCGTGATGGTCTCAATAATCGTGAAACTTGAATATAGTTTGAATATATATATTGATAAAAAATATGTTAGAAGTAACATTTACTGGTAGGATCCATTTATTTTTAGCATGTCACAGTGTCAAATTGAATTTAAATTAATTAAAATTACATAAGAAGCAAGAAAAATGACTTCACGAATACTGGGAAAAAGGTCAAGATTATTGGAACGTTTACCTTATTACATTTTTTGTTGAGAATTCATATTTTTTGGTTGAAAATTCAAATTCTTGGGTGAAATTTGAACTACTTTGTTAATTTATGAGAAACAGTAATCACTCAATTCATGAAAAACATTGAGTCGGCAGAAATTACGTAAAATAGGGAAGAGGGTCATAACTTACGGACCCTGACAGAGGGGCGTTCGTGGTTCGGAATTTTAGAAAAAAACTACGTAACTTATGCACGGCTATATATGTAGTCTGGCGAGTAGTTTTTTTAAAATGATGTACCAGATGCAACTGTTCGAATAATTTCGTAGTATTTCAAAAAAAATCACGTGAATGATTTCGGTTAAATTGCATGATTTCAGTATGCCATTCACTCGAATTCATGTTCGTAAATGCGCATGTACCATGTGTAAGTGCACTTGAAATGTTTGTTCCATTCGATTTGAACGGATCGTATATATATGTGGAAACGAAAAAGGGATGAAAGCTAAGGGAGAATTTAGAAGTGGTCAAGGGGTTTATACTATATGTCGCTGTCACTTTTTCAATAGTAGATATATTGTATTCATGTAAAATAGTTGGAACCGTAGATTAAAACAATATTAATTTCAATACAAATATCTATTAAGGCCTCTAATACTAAATTATATATAATTATTTACATAATTTGTGTAATATTTGGAGAATAGGTAAAGGTTTTAACCATATTATAAGAAAATCGTTATAATCGTTATTTATAAGTGACATCCTATTTTATTAATCGCAATGATCATTTCGCTCAACTTATAGTTGCAATAATCAAAATAATACCATATCTGACATTGTAACTTTTTTTGTAACTATTATTTTTTGATTTCTTCAATTAAATTATAAAATCAATATTATACAAAAATTGTATTTCTTTGTATCTATTTTCTGAAAGAAAAGAAAGGCAAATAGATTTTTTTTGTAATTAATAAAGATTGATATCTTAACTTCAGAATTAATATATAATATTTTCGAAGTCAAATGATTTTTGTTCGAAAGAAATAAATTTTGGGTTTAAAAGACCCTATTATTATTCTATTACTAGCATAATCCAAAATTGATCAGATTCTAAATTTTGTTCCAATTATCATGATTTCTGTAGAAAATACTAATTTTTTATGTAAAACGCCAACGTAACATAAAATTTTTGAAAAATGAGGAGTCTTCTTTGAATACTAATAATTTCTAATTAAAAATTTCAATTTTTGGCGAAAACACTAACGCAATGCAAAATTGTTCAATCTTCTAAATTTTATTACTTTAAACATAAACCTAAGCATTTCAATCTAATGACTTGTTTAAAAATACCAATTCCAGGTGAAACACACCGACATAACCTATTGTAAAATTTTAATTATTCATCAAAATCTAATATTTTTTTATTAAGAATACGAATCATTTCCGATAAAGAACTAGAATGATTTTGCTTTAAAATACCAATTTTTTATGCAGAACGCTAACAAAATCGAAAAACGTGATAGTTTGAAAGTTTTAATTTATCCGCGAAAAATTATTTAAAAAGCATTAGGTTTTCTATAATTTTTTTATTAAAAGGGATTAGCTGTAGATTTAATTTTCAAATTTTTCAATTCAGGTCATAAAACAACTTCAAGTTATGGAAATCCAATCAGGTTTTACAACAATGATTGTGAGATTATCGAGACATATCGTTACACCACTTTTTTAGATAGAATTGTTTGAAAGGAAATTATTATCAATCATAAATAACAATTAAAAGTATTTTTAATTATTATTGAAAAAAGTTTTCAATTAAAATAGCAGTTATGAAAATATTGTTAATCGAATTTCATATAGTCCGGCTTTTATACAGATGCCTGCGGCTGATCTATTCTACCGTCAATCTTCTTCTAGAATAAAAGGTATAAATTGCAGTACAATGTGAATTGATAAAAAATAATCAATATAGAAAGAATAGAATATTTTCATTATATATTATACTCCGCTGAAAAATAACCTCTCAGATAACTTAACTTAATTAATTAGCTTCAAACTATAAACATTTTTTTTTATTTTGTGTACATTTTTCAACATCTTTACATTTTTGCACGTAGAATGTTAAACATTACAATAATCAGTGTCCCTCTTATTTTATAGTCAGACCATATTCTTTGAAATGATTTTTCCTAAGAATGGGTGACATCCATTTGTGGCTACTTATCTGATAATGCATATCGACCGCATTTCTCGCTAGACAAAATTGCATATACATATATAAGTGTCACACGTCATTGTGCGTACAGCCATTTTAAAATAAAAGATAATTTTTATTTCGCAGAAAAAAAATGCATAGAACATATAAAATATTTCATAGAATTGGTATTGTAAAAATATTTTTAGGTCTTGTGAATATTGACATATACAGGGAATAGGGCGTATGCAGAAAAAAAATAAAGTTCTTCATTCATAGTTCTAATATAGGGATCAAAACTTTTTTTTGGGAGTAAAAAACATTTTCTTAAAGTTCCATTAAAAAAAAATTCTTCTGTCTCCCCATTGTAGATATAAATCAAAAGCGTTAAAAGTGCTGCACTTCTTCTTATTTGAAGACCAACAATTTTTTCATGAAATATAATTTGCCAGAAAAAAATGTCAGAGCAAGTAAATTTATACCTGTATAGCAATAATGTCATTGTAATATTTTGTACCCTGCCTAAACGACCCTGCAATTTTTTTAAATCTTCAATAATCGACTTTTTCGCTATTTTGTTAAAGTTATATAAATTTTTTCGACAATTAGCCATAAATGTGTGATATATGTTATTAAAAATGTATTTTTAATTCATTTAAACAATAATATATGAAGAAGTTTGGCATTGAAATAATTTTGATTGATTCTGAATTACAAGCAAATATTTAACTGAAATATTGCTGAAATATTAATTGAAATATTCCTTTTAATTTCATGGCAAAAAAATCTTCGGTGTCTCAATTGAGTGAAAATGTTTTCCATTGTTCCTAATTTTGTGTCTGTAGAGTAAGAAACCCATTGCAATTCTTTAAAAATAAATTTCATAATAAATTTCAAGGACCTTTAAGCAAAATAAAATTTTTTTAAAATAAATTCCTCTCTATATAGACACAAATTTAGGTATACTGGAAAACTTTTTTACTTCATTTATTCTGTGAAAATTAATTTTATCGTGAAATAAAAAAGAATACGTCACTTTTAGATATTTTCTTGTGATCAAAAGTCAATACAAATTATTTTAATGTAAACTTTCTTCATCTATTATTGTTACAATTTATTGAAAATATAATCCCGACAAAATATACCACACATTTAGTGGTCAACTAGTCGAGAAAATTTATATAAATATGAGAAAATACCGAAAAAAAGTCGACTTTTAAAGACTTTTAAAAAATATGTTTAGGTCCTTTAGGCAGGGTAAAAAATATTTCTATTGCATTATTGCTATGCAGATGTAAATTTGCTTGCTCCTAACTATTTTTGTTGACGGTTAGAAAAAAAGTTTTTATCCCTATTAGAACCACGAATGAAGAACTTTTTTTTGTGAGCCCTACGAGCATTTACAAAGTTACAAATTTATATTTTAAGAATGAACGATTTTAAACCAAAACTATTTGGAAATTGAAAAAAAGAATCCGAAAGCCGAGCAACTTTTATAAATTATAAAACAAAGATGTATTAAAACTAAAACACTGAAAGACTGACATTTTGTAGTATTGAGCAGTTCTAACTTTAACAAATTTGAAATAAATTCTTTAGGTTTGAACCAGCTAAAGCTTAAATATTTTAGAATTTAACTCTTTTAAATGGAAACTAACAAATATAAAAAAATTCCAAAATCAATGTTTAAAATTTTACATTTTTAAATTTAACCTTTGAGAATAGTTTAATTTGCATCTAGACTCTTTTTCGAAATCTTGTATTTAAAGAAAGCCTTTGAAACTGCACTATTTAAAATTTAAACCGATCGAGGATTAAAGCATTTAAGATTTTCATCGTTCGAAAATTATATAATTAAACATTTATATAATAAAAATTTGTATTGGTCGTAACGGCACGATATTAGACTCCGTATGTACGTACGAACTTTAAAAGATAAATAATTTTACTTCAGATTTATATTTTATTTTAGATTTATTTTACTTTCTTGTATCTAATCACAAACATTCAAAATAATACAACAATAATTCATCAAACTGAAAAATCTGAACGATGCTAACTGGAAATATACTTTTAAATGTTTAAAATAAAACAAATACATTTTTTGCTTCAAACAGAATAATTGCGAATTTATTTATGCTTTAAAAGTCTATTCTTGCAAAAAGATGTTGAAATAATTTGTATATATCAAATTGGATGCCCTGATTCATTTGTTTCAAGTATTTACCCTGAAGAGTGTACCAAAAAAAATTAAAGACACGGCCGATATTAAAGCATTGAAAAAAAAACCTTTCTTATATTAATTTCTTTTATATTTTGATATTTTCTTTCAACTCAAGCATTCATGTTCCGTTGAATTGAAAAATATCAAATTGCAATGCATTTATCGTTGACTGATGAATTATTTAATATACTTTTGCTAGGACATGAAGTTAATATTAATTTTTCTTGTTGTTTGCAATATACCCCCATAATATATGTTTAATACATAGTTGTGTGCGTGTTCGTTTACGTGTGTGGGTAAATCGAACAGAGAGGGTCGTTGTCCATATAGAAGTGCAATATCCTTTGACAGTGAGCTGACACGTGACGTCTATTGACGATATAATAGACTGGTTACTCACTTTATGTAACTGTAAATATGTTTCAACATTTGCTATAAATGTAATATATTAAGGAGCCCTTATATAATAATACAGGGTGGTCGTAAAACTACATTTTTCAAATTCCCTGACTTTTCCATGACAAATTTTTCATTTTCCCTGGCCATTAAAATTCAAAGTCCAGCACTTTTTTCGTGTAACATTTTTAGCATACAATCTTTTATGAATGAAATAAAACAATTTCAGAATAAAATCTCAAATTTATTGATTTATTTCAACCAAAAAGGTGACTTTTCTACCTTTAAGATGAATTTTCAATCCAAAATGACGAATTTTCAACAAGACAGTTGCATTTTCAAACAAAAGAGATGACTGGAACAAAATAGTTAAATTTTCAACCTACAGACATGAATTTTCAACCAAATGGTCGAATTTTCAAACAAAAAATAATTAGATCCTCAACAAAATAGTTTAATTTTTAACCCAATACTTGAATTTCACACCCACAAAGATGAATTTTCTATGAAATGGTCAAAATTTTAATAAAATAATGATTAAACTTCAACTAAAAAAAGTTGAATTTTAAACCAAATAGTTAAATTCGACAACTTTTCAACATATAAAGATTTTTCAGTCAAGAAAGAAAACAATTCATCCACATTTTTCAACTGATAAAATAAAAGACGAATTTTCTGTGAAACAGAAAAGTTCATTTCCAACCAAACAGTTGCATTTTTAACAACAATAGAAATTTATCAAGACAGTTCAACTTTTACTCAAACTAAATTTTACTTACTTAAATTTTCAATTTAAAAAGATCAATTTTCCACAAAATAGTTGGACTTTTAACCAAAGTGATGAATTTTAAACTAAAATGATGAATATTCAACTAGAATAGCTAAATTTATAGTTGAAAAAAAATTCAAAAAAAAAAAAAAAGATTTTTCAACCACAGAAGAACCAGAGATGATTTTTCAATAAAATAATAAAACTTTTGAGTAAAAAATATAATCCTCAGGAGGAATCAACTGCAAAAAAAAAGAAATAGGAAAACAAAACTTCATTTTAAAAATCCTTAATATTTTTAACATAGATTTTTTTATAAATGAAATAAAATAATTTCAAATTCAAATTTAAAAATTTCAAATTTATTACCCTTGACAGTTATTTAAAGTGCCCCTTTCATAGAAATTCCTGACTTTTGCAAGATTTTATTTCGAAATTCCTGACTTTTCCCTGAGCAATAAAATTCTCTGACTTTTCCCTGATTTCCCGGTTTTCCCTCGCCTATGGTTACCCTGATTTTAGTTGAAAATTGCATTTCTTGTTAGAAATTCATAATTTCGGGTTGAAAAATGGACTGTTTTGTAGAAAATTCGTCTTTTTTACGTGAAAATTGAACAATTTGGTTGAACTTCTTTTTCTTTATTTTGACTGAATATTTTACAATTGTGTTGAAAATCGTCTTTTTTGTTTGAAAGTTCATCTCTTTTGGTGGAAATTTCAATTTTATTGGTTATGAATTCAACTGTTAGGTTCAAAATTAATCTGTTTTATTTGAGGATTCATCTTTTTCGAACGAACCTAATTATTTTTGATTTACAATAAAAATATTTTTTGGTTGAAATCTCAACTATTACATTTTTTCATGAGAATTCATCTTTTACGTTTCATAATTCAACTATTTGGTTAGAAGTTGAACTACTTTGTTATAAAGTTATTTTTTTTGGTTGAAGAATCATAATTTTCGTTGAAAATTCATCTCCTTGGTTGTAAATGTACCTATTTTGTTGAAAATTCGTGTTTTAGCTTACAAATTAAACAATTTAGTTGAAATACCAACTATTTTGTTGAAAATTCGTATTTTTTAATGAATCCAGCTGTTCCTTATTTATAATTAAAATATTTTTTAATTGAAATATCAACTATTAAATTTTTCGATAAGAATTCATCCTTATTAGTTTGAAATTCAAATAATTGGTTAAAAGTTGAACTACTTTGTTAAAAATACATTGTTTTTTGAAGATTCATCATTTTAGTTGAAAATTCGTCATTTTTTATAGAAAATTAATCTGTTTTGTTGAAAATGCAATATATTTACTTGAAATTTTAGCAATTCAGAATTTGAATTTAAAATTGGTAGCTACATTACTTTTTTTAAAAGAATTTATTGCCCTATATTCGTGAAAAATTTCCTTATTTCCCCTGTTTAGATAATATTTTTAATTGCCATCATAAAAAATAACCTCTTTCAAATCGTCCTATTTTGTAATTTCTTGAATTTCTGTTTATGATTCTTAAAGAAGAATTAAAAATTTGTAAAGAAAGTAAGAAAAAGGGGGGTAACGGGGGAAAGGGGGATTAGGTAGCAAAAGAAGACCGACTGTGATCCCTAAATCACCCACATGTTTGTTAATTCGCGCAACTTAAATATCTTGAAAATTTACCTCTTGAGTAAAAAAAAACGTTTTTTAAGCCCCGCAATCTTTTGAAAACGTACTTGAAGGTTTTTCTCCAACTTTTCACCTTCCTCGTCAATCTTTGAACAACTAACGCCTCAAGAATGCCAAGAAACCCGACACTCTTGAAAGTTTAAAACCAATTTAAGGGTTTGCTTTCTGACAGAAATTCTTTTCTGCTTGGTTTGTGCCTTTCTCGGTAACTGAGAATCGTATGGATGAAATAGTGAAGTGAAAAGAAGTTCGGATGATGCTCCGCACCGAAAATGGCAAAAAGAGCATGATGAGCTCGATCCGTAATGCGGAAGCTTTAGAAAGGAGATAAAGGAAGGCTCGCAAATGCAATTAATCCCTAGCGCAGTATTTCTCAAGGGTGTTAGCTCTTTTCCTATGTATGCATGAAAGTGTATAGACACATGCGTGAAAAATGAGTTGGGAATAAAAGTCGGTGGAAAATTATGCGACCTGCCCTCGCACTGACGCTGATCGAAATGAATTTACTGTTTACTCAGGAGCAGCCGAGATAGCCCCTAGGGCTGGTTCTTTATTCGAGAAATATACTTTATGCAGGCTAACTTTTATTCCAGATACGAGTGCGACCGATTATTTCCGTATCTTTCCTTTTCCCTTTTCTCCTTTCCCTTTTCCCTTTTTCCCTTACAGCAAACAGTTTAGGATTATTAAAATCCTTCGATAATACAAAATCGAAGCTTTCTGCTCCTTACAGTCTTCCGCCTTTATACTTTATGCGACTTCATGGCGGAAATACTTGGATAATCTTTTATTTACAACTTATATCACGTTTCTCTTATATCATTTACAGATATATCTTAAATATTTTTTATGTACAGACTCGTAGGTGTTATGAACAGTTGTATTTTCGACCAAAAAAGATGGCTTTTTAACAAAATAGATAAATTATAGACAAAATAACTAAATTTTCATCAAAAGATCTGAATTTTTAAGCAAGTACTTGAACAATCTACCTAAAAAGATGAATTTTTTAACCGAATAGTCGAAACTTTAAACAAAAAGACTAAGCTACAATCAAATAGTAGAATTTTCAAGCTAAAAAGTCGAATGTTTTAGAAAACAGTTGACTTTTAAACCCGAAAAAAAAATTTTCGACGAAAAGCTTAATTTTTAATCAAGAAAGATGAATTTTTAACCAAATAGTTGAACTATCAACAACAAAAAATTAATTTGTAACTAAACAGTTACGTGTTCAACCAAATAGTTAAATTTTGAAGCAAAAACACAAAATTTTTATAAAACAGTTGAATTTTCAACAAAAAGATGAATTCTCAACGAAAAATGTAATAGTTGCCATGTCAACCAAAAAAACATCGAATTTTCGACAAAATAGTAAAATTTTAATCCAAAGAGATGAATTTTGAACTGAAATGTCAAATTTTCGAACCAAAAAGACAAATTTTCAAGAAATAATGATTTTTCAGTCAAGAAAGAAAAAAAAATTCTTTAAATTGTTGAACTTTCAAGCCAAAATAAGAATTTTATATAAACAGTTTAATTTTCAACAAAAAAGTTCATTTTCAACCAAACAGTTGTATTTTTAACCAAAAAAGAGGAAATTTCAAGTCACGAAGATTAGTTTTCTACCAAACAAGATGAATTTTCAACTGATGAAGATCAATTTTAAACCAAAAATCAAAAAGTTAAATTTTCAGTTTAAAAAATTAATTTGGAAATAAAAAAACTAATTTGCAGCCAAAAAGATGAACCTTGAACAACAAAAAAATAATTTTCAACATGGAAGTTCAACTTTTATCCAAGTAGTTGGATTTCCTTTAAAAAAGATGAATTTTCAACTAAACTAAATAATCGTCATCTGGAATCGTTAAATTTTAAGTTAAAACATTAATTTTTAACAACGAAAAAACGAATTTTCAAACGAAGAGATACATTTTTGATTAGAATGATGATTTATGGTTGATTCAGAACCAATCTATTTACATTTTGCAAATAGGAAATGATACAATCCAGAAAATTTTAATGTATTTCTAACATTGCTAATATTTAAGGCATTCTTCATTAAAAAATTATAAATAAAAAAATTTCTTCCAAGAAATTGAGGTAAAATTATGTAGACTCAACTAAAATAATTCTGTTTTCCTATAAATAATCCCTGGTGAGGCGGTCTAAATTGGCCTCGAAACATGTTGGTTCCCTGGTAGTATAAAAAGATGGAGAAAGGAAAAAGTGAGAGGTTGGTTTTGGTTGACTTTTTCTCCCTCTTTTTTCATTTGGTTATTTTTGTCTCTAATGTGCCGAATAATGAGGTAGTTTGGAATCCTGTTTTTTTTTTTTAATTGTGAATCTTTTTCACGCTCATTTTGCATCAAATTATTCATGATAAAAAAGATTTATTTTCGATCTTAAGTTTAAAATAATTAATAATTATTGTATATTTTCTAAGTATTGCTGAAAAGATTTATTTGGAATACATTTTTTGTTGATACCCTAAACTAATTGATCCTATTCGTTGAAAAATGGCCTAGCTCTTAATTTGTTTATGAAAAATGTTTGAATAATTCATAATTCTTGGAAATGTGCAGAGTACCATACAAAAAAAAAGAAATTAGAAAGATATTCTTAGTCAATTATGTAAACAAATTGAGCATATTTGTTTAAAAAAGCAAGATAGAAAAGAGTAATCGGAAAGACATTCTTAGCTGACTCCGTGAACCAATTATGCCGATTCCTTGGAAAATATCCAAACTCTGAATATGTTTATAAAAATTGTTTAAATAATTAATAATTATTTTAAGTTTGTAAAGCATCACAGAAAAGAGTTATTAGATATACATCCTTGGTAATTCCGGAAACGAATTGGGCCCGTTCGTTTAAAAATAGCAAAAACCTTCACTTTTAATTCGAAATTGTTTAAATAATCAATGATTCTTGTGAATTTACAAAGTAACATAGATAAAAGTTATCGGAAAGATAGTCGTAGGTGACTCCGTAACCAAATTGTATATATTCCTTGGAAAACAGCCAAACTCCGAATATGTTTATGAAAATTGTTGAAATAATTAATAATTATTGTAAATGTGCAAAGCATAGTAGAAATGAGTTATTGGAAATACATTTTTTATTGATTCCCGAAACAAATTGTGCCTATTCCTTGAAACATAGCCAAACTTCGAATATGTTTATATTAATTGTTTAAATAATTAATAATGATTGTATATTTGCAAAGTCTCGTATATAAGAGTTACTGGAAATACATCCTTGGTAATTCCCTAAACAAATTGAACCCATTCGTTATAAAATAGCGAAAAATCTTGATTTTTTAATCGAAATTGTTTAAATAATTGATAATTCTTGTAAATTTACATGACAACATAGAAAAGAGTCATCGGAAAGATATTCTTAGTTGACTCCGTAAACAAATTGTGCCTATTTCTTGAAAAACAGCCAAACTCTGAATATGTTTGTGAAAATTAATTGAATAATTAATAATTATTGTAAATGTGCAAAGTATCGTAGGAAAGAGTTAATGGAAATACAATCTCCGTTGTGCAAAGCATCGTAGAAATGAGTTATTGGAAATACATTCTTTATTGATTCCAGAAACAAATTGTGCCTATACCTTGGAAAATAGCCAAACTCCGAATATGTTTTTATTAATTGGTTGAATAATGAATAATTATTGTATATTTGCGAAGTCTCGTATATAAGAGTTACCGGAAATACATTCTTGGTAATTCCCTAAACAAATTGAATCCATTCGTTATAAAATAGCGAAACTCTTAATTTGTTTATGAAAATTGTTGAAATAATTAATAAGTTTTCGAAATTTGCAGAAAATTATTAATGAAGTCATCGGAAAGATATTCTTAGTTAATTTTGTAAGAAATTAGCCTATTCATTAAAAAATGGCCAAACTCTGAATTTTTGTATAGAAATTGTTCAAATAATTAATAATTCTTGTAAATTTACAAAGCAAGATAGAAAAGAGTAATCAGAAAGATATTCTTAGTCGACTCCGTGAAATAGTTGTGCATATTTCTTGAAAAACAGCCAAACTCTGAATATGTTTATGAAAATTGTTTGAATAATTAATAATTATTGTAAATGTGCAAAGTATCGTAGGAAATATTAATTGGAAATACATTCTTTGTTGACTCCAGAAACAAATTGAGCTTATTCTTTAAAAAATAGCCAAACCCTTAATTTGTACATGAAAATTGTTGAAATAATAATCAACAAATCTTGAAAATTTGCAGAGAATTAAAAAAAAAGTAACCGGAAAGATATTCTTAGTTAATTTTGTAAAAAATTGAGCCTATTAATTTAAAAATACCCAAACTCTGAATTTTGTTAAGGAAATTGTTCAAATAATTAATCATTCCTGTACAAAGCAACATAGAAAAGAGTCAGCGGAAAGACATTCTTAGTTAACTCCGTCAACAAATTGTGCCCATTCCTTGAAAAATAGCAAAACTCTGAATATGTTGGTAATTCCGTCAACAAATTGAGCCCATTCGTTGAAAAATGGTCAAACTCTTATTTCTTTGAAATAATTAATAATTCTTAGAAATTTGCAAAGCATCACACAAAAAAGTCATCTGGAAGATATTCTTAGTTATTACTGTAAAGAAACTGAGCCAAGCTCTGAATTTGTGACGCGATCTGAGGAAAGGTACCTACTAGGCAAAACATCGATTTTCGGATTATGATGGATTCTATAAGTTATTGAACTGATATTTCTAGGGTTGCTATCAGAAATTTTGTATCTGCATTATTCCGTAAGATATAAATGATTGAAAAAGAGTCTTTGAACGCGAGCGGAGCGGCAGCTTTTGTTCTTTTTTCTTCTCCTGCCACTTCCCCACTAGTCGCCGCGTCCCCAGCGTGGAGCTCTACGCTTCTCACAATTAGGTATTTCATGTTATAACGTCAATTGTAGGGAACTTAGCTTAATGTTTTTTACAACTTGAACAAGAATAATTTTTCGAGACTGAAAATACCGAAAAATAAAATTCCGTATACTGTAAAATTCTCGAAATGGAAAACTCCCAAATAATAAAATTCCCGAATAATAACTTTCCCGAATAGTTTATAATATTACCAAATTGGAAGATTCCCGACAGTTTATAATATTACCGAATTTGTAAATTCCCGAATAATAAAATTTCCAAATAATTAAATTCTGAAATTGGAAAATTTCTAAATAAAAAAAATTCCCGGTAGTTTATAAATAATGCCGAATTTGAATATTCCCGAATAATAAAATTCCCAACAGAAATTTTCCGAATTATAAAATATCCGAAATAAAACATTCTGAAATGTAAAGAATTAATGTTTAATAATAAATATTATTCATTTATAAAAAGTACAATAATAAAATATTTCTATAAAAAAATTACTTTTAATATTTGAAGTTTCTAAAATTATTGTTTCAATTTAAAACAATAATGAAAATGAAAACTGTTTCCAATGAGATGACTGAAAAATCACGAAAAATAACATTCCCGACACAGTAAAATTCCCGAATGATTAATATCCTGAATCATAAAATTTCCAAATAATAAAATTTCCCTAACAGTTCATAATATTACCGAATTGGAAAATTGCCGAATAATAAATTTTCCGACATTTTATAATATTACCGAAATTGAAAATTGCCGAATAATAAATTCCCGAAAAAAATTACCGAATTATAAAATATTCGAACTAGAAAATTCCCGAATTATAGAATTCCTGAATATAAAAAAATTTTTAAATAGTTTTTGATAAATATGATTTATTTATTAAAAACACAATAATCAAATATTTTTATCAAAGAAATTTTTTTAATGTTTAAAGTTTTTAAAATTATTGTTTGAATTAAAAATAATAATAATTGAAGAAAATTGTTAGCCGGAAATATATTTTTGTCAATTATTTAAATTTTAAATTTAAACAATGTTACGTACCGTCAAATTATAGTATTCAATTCTTTGTTGTTAATTTTTCGATACGCGGAGGCTTCCACAAAGTGCCAAATTTAATGTTACGTTAAATTCGTTTTTGTTAATGGGTTCGGTATTACTGCTCTCGGACTGAGAGTTACATTGCTGCCATGTTTATTTCTGGAGGGGGGGGAGATGATTTTAAGAAGAGACATAGGTTTTCTTGAAATTAATTACTTTTGAAATTATAAGCGATTTTATTCAATATATATATATATATATTTATATAAACGATACACATTTTGTACTCTACCCCTTTGTGGTCTTATAATTACCACTTTGCAGGAAGACAGGTTGTAGAAGGAGAGAGAGAGACTCTTTTCTCCTCTTTGGATACTTTCCGTGAAAGTGGACGTTCTCAAAATTTCTCCTCAGTACTTGCGCGTTGCACCCACAAGAACTTCTTGTCTTTGAATTTCTTTTATAATTACCTTGGAAAAAAGATAGATTGCGTTTAGCAAGAAGAGTGACGGTACTTTTAAAAAGTCTCCTCTTCTCTATTCTTTTTCTAGAAAGAAGAATCTTTCTCCGTGATATTCGTCACGGTATTCCGTTTTCTTTCACACTAAGCTTTAAACGTATATTTATTTCAAAAATGTAAGCAACTCGTCGGGCGAGTTCCCTTTCAAATTAGGAGTTTTATGTCCGCACGGTATTGATAGTGTATACCTTTTATTTTATTGGAAATTATCAATGACCGATCCCGAGCCGCAGACGGTCGATTATAACTTAGACTTTTTAGGTAAAAGATACCGAGGGAAGAACCACTCACTAGTAAGTTCTTCCTCAGACTGCAATTTTGTTTTAGCTCATCGGCTAGTGGTAAACTCATTCGATGGGGGTTTGTGATGATTTGGAAGTTGAATGTATGGAAAGATGGAATTTGCTGACTAATATTCACTGCAATATTCGCCTAAATTGATCGAACGCTTTTTATAGCTGTTCTCAGCAATTTGAAGTCACATTTACATGTGGCAGGAATATTTGCAACAGGGTTTTTGCAATACATTTTTGTGTAATAGAATTCTTGTAATAGAATCCGCTGAATTAAATAAATTGGTTTTTATGTTTCCTTGCCTTGAATTGACAATTAGGAAATGCCTCAGCTATTTTAATTCAGCATTTTATGCATATTCCTTTAGAACGCATGGCAGTGTTTACCATCAGTCAGCTTACTTGGAAAATGGTGAAATTGGATGTGAGAAAGCAAAGGAGGAACATTGAACTTAAACCACAAGCCGGCAAACGCATACATGTGCGTGACAATGCCCTACGTTTATAGCAAAGCGAAAGACCGGGTTACAAGTTGTGTATGTGAGCGCAACTTTTCGTCCGTTTTCTTCTCTCTTTCTTTCTACATCCTTTCTTCGTAAAATCGCTTATTTACTATTATTATATTTATATGCACCTACAGAATTTTAATTAAAAATTTGTATACCTGGACACTAGTTCTATTCATGTTTGCCTATACTTTTATTTAATTTAACGTAATTAAATTTACGCATGTAAGAACAATAGTTTTAGAATCTTTAAATATTAAAAATATTCCTATTTGATCAAGATAATTCATTATTTTATTTTGAGTAAATAAATGATATATATAAAAGAAATTTCTCAATTGTTTGAATTCAGGAATTTTCTAGATCGGATATTTTATAATTCGGCAATTTTCTGCCGGGAAACTTATTATTGGGGAATTTTTGAATTCGGTAATATTATAAGCTGTCAGGAATTTTATTATTCGGAGATTTTTCTATTCGGTAATATTAAAAACTGTCCGGGAATTCGATTATTCGGGAATTTTCCAATTCCGATTTTTATTTTTTGGGCATTTTATTACTCCGAAATTTGGTTATTCTGAAATTTTATTATTAGGGAATTTTCCAATTCAAGAATTTTACAGTGCTGGGAATTTTTTATTTCGGAAATTTTCAAATTCGGCAATATTAGAAACTGTCGGGTATTTTCCAATTCGGGAACTTTATTATTCGGGAATTTTCAAATTCGGTATTGTTATAAGGTGTCCGGGAATTTTATTATTCTGGAATTTTACAATTCGGTAATATTAAGAAAGGTCCGGGAATTTCATCATTCGTGAATTTTAAAATTCCGGAATTTTGTTATTCAGGAATTTTATTATTCGGAAATGTTATTATTAAACAATTTTATTATTAGGGGTTTTTCCAATTCGGCAGTTTTACAGTGACGGGAATTTTATTATTAGGAAATTTTCCAATTCGAGAATTTGACAGTGACGGGAATTTTATTTTTCGGTAATTTTCAAATTCGGTAATATCAGAACCTGTCGCGAATTATATTATTCAGGAATCTTATTATTCGAGAATTTTATTACTCGCGAATTTTCCAACTCGGGAATTTTACAGTGTCGGGAATTTAATTATTTTTTGGAAATTTCATTATCAGGGATTTTCCAAATCGAGAATTTTACAGTTTCCAGAATTTTCAAATTCGGTAATATTAGAAACTGTCGGGAATTTTCCAATTAGAAAATTTTATAATTCAGGAATTTTATTATTCGGGAATTTCATTATTCGGAAATCTTATTATTCGGGAATTTTATCATTAGGGAATTGTCCAATTCGAGAATTTGACAGTGACGGGAATTTTATTTCTCTGTAATTTTCAAATTCAGTAATATTAGAAACTGTTGGGAATTTTCAATTTCCGGAATTATATTATTCGGGAATTTTATTATTTGGGAGGTTTACAATTCGGGAATTTTATTATTCGAGAAATTTATTATTCGGGAATTTTACAGTGTCGGGTATTTTATTTTTCGGAATTATTCAGTCGTCTCTTTTTCACACGGTCGTATTTTTCGCCACAAGTGTATTTGGATATTATTTTTCATTTCGAAAAAGCTTTTTAATTTAATCACACAAGCATTACGCATTTATTATTTTTGTCTGATTTATTTGATTTGTCATTTTTTTGTGATGTAATATTCTTTAGCGTAACCGTTTTATTTTTAATTATCGTATTTTGCTCTGAAAGTTTGATTGTTGAAGAGGAGTGTTTTTTAAACCTTTTTTACAACGTCAATTTATATTTTACTTGCTATCTGTTTAAACAGACTGACGCCATTTACCTGTCTGTCATGAATCTTTATTTTTTTGATTAAACGCTTCCATGTTAATACATGAAAATTGATTACAATTATTTTTTAGCCGATTTGCGTTAGGATTATGGTTTAAATATTGGATAATTTTTTACCGGTTTGATTTTATTTACGGTCTTTTGGTCATAGTGAATATTTTGTTGAAGTCATTCGGTCTCGAACTTTCAAAGAAATAAAATTATTATGTTTAAAAAATAATAGTTACATAATTGGCGCCCGAACAGGAACACGAGGGATTTTTTAATGAACTATTCATGTTGGTTGAATTTCTAACTTGTTTTCAATGTATATGTTCATGCAATTAATTTGATTTTAATGCCATATTCGCTATTTGCACCATATCATTTGAGAACTAGAAGCCTTCTTTTGGAACAGGACACGTCATAGTCCAAACGCCTAGGTATTAAAAGAGATTTGTTTAAAAAATACTCTGCTCGTCGAAATTTATCTGGTAAAATGGCTGAGCGGCAAGCAATTCTAGATTTGCAAATAGAATTTGATGAACTTCGTTGATTAAATAATACTCAGCGTGATGAAATTGTTACGCTTAAGGAACAACGAAACCAACAACCAGCCGCACCGCAGGGGGATGTTATGAATCAAATAGTTAACAATTTAGCAGCCGGTTTACGTGTTCTTAATATTTACATAAAAGTACCGAAATTCGAAGACGATTCGAGTAAAAATCCAAACGAATTTTTAAGTTCACTTGACTCTTATTTCACTTTAAAACAGATTCAGGAAGTACAGAAGTTGTTAGTAGTTGAATATACCCTTGGTGGCCGTGCAAAAATCTGAGTCCAAGCTCACAGAGATGATTTTCAAAATTACCAAGCATTCAGGATTGCCTTCTTAACAGAATTTTATTTAATCCCAATGCGCGTAAAATTGAAATCAAAGTGGGCTGCAAAATAGTTTGATCCTACTAAAGGAAATTTGCAAACCTATTTTTTTTCTCAATATAAAGAGGCTAAATATTTCATTTCTGTGTTACAAACATACGAAATTAATAACAGTATCACACAACAGTTACCATTGAGAGTCCGTGAAGCGTTGATCGATGTCGACTATTCCGAGACAAATAAAGTGACGCAAGCCAAATATTCAATAGTAATTCAAGTCAGTTCGAAAACGATAATCGATCTGGATATTACGGTTGTCCTAACATGTACCAGTGCAATTATCGGTAATTTAATTCTTGTTATCATAATTTCGATTCTCATGCACATGCACCTACGTATCATTCCATTAATGCTATGTCTTTTCAGCCGAGTGTGCCTCAAATGTTCAAATACGCCTGTGTTGTCGAATTTTAACGTGTCTCCTCCCCCATTAATGCAACAAATGAATTTAAATAATTTAAACTAGAAAATAACGCGGCGTGTCCTGGCCCGATGACGCGTCAAAACCCGTACCAATTATTTGAGGACCTCAAAATGAGGTAATGCAAAATCCTAGTTCTGAGAATACCTCTCATGTATTAAAATTTGAAAAATGTCTTATGCTTTTAATAACTACATTTTATTTTCCAATTCCTGCACGTGCTGATACTCGAAGTCAGGTGCCTTTCTGGTAGTTGCTGGTAAAGTAACAAAATGATTTTTGGTAAAAATTGGCTTGTAGATAATAAAGTGATTTTAGATTTCAAAGATTCGAAAGTACAGGGTGATCCAACTAGAGGTTTTTTCAATAGGGTTATTGTGACAGTTGACGCGCGAGTCGTTTCAAGATATCATGTTTTTTGTTACAGTATTGAATGATATGTCATCGTGGAAAGACTTACCCCTGAAAAACGTCTACAAATTGTGCAATTGAACTACGAAAATTCGCGTTCTGTGAAGAAGGTCTTTCGCGCCCTTCGGTCAACTTATGGTGTCCATAGTCAGCCTTCTGAGCCCACTCTATTCGCCATGCCATCCACAAATTCTTGCAGGCTAAAATTCTTGCACGAGCTGTATCTTGTATGCTTTCAAGCCAAAATATTTAAGTAAAATACCTCAGGTCGTGCCATACGACAAGCCAAGTTGCTGAAAACGGCGACGAATCGATTGTTCGCGGTCTTCGCGTAGATTCTTAGCTACAGCCACTATATTTTCTTCACTACATGCTGGACGTTATCTATTCCGTCGAGTATCATCTAATAATGAATATTGGGTCTCCAATTTGTGGATGGTATGGCGACTATGAAAACCATAATTTGACCGAAGCGCACGAAAGGTCTTCTTCACGGATGCGAATTTTCGTAGTACAATGGCGCAATTTGTAGACATTGTTCAGGCGTAAGTCTTTCCATAATGAAATGTCATTCAATACTGAGACAAAAAAACGGGATAGCTTGAAACGACTCGCGCTCCATCTGTCACAATAACCCTATTGAAAAAAACCTCTAATTGGATCACCCTGTTGAAATTGATTATTTGCATTCTTGCAAAAATATGAATTTAAATTGTGTTGATTATAATGATGCTATTGACATGAAAAAGATTTAGCCAAATTTGAACTTTTACAATTAGATATTTTGCATACTGATAAAGTCTATGCTGAAGTGGAGGGGAATACTTTCTTGAATGACTTGCGATCGCTCGCGGAATCCCTCACAGCAGTGAATTCTGAGGAGCATGAAACGTTTATAAACAAAATAACTCAATTCCGGAAACTTATTTCACATGATAATGTTGCATGAATATAAAATTAAATTGAAACCTCATAAGAAGTTAATTCACCGAACACATCCAATTCCTTTAAAATATCGTAAATCAGTTGACCTCAAAATGGAAGGAATGCTATCAGCAGGGATTACTGAAGAATCTGCAAGTTCTTTAACCCATTACGAATTGTGCAAAAAAACTGGTGGCAGCATTCACATATGCTGAGATGCTCGGTTTATTAAGAATATCATTGAATCTGGGAATAAGACACCGCCCATAATCAATGATACCATGCAAAAGTGTAATGGGGTTCGTTATATTTCGACGATAGACTTAGCCGATGGATTCTCGGCAATATACAGCCTTTCTATATAACTATAAGGTGTATCATTTCTGCCTTAGGTTTAGAAACGGCTGGTTCGGGTTTTATTGGATAAATGAGTTTTCTTTCGCGATTCAGTAAAGTTTCTTGGATATAATCTCTCTGTCAATGAAATTCGGCCTGATCCTGACAAACATGATATTATTAGGAATTTTTCCGAGCCAAGAAACAAAAGAGAATTGGATAGTTTTTTCGGTAAATGCAATTATTACCGAAAATTTGTTGCACGCTAATGTAACTACCTCGATCTGTTTCGTGATATTTTGAAAGAAAACAGTACTCGCGTTTGGACATCAGAACATCAGTAAGCATACATTGACTGAACAAATAATTTTGCAGATAGTATTATGTTAAAGCATTACATTCCAGGTATACAATTTAAATTACAGAGCGACGCTTTTAATAAAGCTATCAGTGGTATAATGTATCAAACAGATAAAGATGAAAATCAGTATATTGCCAGTCTCGTTAGAAGATGCCTCGTTCAAGCTGAGATACGTTATACAACCACTGAATTAGAGCTTCTTACCATAATATATACAATAATTTAATGTCATTTATTTTGAAGTAAATTTGAAATTATTCCGTATCACCAAGCATTAACGTGTTTAAATACAGCTAATTTGCAAAATTCACGTTTAATTAGATGGAGTGTGATTCTTCAAAAATACGATTTTGAAATCAAACATTGTTCATTGCATTTTTGTTCTGTGATTTATGAAACGATTGATATGGATTTAGATTTACGGAAGGAAATTAAAAATATCCAATTATTACAGGATCTGGATGAAACTATTAAGCAAATTAAAAACAATATCAAAAGTAAAAGATACGAGAATAATTATTTGATTCACGAAAAAGTAGTAATACTTTGCAGCAGGCGTGAATACAACCAGTTTTATAGTCTATTAAACATCCGAAAAGTAATCCAACCGAAAGGGTAATGAAAGGGTTAGGCCGTTTATTCCGAACGCTTTGCTCGGATTCTCACACCCGTTGGGCAAAACATCTACCAGAGATAGAATATTATTTGAATACAACGACTCATAGCAGTACAGGGTATTCATTTTATGAGTTATATTTTGGAACGAAACCCCAAAACCAGATACAAAAGTTGATTCAATTTGCTAAATTGAATGCCCCTATGAGAGGGAATCCAGTTGAGGGATATATACCAATATACCAATTTTTAACAAAGCACATGAATTTTTCACCAAGTTGTTAAATTTTTAAGAAAATAGTTCAGTTTTTAACCAAAACGATGAATTTTCAAGCTTTTAAAATGAATTTGTCAATACTACTATTATTTATAAGAATTATTATTGGGAGAATAATGGATTAACGAAAGTAACGTATGGCGTTACGGACAGAGGTTACTTCGAATCGGTTTAATGGGTAAAGAAGACAGCGATAGCAAAGAAGAAAGGGATTCGGGCGAGGAAGTATTCTATACGCCGAAACGTGAGACAAAAAAGAGAGGGCAGTACAGAAAACTGGTAGAAAGAGAGAGAGATTGAGGGCGAAGAGTGTTGGGCCAATAGAGCCATTCGTAAATAGGACGAGGGATAGGACGGAGAGAGGAAGTAGTGAAGATAAAATTAGAAGCAGGATCCACCCTAAAAAATCCGAAAATTTACAAAACATTACCGGGAAAAGACCAACATGGAGCGGGGGACAAAGACAAGGGAAAAGACGAAGAAAAAGTTGAACATAAAGACCCAATAAAAAAAGAAAATTTACAGGTAGATGAAATGCGTAAAATGATAATAGAAGTATTGGGGATATATGAAGAAAAGCAGGAGAAAAGAGTAGAGGAAATAAAAAACGAAATTAGACAGGAAATGGCCGAACTTATGACAGAAATGAGGAAATGGGAAGAATTTAGGGAAAATTTAGAAAAAAGGATGCAGATTTTAGAACAAAGATTAGAAAAACAGGATGAGCATAATAAAAAGGTAGCACAGTTAGAAGGTAAGATAGTGAAGATCAAAAAATCAAAACCGGAGTTTGGTGTAGGGGAGAGTGGGAATAATGAGAGGGAAAGGATAAGGGAAATAGAAAGAAGATTAGAAAGGAAAAAAGGAGATGAAAGAAAAAGAAACATAGTGATAAAGGGTCTAAGATTAGAAGGGAAGGAATTGAAGGAAGGAGTGGAAAATGTACTAAAAAGGATAGATGCTAAAGTAGAGATAGAGGAAATGCGAAGTGTAAGAAAGGAAACACAGAGGAAAAAAAATTGTACTAGTGAAACTAAAGAAATGGGAACATAAATGGGAAGTTATGACAAAGAAGAGGCTGTTATATGGATGCTCGGAGAGAATAGAGGATGAATTGACATGGGTAGAAAGGAATATGCTGTATAAGTTAAGGTAAATAGCGGAAGAGGAAAGAAGTAAGGGAAAAAGAACGTGGGTTAAGTATGACAGAATGCAGCCAAAAGGAGTATGGTAAGATTTGGACGAAAAAAGGAAAGAGATAGTAGGAAATGAGGCAAAGAGAAACTAGGACAGAAAGGACCGGGAGATGAGAAAATACGAAATAGTAAGAAGCAAAGAGTGGATATTTTCCTGGAATATAGCAGCATTGGAGAGAAAGGATAGGGAGTTTATGAGAAATTTGACACAGTGAGATGTAGTAGTAATTATGGAGACGTGGCTAGATGAAAAGGTATGGGAAACATTAAGGGGAAGGTTACCAAGATGTTACACATGGTAAGTTCAAAATGCAAAGAGGAGGAATGAAAAAGGCAGAGCAATGGGAGGAATGGTGATGGGAGTGAGGAGCGAATTTATAAGAGCAAGGATAAGAAAGAGAGAAAAGAACAAAAGGAAAGATTAATAGTAGAAGATGTAAAGATGGAGGGAGAGAAGTGGAAGATAGTGGGGGTTTCTGTGAACATTTATATGCAGGAGAAATCAGAAGAGGTGAAAGAAATTATAGAAGAAAATAAAGAAGAGATAAGGCTCATAATAGCGGGGGGAGGGGTTATTACGAGAACAGGAGATAGAGGAGGATGGGGTTGGTAGAAGAGCGAGAAATAAAATCCTAAGACATGATACTGAAAGGGGAGGGGAAGAAATTGTTAAAGAACTTGGAGGAGTTAGTATGGTTTATCTTAAACTGAAATATAGAGTGACATGAGGAAGGGGAATATACGCGCTCAGGAGGAGAAAGGGGAACAGTAATTGATTATGTGATAGTGGATGATTAGGTAAGAGAGAAGGTCAAGAAACTAGAGATAGGGGATTACATAGGTTCGGATCACTTTCCCATAATAGTAACAATAGAGGGAGAAAAATGTAATAACAATATGGATAAAAAGGAAGAAAAGGTAAAAAGAGTAGGAAAAGGGGATTGGTCAATACAAGGAAAAGAACAGTATAACGAAAAGGTTAGAAATATCAAAATGGAAGAGGGAAATGTTGACGATGAGATGGAAATAATGATAGGAGAAATAAAAAGAGAATTAGCGTGCATAAGCAAAAAAGAAGTTAATAAAGGAGGGAATAGAAATGGATGGGGTGAGGAATGTAAAGAGAAAAAGAAGGAGATCAGAAAGAAGTTAAAAAAATGGAGAAAAGTAGTGGAGAAGACTATAGGAGAAAAAAGAAGGAGTATACTGAGTTATGTGATCAAAAGGAAAAGGATAAAAAGTTTGACGAAAAGGCAGCGAAGGCTAAGACGGAAGAAAAGGTTTTAAAGGTAGTAAATCCAGAGAGAAAAAGAAGAAAAAAAGTAAACCAGGATATTAAAATGGTATAATGGGAAAAATATGTTCTGGATTTGCTAGGAGGGGTAGAGAGAAAAGTTAGGAAAGGAGGAAAATATGGTATAGAAGGAGATGAGGAAAAGGATATGACAAGGGAAGAAATAGTCAAGGTGTTAGGAATAATGAAAGATGGAAAGGCACCTGGTTTCGATGAGATTCCGAATGAAGTCTGGAAATATGGGGAGATAGAACTAAAGGAATGGGGATGGATAATCTGTAATAGAATATGGAGAGGAGAGAGGTGGCCAGATTTATTGAAAGATGGAGTAGTGGTACCCGTAGTAAAGGAAGGCAAACTGGAGGAGGTTAAAGATTATAGGAGTGTGACGCTAATGCCAACATTGTATAAAGTATATGTAACTGCTTTGTCGGAGAGATTGAAGAAATAAGTTGAGGAAAAAAGATAGAGCAGCGTTAAGAGAAGGGATGGGGGTGATGGTCAACATATATGTTCTGAATTATCTGACATATAAAAGGCTTAAAAGCGAGAAAGGGAAAATGATAGCAATATTCGTGGGCTTAAAGGCGGCGTTTGGCTCATTGAACAAAGTCGAGATAGAAAAAGTTATGGTGAAGAAGGGGAGATGGAAAGGAGTAAAGTTAGAAGAAGTAAAGGAGTTTAAATATTTGGGATATTCTTGCGAATGAATGGAGATCATAGAGCTCATATAAGAGACATGCTAAAAAAAGCGGCAGAGATGATGTAACAGATATGAGAATAGAAAAAAGAAGGTTCAAGAAAGATTGGAAAAGGAAAATGTAGTTATTTTATACGCTGGTATAGCCGGTATTAGGTTATGAAGTAGAGATATGGGGATGGAAGGAAAGGAAAGAGATTGAGAGTTTACAATAAAGGTATATAATGTGGACGCTTGGGCTAGACTAGAGGGCGCCTGGATATATGGTTAGAGAAGAAGCGCAAAGGCGAGAGCGATAAAACTAACAAGATGGGAAGAAGAAAGGATGGAGTTTTTTAGTGCTAGAGATATAGGAAAGGGGAATGGAGTAAGCTATGAAAAGTCGGAGGAAAAGGACAAGGAAATACAATTAATAGAAAGATGGAGAATGATTGAGGAATGAAAATATAATGAATGGTATAAGATGATAAAAAAGGAAGCAGAGTCCACGTATTCAGAAAAGGGATAGGGAGAGAGAAAATGGACCAGAATAGCAAGATTTAGGTTGGAAAACGAGGTCAGTGAGAAGATGTAATGGCGAAAGGAAGAGAACAGAAAGTGAAGAATATGTAAACGGGAGGAGGAAACATGGGAGCATATATGGAAAGGATGCAGGGGAGGAATGGAGGATAAGGGAAGCTGGCAAGATAATGTGGTGAAGATTCTAGGGGACGATGGAATGGGTGAGGAGTGGATGAAGGAGTTGGAGGGGGCTAGAGGAGCGAATGAGAAAGAATGAAAGTGAAAAATGGCAAAATGAAAAATGAAAATGAGATGAAAGAGAAGTGAAAGTGAAAGAAGAACGAAACGGAAGTTGCCTAGATTAGACGCTTAAAGATCTGTAAGTAGTTATTATGTAGTAGTATAAGTAGTAGATTAAGATGTGCTGGCTCTCACTTAATCGCTCTCACTCTCTCGCTTTCGATCGCTCATTTTCTCACCCGACAGTAAAATTGCGATATATTAATATAGAAGTAAGGAGATAGATATGAGGATTGATGTAAATAGTTGTAAATAATTGTAAATAGTAAGGATGAGTTACTAGAAAATTTGTAAATGGTCTTGTAAAAAAAGGAGGTCAAGTAAACCCTTAGGGGCGACATTATGAATACAGAAGAAGAATAAGCAATCCCAGACCGAGGTATATAAATAAATGTAATACGCATTTGATATGAAAGTGTTTAACATAATGGAGAAAACTTTACATTTTAGAGAAAATCGAGTGCGAAGCACGAGATACCTGATGAGAATGTGTTCGTGAAAGTCGAAGGAGCTTTAAAAAAAGAGAGAATTCACAACCATCAAATTACAGTTTTCGATGATTTGACCTTTAATTTTAAAAGATCTTTGAACAAATGTGGGGAAAATTCAATGACCGAGAGCGTAGCGTGAGTTAAATGTATTATCGAGCGCGAAGCGCTAGAACAAACAGTCGCGCGCCCTAGGTGCGCTCAAATTTGCGAGCCGCTCGCGATGAGAATGTGCCTGCGCAGCGGGCAGATTTTTTTAGATAGGATATGCCTTTTTTCTAACTCTAGTTTTTCATCAAGTATATTTACACTTCTTAATATATTTCTCAAGGTTTTGAACGATTCACTTTAAAGATCAGTAAAGTCATTCAGGTAAACAGTTACCAAGGTGTCAAACAAAGCAGATAATATTGGTTTATGCTTAACTTTCAAACCAAATTATTCATTTCCACCAATGAGGAATGAAAATTTTGGGAAAAATAAAATAATTATGCACAATGTTGTAAATTCATGTGACAATATGTTCATTTCAGTTATATTCACGTATTAAGTAATTTCGAAATTTACATGATGGTTATTTCAAAATGCCGCCGGAAATCTCGCATTTTCGAGAGACTTATGTTTATTTGATTTAATGAAAATCGGAAAAGAAAATACGGCGACTAGAAAAACACTTAAAGGAGAGGTGTCAAAAACAAACATTTATTTTGGCCTAAAGTGGATTTCGTTTTTATTCCGTATTTGCACATCATTCTGGTCTAATTGAACGGGAAAAATAGTAATTATATGTTAACGGATTTCGATTGAAATTTATTAATTGTCTGAGAAAGTATTAAAATGAAATCACGAAAAAGGAATATTTTCAGTTATAAGAATATTGTTGCTGAAATAATTTTTTCAAGAAGAATAGGTAAAATCAGTTTTTGATGGCTTCTACTCTTGTTTTCGAGCCGACCACATTTGAGTAGACTCTACTTTTGAAACTCAGGTATGTAATTTAATATCTTAAAAGAAAGCTTTCGAAAAATTATATCAACTGTGAGGTACAAAATAGGATATAGATATTATTATATAGATATTTTTATATTTACTAATATGGTTGAGAAAAACTGCTAAGATGAGGCCCGAAGCAGTCAGGGTCCACATTTTTTCGATATAAATGTAACTTAAGCAGAATTTTGACAAGAGTGTAAATAAATAACTAATGAAGGTTCTAGAAAATTTTTCAGGGTTTATATACTAATCGGAATCTCATTTGTCATTCCAAAATATTTGTATTTCACAACTGTAACCTCCACACTAAAGTCACTGTAACACTACAGATTCATGATAATATTATTTACAAATGAGATTAAACAAAATGACTCATTTCGCAGTAGAAAAAGCAGTATTCCACAAAAAAACACTGGTGTTAAATTAGTTTCAGCTCAAATATCAATGGTCTCAAAATGAGAATTTTCATTCTCATATTAGCACCCGTAAACATAGGTTCACATCTAGGAAAAACAACTTTATTTTCTTTATTTATTTAATAGCGCGTATTAGCGATTTGAAATAAAATTAGTATTTTGTATTACAATATGCAAATCTTAGGTTAGGCATGACTGTCATTGCGTTCAAACTAAAAACGGGATGTAACACCAAGTCACGGCCGTCAAAATACACGTTGAAGCCTGAGTATTCGAAGATATTCGGATTGGGGAAATTCGTCAAGATAGTACCTCCACAATCGAAATTCCCGAATTACTTTGTACCAGAATTTTTGACTCTTTTTGGGCTGCATTGCTGATTTCTGGACTCCACTACTTTTTTGAAAATTGAAATTCCGACTGGAGGTGCTGACTTGAGTCAAGCCAGTAACTCTACTATGTAAAAATATGTAAGAACTCAAACTCGGAAAAAACAAAATGCACCAGAACTTTGGGCTTATTTTTGGCTTTCGAATACACCGAAAAAATGTCCAAAAACCACCCCTATGTATGATAACCGACCATCTTTGTAAAAACTCAAACCTGGAAAAAAACAAAGTACAAAGTAGTGGTGTGCTGTTTTGAGCTCTCAAATGCTCAAATACGAATTTTCCGAAAACCACCCCTGCATCTGAAAAATCAAACCCCTATGTAAAACTTCGAGTTGAAATTTCCAAGGAGCCCAAAAATCAGAGAGTCTATAGACACTATGAAATTTAGAAAAGTATAATTTTTTGCGAAAGTCGGACTGACGTTGTATGGAGGTATTGGGTTTTGGCGTTAAGGGTTGGAGCCCAAAAATTGAAGTTCGTATTTTTGAAGAACCCAAAAATCAGAAACTCTATACACCCTACAAATTGTGAAAATATTCTTTTTTGGCAATCTAATACTGATGGTGTACAGAGAGGTTGGTTTTTGGCGAAGTTGGCCCCGGCGAGGGTCCAGCTGGGCTTTTCCAAAGTGGGCCGCCTTTATGGGGCTTCTTGACGGCCAATAATTGAAAAAGGATAAGGTGGGCAATTTCCGTACGGATTCCATAAAAATTCATGAGAATGTAATAATAATTGATAAGATACTTTGATATGATAAAGATATTTTTGATTACACATTAATCAAAGTTTAGATTCCGGAATTCTATTCCATCATAAATAATGTTTCGCCTATGAACTGTATACAATAAGGTCATAAATATCAACTTTTTGCCGTGTCACTGTTCTCAATTCAAATATGTCTCTTTTACCTCCAGTAACTTTTTCAATAGTTTTCAGTGTTTATTTTTCTTGAAAAAGAATAATTTATGAGTTAAATTGTAAACTATACTATAAAAAAACGAAAAAATAATTTCATATCTTAAAACTAACGTCTATTTTTCTAATATAGTTAAATATGGTTATTTCAATAAAGATAATAATAATACAATTCAATAAATTAGGAGGAGGATATAATTTAATCTAATACCCAAAATTTTGGACTTAATTATTGGATAAGATTTTTTGTCTTAGTAACTAAAACGAATTCTGGTGAAAGAAATGAAGAAGTAGATATAAATTATGAAAAATTAGATGTACTTAAATATATAAACTCCTTTTTCATGACAGAAAAGTCATTCATGCTGCATCCGAAATGAGAATATATGACTTCCACAGATTATTTTTATTATATCAGTAAGTGGATACAATCCCACCCGAATCCTGAAACTTTTCTAATTAATCCGAATTTTTAATTATCAAAACTTATGTTAATAGAGCCGATTGGTGTTTGATTTCTTGCTTGGGTTTACATTGGGCATACCCATAGAACGCCCATACTGTGCGTTCTAAATTAATTCACAGATTATTTTAACTATATGAGTAAGCGTATGCAATCCGATCCTAATCCTGAAACTTTTCCAATTATTCAGAAGTTTTATTTATCAAAACTTATGTTTATAAAGCCGATCAGTGTTTGGTTTTGTGCTTAATTGGGCTTAAATTAGGCTTACCCATAGAACACCCGCATTGTGAGCACTATCGGAGCAAACCAGTCTGGCCCCAAAAAGTAAAATCAGTTATATTGATAGAGGGCAGTAGAGAGATAAAATGTCAGATGTGGTCTGCTGTTATTTATATCGGTAAATTTATTTTAAACTGCATCCGCTTTGAAATAAATATGGATCGGGATAATTCTGATAAAAAACACCACGCGAATAATAAATCACGCATACGGGTTACAAAATATTGGTTAAATTATATTTTGTTGGAAAATGTTAAAGTAGATTAATTTGCTGAAAAAACATTTTTTTTCTTATCCTTGAAAAGAACTTTTGATCATTAAATTTTGTTCATACACTAAAAATTTTCTTTCTACATCACGGTAAGTGTTTCATATATTTCACATATAATATTTTTCATATACTTAAAATAATGATACTGTTTTCGAATTAGATATAAGCTCCGAATTAAAATAAAAAATTCCTTTGAAAAATGAGATCAGCAGAGTACAGTAATATTTTCAAGTAAAACAACAATAAATAAACTTTTTTTCAACTTAGCCTTTTGTAATTTTGAAAAACCCACCTTTATTGGTTAACATGTGCTGTTGCGCGAGCCGCAACGCCGCAGACGGACTCTGCCACCTGCACGAAAACAGTCGCGCACGCCATTTTTTATTATAGTCGAGTCCGTTCAAGCTTTCGTAAAATCAGGGCATTTTTACAAAGTTCTTTTGTTTTTTTTTATAGAAAAAATAAACAAAATAAGTCATCGCCTTATGCTGTTCCTCATTATCAGTTGAATTTTTGTACTAAACCTAATTTATTGAAGAAAACACAACTGCAGATGCTTTTAGGACTGAGCCTACTGTTAGAAGAGACTAGAATCGAGGTCAAAACGAATAACAGGATACTAAAAGTTCTTGAATCATAAAGAAGCGCCAAATTAAAAAAAAACAACTAAATCTGTATCATTTGTTACTTCCTTTTTTATGAATTAAATAATTGTCCCCTTTTTTATTAATTGGGAATAAAGTGGGATAATCAACTAAGGCCTAGCTTGTTAATCCTAAAAATTGTCAGGAATCACTAGATGATTGGCAAAGAAGCGTTCCTTTACATAGTTGCGGAGTAGGCGGCTGAGATCCTTGGCCTGAGTTTTAACATCAGGAGCGAGGAAAGTGTATTACTCTATCTAGATGCTTCACTTCTGAATGCCGAAGTAAAGAAAGCAGAATTTGAAAAATTCCATCAAGAGCTATTCGACAAGAAAATTCACGGAAATTTCCACAGGAATGTAGAAAAACAGTCCTTGTCGAAGGAGCAAACTTTTGATTTTCTCAAATCATCAGGGCTTAATTCAGGTACAGAGGGTTTTATTTTCGCATGCCAGGAAAGTTTCATTTCCACCTTAGCATACCGTGACCGCATTTTGTGTCAAGAAGTTCCAAGCGATAGGTGTAGAGAGCGTCAAACACACGTTGAGTACCTACTACACATACTATCGGGGTGTCCCACCCACGCAGAAACGACTTATATCTACATACACAATGTGGCCCTAAGAGTGCTTTATAACAATCTTTGTCGCTCTTACGATGTTGGCCGCGACCCTGCCCTGCTCAACGCTCCAAGGAAGATAGAGTAAATTATGCAAAACGAGAAGTGCCAAATTTTCTGGAACTACGATTTTCGGACAGCAGTCTCCGTAGCAGACTCGAAGCCTGACATTATTCTCCAAGAGTTCGAGAAACGAACTATATTCGCGATCGAATTCTCGGCTTCATCACTGCCAAGGAGAATGAAAAAGAGGAAAGTTATCGAAACCTTAAAAGGGAGCTGCAATGACTGTGCCGAAAATATTCGGTACAAGTAATTGTCCTTGTGATAGATGCTCTCGGAGGTGCGAAGCTATCACTGGTTTGCAACCTTACAGCCATACGCGCGTGCCAAAGATATGCCACGGCACGTGCGAGATGGATGCAGAGAGCTGTCATGCTTGGGTCGCTTCGTGTCCTGAAGACACACGAGGGTTTCGCCGGCCTGTCGTTGTGATTTCGTCGTGTCCTGTGGCCACCCATCTCACAATGTGATACGTGGCCATGAGTGGGATTTACCACGGTCCTACTGGGAGCCGATGTGATTTTTTAGATGGCAGTTGCTCCCAGTGGAACCCTGCGGTGGTTGTTGACCTTTAGTTTTTAATCTGATATATTGTGCCCTGCATTTTAGCCGATTATTTTATTTTCTATATATTTTTCTCTTATTTATTCCTTAATGTGGACTCAGAATGAGTCCGAGAATTGCCTCGAGGGCTCCAGATAGTTTTGCTAACTTAAGACTATCAAAAGGTGAATAATTGGGATTTTCTTCCGAACTCTAATTTTATCTTAATTTTAATTTATCACTAGCTTGCCCGATAGCTCCAGTAGAATGGGCCGGTAAGGAATATCGCAGAGGGTCAGAAAAAAGTTTAATTCATACATTTTTATATTTACTTCGAGTACAATTGAATCACGTTAGAATTCGATTCAATATAAGGAAACAACGAATTGTTAGAATGAGTGGGTCTTCGTCGTACTCAGCAAGTGCTATTGTCGGGAGACGCCGACAATTTATTTCGCATGAAAAGTAACGCCATGTTGATCGCGACAAAAGTTTCGTTTTATGTAGTGGCCCGAATGACCACTAAACATTTTATTAATTTTCAATTTAAGCATGGAGTTATACCGCTCTAGCAGGGCTCCAGGATGACCCAGTAAAATATAGGCAAATTTTCTGTTATGATCACGAGCGCAACTCAACAAAACCTGACCTTGACCGAGATCAGCAACTAAGCAATTTCAACGGCGTGTGCCTACCAGTTCGGCACACGACGTTGAAACTAAAGAAGTGAACGAGTAAACGAAAGAGATTGCGGAAACCCACCTGGCAGAATCCGGCCTCCTCTCGTTCGTCCTCTCATCGTCAGCTTCTATGGTTCCTCTTTCCTTAAAATTTCTTTGTAATATTAGGTGCTCGGTCAATACGAGGTACTCGCTTGAAGCTTAGAATCACGAATGACATTTCTTAGAGTGGCGTCTCCGTTATCCCTCTTATAACAGTCGGAGCACCACTCGCGTCTAGAGCGTAGAACTGCTGAGTAAGAGGACGGTCAAAAGAGAAGGACACTGTCAAGTTTGGTTTCCCGGAGCGTGGTGGCGTACATTCCGCATGCGCTAGCTGCCACGCAAGCCTTTGTCGCCTGCCGCTAGTTGATGGTCCAGGGGTGGGGCTGAGTTGGGTCAGCACGTTAGAGGTAGATTTCTTGGTAGATTCTTTACAACGTCGTTTACTTAATGATGAAATCAAAGACTTAAATATCCATTTCGATTATTTAAAACAAAATTTCAATAATGTTAAAATAAATTTACAAAATTCATTACCTAACCATTCATAACTACCATTCATAACCTAATGATTCTGATTATAAAGATCCTTTGATTATAAATTTTAGTAATGTCCTTATTCCAGATAAAGCTAATGATATTTTAAGGTTAGGAAACAAATTTAGTTCATCTGTTTAACAAACAGACAAAAAATAATTTTAGACATTGTTAAAGATAGAGTCAAATATTGGTTTTGATATGCTCCTTACTTTTCGATGTGGTAATTATCGGTAGTAGTAGGGAGATATTCTGGTGATTCTCTCTTTCTGCAAGCCCCGTGGCACTCTGAAATGAAAGTGACGGAAATGTTGACTACGGCCGAGGGTGGCGCTGGCTGTCCTTTTGGGCCGAAAATTATTCAAATGCATGGGGAAAGTGTCAAAAATGTGAAATGTTGTGCTTCTTATATTATAAAAACGGACTTTTAACATTTTTTTTTGCTTTAGAATTAAATTTTAAGGCTTTTAGACTGAAATTTTATCAAGTGTTTTTTCTGATGAACGAGAATGATGGAGAGAATTTGGCCGAAAATTTTGCCTTGAGAATTTTGAAGATTTCAAGAGAATAAAAACGTGTTCTTAAAATTCCTGGTAAAATTTTAATAATGTTCTATTTAGTCAATTAATATTAAGAGAATATTTAAAAATTATTCTCCAAAATTCCGACAAATAATGTAGAAAATTTTAAAGCAAAATTTTTCAATTCTGCAAGCTTATAACATTTTACACAAAATTCGTGTTAGTTTAAGAAATATTACGACATTTCGCAAAGATTTTATAAAATTTAAAACAAAATGTTGATTTCATCAAATTTAAAAAAGCTCGATTTTTAAAGATTTCCAAGAAAAAATTTAGAATTTTTTTAAGAATGAAAGGTTTCAAGAGAATGAAAAACTTTTCTAGATAAAATTAAATAAGATTTCAAAACATTTCGAAATATTTCCAAAATTGTCAGAAAAGTATGTGGAAGATTTTAAGGCGATTTTTTTCATTTTACAGAATACAAATTTTTTGAGGAAAAATGTTACTCATTTTAAAAGATACTGAGAATTTTAGAAACAATTTCAAAAATGATTTAAACCTTGAAACAATTTCAAGAAATTTAAAACAAAAGGCAGATTTTTTAAGATTTCGAAAAAATATGCTTTTTAGTAATTTTGAAAGATTTCAAGAGAATAACAGTTTTCTTTAAAAGACTTCAAAATATTTCCAAAATCGTCGAAAAAGAATGTGGAATTTTTTAGATGACAGTTGCTCCCAGTGGGACCCTGCGGTGGTTGTTAACCTTTAGTTTTCAATTATATATATATATGTTTAAAAAAACAGTTTAAACAATCACCGAATGGTCTCACTAGGAGCAACTGCCATCTATGTAAATGACACTAGATTTTCCATCTCATCCGTTCTTTTATTACACACAGATGACTCAAAAAACATTTTTTTTACATTTTCGCGAAAACTATTCATTTTAAATAAAATATGCAAATACCTGAAAATTTTGTATCATAATGATTTTAAAGATTAAGTGTGTAAATAATTCTATCTTTTCTATTTTCAAAAAATTGTACTTATAAATTCGTAATACTACTGGAGGTGACGTAGCCTATTCCCAAGTTCAACAATATCAATTTTCTTTCATTCAATTCATAGAATATCAATAGTGAATTAATGAAATTTCACTAATTTATATTTACACAATATTCTCTATGATATATAATTAGTGTAAAAACTTATTAAAATGTTTTAAAAACTAGGCATGGTACTTATAACAATTTTCGTTACGTTGGTATGTTTTTAAAATGAAATCTATTGAGTTTATAGTAAATATATGAATGATTTTCTCGATATACAAAAGGGTTTTAACATGTTCTTTAAAATGTTTAAAAAAGTCTTAAACGCGAAGCTAGCAATATATTTTAAAGTTGTGTTATGTCCTTAAAACATATACATATGTCATATTTCCCTAATTTTCTCAATTTGTTTAGGATAGGAAAAGACTCCAACTTCTCCTATTGACCTCCCCCCCTTTGTTGACAAACCGTAGTAAATTTTGAAGTAGAAATGGAATACTTAAATTTTTAGTAAAAATTAATTTTCAACAAAAGAATTTATTTTCCTTCAATGAAATAGAACCGAAAAAGACGTCATTAAAAAAAATAATTCCACAACCAATAAGATCAGTTTTCCAAAAAGAAGATTGAACTTCTACCCAAAAAGACGAATTTTTAAAACAATAACGAATTTAATATAAAAAAGTTGAATTTACTACTCGACACTATGGATTTTTAACAAAAAAGTTAATGTTCTATCAAGTAGTTAATTTTCAAAATAAATATATTAATTTTCAACAGAATAGTTGAATTTTCACAGCAATAGTTCAACAAAATAGTTGAATACTTAACCAAAATACTGACTTTTCAAAAAAGAAGACTAATTTTCCGCTCAAAAAGAAGAATTCTCAACAAAATACATCAATTTTCCACTGATCAGTTGAAGCTTCCACCCGAAACTATGGATTTTCAACATGACAAATTTTAAACAAAAAGTAGAGATAACTTAAAAAAATCAATTTTGAACGAAAAAAAAAAAAGAATTTTCTACCAGTTTCATTGAACCAATAAAGACGAATTTGTACGAAAATAATTAAATCCACAGCCAGAACATACAGTATGAATTTTTAACACAAAAGTTAAGTTTTCACAGTGTAGCTAATTTTTAAAATAAATATTTTAATTTTTCACCATATATTTGAATTTTCTACCAAAACAGTTTAATTTTCACCAAAATAGATGAAGTGTCAACCAAGCAGTTAAGTTTTCAAAAAGGAAAGCCCATTTTTCAATGGAAAATATAAATTTTTAACCAATAATGGAATAGTTAACATTTCTTCATTCTCGCCGAGCGCTGCGCGCACGGCTCGTGAATTTGAGCTTGCTCGATAATGTATTTACCTCGCCCTGCGAGGAAAATACATTCCGTACTTTATTTTGAATTAATTGTCATTTTCAATTACCCTCAAAAATGTATCATTTTGATAAATTTATATTATTACCATTCATGATATGCTAGTCAACCTGAAAATCTAGTGTGTCAGACTGACTATATTTCAGTTTTAACTATGGGACAGCCCCTTAGATGGTCTAGCGTAACAATCATGAAGTGTCAAAATTTGACGGTTAGCTTTACCATCCCAGAGTGTAAAGTTGACGATCCTGGAGTTTAAACCCGATTATCTTAGGAATTTCAGTTTGATTATTCTGTAGTGTTAACTTTATCATATCAGAGGGTCAACTTTATTATATTTTGTCCTTCTTCTACTTACATAAATATTTCTTAGAGTAAGAGAGACGAGAGAGGAAATTAAATCAATAAATGAAACCTGAAAAACATGAACATTCATATAAAATTCATCAATTCTGAAAGCATCTCTATTATTTTTGAAGATCAGAATGGCTGAGACATGATTCTATATGTATAAAAACTTTGACACCATAATATTTTGAGCACGAGAAGCTTAGGAAACGGCGTCACTGCACTGAATTAAAACATTAACACTGGAAAATTCAGAAAACAATATAAATGCGTATTACTGATCTCGCAAGTCTTGTTCCTTTATCAACGAATTAGGAAATTCTAAGCACGTTTTCGGTCGAAAATGTTGAGAATACGCACTAATTAATGAGTGACGCCTTTGTCCTTAATCCCTCGGAAGTATCGAATTTGACGTTCGAAATCAGAACGTCAAATTACTACAACCACTGATGGTGAGTCTGAATCACATATGGATATTCAAACAGACTATAAAATTATTGTCTGCCTGACTATGAAGAAAAAATCGTGGATGGTACTTGAGACTATCTAGATTATCAAACTGACTATCTAAATTTTGAAACTTCAAGTTTGACTATCCATTTTTCTCCGTGTGAAATTAAAATTTAATACAAAATAAGAAACAATTATTGAAGTAATCATGATAAATAAAATTTTCACTTTATTTTGCAATATCTGAATAAGCCCTCACGCCAAGGTAGATGAATAAATGTAATATACATTTGATACAAAAGTATTGAATATAATGTAGAAAAGTTCACATTTTGGACAAAATCGAGTTTGCAGCACGAGATACGTGAATATGTTTCACCTTTAATTTGAAAAGATCTGTGCATAAATGTGGCGGAAATACAAAGACGGAGCGCGTAGCGCGAGATAAATACATTGTCGAGCGCGAAGCGTGAGAACCTCTAGTCTAGAAGATATTGTCTAGTAGATATTGTCCATTTTGTTGCGAGCTTCGTCCTTGATTATAGTTTTAGTAATTAAAAAGAAAGTACCAGCAGAAACTATTGTTTTTTCATACAAATATATATTTTTTTTGTGACCTAGCATGACAAATACTTAAATGAAGTAATTTTCATGAAAGCAAAAAAAGTTCAGTTCAACTTAAAGCTCTGAAGCTTAAACTTATTGTTATGATTTCTCAGATGATATTGTATTAGTAATTATAATATTATAAGTAATTAGTAAAATTGTGATAGTAATCACCTGCACTGTTCAATGTAAAATTATCTTCCGCGTCAGGGTAAAAGGCTGAGTGGAGGGGATAACGGCAATGGCGACTGCCGGCAACGTCCCTTGGTCCCCGCTCTGACCCACACTTTTGAGATAAATTATTCATTTTCAAACTTAATTTTCAAGGTGTTATCCCCGGAATTTCGGTCTGTCGTTTTACGAATGCTATCTGTGAATACTATTCTTTATGTTATTAAAAACGCCAGACCTTATAAAATCACTGCAAAATCCAAGTTTCTTATTGATAATTATCGAGTCTGGCAGTAAGTTATCCCCAGGCTATCGGTCTGGCGATTGAATAATAATAAACTTGGTGCATCTATAATCGATCGTAGAAGAAAATTGGTTCTTATACTATCACTTCAAATTTCCAATTTTTTCACCTGGCTCAGGTACCCAAACGCCCCAGGTAGGGCGACTGGCATTTACCGGTTTCGAAAGAAGGGTCATTTGCCAGATATATTCGCCACAAACTAGGACTTATACCCCCACTTCACGCAAAACGTCACCAGCTCTTGGACTAGTACCACTTTTCAATCTGAAGTTAGCAAAGTAAAATAGTACGAAGGATGGATTGAAGACAAGACGATCTGGTATTATAACTGGACGCTAAAAAAATGATGCTCAATCAAAATGGAACCCACGATCGTGCACATGTGCAGAGCTATTTTCGCAGTCACGTGTTATACCCACTCCCCTATGTTATATTTCGACACATCGATGCATACGTAAGTTATGTTCGTTTGTGTTTTTATTTTTTTGGGTGTATATCACGTCCTTGAATTAAAAACGAGAAGGAAAATTGCATCAAAAATACGAAAAGGATCTAGAAAGTGTGAGTACTACAATAACATTATTATAATCATTTATGGATTACGTAAGTAAGGGATAAAGTTAATTTCAGTGAGCAAAATATTGTAGGTTATTATGTGCAATATTTTTATACTTCATAAGTTCAAAACACAAGTTCGAAATTTCCAACGCGTGTTAACATCGTTCACTTGGCAACCGCCAGTGCGCATGTGCGCGATCCTGGTACCAAGTTTTCAGTCATGGCAAGCATTAAGGAATTCCTGGACGTTGTTCGTCCCACTCCCCACTTACAGGGATACCACTCCTTAATATTTCTTCGTGATGGAACCATAGTTTTTACAGTGTAGGTGGATGTCATTACCAGGGGTGGGATTTCGATGCCGTCTAATCTAGTGGATCGAATCTCTCTTTTTATCATATGAAATTAGACGAAAATGTCCGATCGTTTTAAAATGATTGACTGCAACTATCTATTTCCATCTTATTATGTCTCAGAAAGAGAGGGATAACTATCGATGATCGAGAAGTCGAGAGTTTCCGATTACCGATTATTACCCTGCTCGTTCTGACACGTTAGATAAAAAGAGATAGTTGCAGTAGATCGTTTCAAAACGATCGAATACCTCTGTCTAATTTAATACGATAGAAAGAGAGATTCGATCAGTTAGATTAGAGGGCACCGGAATCCCACCCCTGAGATGCCCAGTGACAAAATCAAACAAAATGCCTAAGGATGAAATCGAGCTAGTATATCGCATCAAAATGTTTAGCAATGGGTATTTTTTATTGCTTTCATAATCTAATTGTCAGCTGTTTGCAACTTTTTGATACCCTGGGTTTTTGTGTGACGCAGAACGCAGAACTATGCAGAAAAACGGAAACATGGGTTGGCACCCGAACTTCAGGGTGTCCCATACTCAAGTGTCCGGACTTATATAGCTGTATAGAAATAAAAAATAAATTGATAATTCATTCTCCAAAAATCAGTTGAAGTTTTAGTTTTTGAGTTATAAAGTAGTTTAGCTAAACCAATCAGGAGCGCCATATAAGCAGTCGCGTGTGCGTGAGCAGGATTCCAACGCAGTGTCATCGAACACTACGTTGGACTCCTGTTCACACACACACGATTGTTTATAAAGCGCTCCTGATTGGTCCAGCTTAAATATTTTATAACTCAAGAACTAAAACTTGAACTGATTTTTGGAAAAGGAATTTTTTATTTATTTTATTTTTATACAGCTTTGTGAAAGATTTCACAAATTTCACAAATATTACCAAATATTTCAAATATTTCGCAAAGATTTCAAAATATTCGTAAATGTTTCAGGTAGATTTTAAAGATTGCACAAAGATTTGAATTATTTCCCAAAGATTCTGCAAAAATGTTGATGGTTTTGCAAAGATTTCCGGTAGATTCAAAAGATTTCAAAGATTTTCCAAAGATTTCCAATATTTATCACAGATTTTGGATAAATTTACAAGATTTCAAACATTTCACAAATTTCTCAAATATTAATAAATATTCCAAAATTATTTCGCAAAGGTTCTTCAAAGATTTCAGAAATATTTCACAAAGATTTGAAAAATGTTCCTAAAGACTTAAAAAGATTCACAAATATTTCCTGAAGATTTCGGATAGATTTGAAAGATTTCACAAATAAGTTTATTATTTTAGAAAAATTTTCGATAGATTTCAAAGAGTGTACAAAGATTTCACAAATATTTCAATGATTTCCCAAAGATTTTAAATATTTAGCAAAGATTTTGGATAGATTTAAGAGATTTCACGAATATTATCAAATATTTTTAAAATATTTTGAATATTTTGAATAGATCTTTTCCCAAAGATTTTGGATAGATTTTAAAGATTTCACAGAGATTTCAATTATTTCAAAAAAATTTCACATAGATTTCAAAGAGTACACAAAGATTCAATTGATTTCCTAAAGATTTCACAAAGATTCTAATTATTTACCAAAGATTTCAGAGATTTCACAAAGCTTTCAAATACTTCGCGAAGAATTGAAATAGATTTCAAAGATTGCCTAAAGTTTTCCATGATTTCCCAAAGATTTCAGAGATTTCAGAAAGTTTTCAAACATTTCGCAAAGATTTCAGAATAATTTTAAAGATTGCACAAAGTTTTAAATGACTTCCCAAATATTTCATTATGATTTTGAAGATTTCACAAAGATTTTAAATATTTCGCAAGGATTTCAAATATTTCGCGAAAAATTGAAATAGGTTTCAAAGATTGCCTAAAGTTTTCAATGATTTCCCAAAGATTTTAGAAATTTCACAAAGATTTCATATAGATTTAAAATATCTCATAAAAATTTCAGATAGGTACGAAAAAATGCACAAAGATTTTAATGACTTTCCAAAGATTTAACAAAGATTTCCAAGGATTTTACAGATATTTTAATTATTTATCAAAGATTTTAGAGATTTCACCAAGTTTTCAAAATTTCGCAAAGATTCCAGATAGATTTTAAAGAGTCCACAAAGATTTCATGGATTTTCCAAAGATTTCACAAAGATTTTGATTATTTCCAAAATATTTCAGAGATTTCACAAAGGTTTCAAATATTTCGCAAAGCTTTCATATAGATTAAAAATATTTCATAAAAATTTCAGATAGATACCAAGGAGTGCACAAAGATTTTAATGACTTTCCAAAGATTTCACAAAGATTTACAAGTATTTTACAAAACTTTAACAATTTAAAGATCTGAATCATCTGTACGTTGTTTAAGGATGTTTTTACACTTTCAGAACATCTTTGATCAAGAGCAGTTCTCTCTACATTTGAATTAGTGAAATATAACTGATTGTCAGTTAAATTCTACTAATTGCTGTAGCTATAATTGAGTCACTGACAATTAGTAGAATTGTATTGATTGGATTAGTAAAACGGAAATTACTAATTGATCAGTGATAGTTGCATTGAAGAAATCCGTTAATTTTGAGAGGTTATGTTCAAAATATATTTGCGCACCATATTTAAATGTGAAATTGTTTCAAGTTTAAAATTTGTTCACACGTGCAATAATTTCTTATTCATTCATTAAAATGAAAATTTCAAAATACACTTTATTATTATAAATAATATTGGAGTATAAATAAAAGCTTAATTCAACAATTGTTCCTCTAGCAATTTATTCTAAGTCTATAATTGATTCACTGCAGTTACGGTATAACTGATTACCTTCAGTTACGGTATTTTTACTGTTAAAATGAGTAAAATTCTAGAAATAACTGATTCATCAATTAAAATTAGGTGTACAGAATCAATTAGTACAATTTCTACTAATTCAAATTTAGAGGATTGGTATGTATGACTTAGAGGTAGTATTTTAGGACAAGTATTATTAGGTGTACAAAAAGTTCTATCCGTTTTAAGCACCTTTTTATTTATTTATAAAAATCTAACAAAGTGCAAGTTATTATTAATATAGCAGCAATCGGCTTCTACTACTCTTCGATAACATTCAGGCAATTGATGGATTCCATGGTGAAAGAAGGCTTGATCTTTTGACGCTATAAAGTCATCTACCATTTTTCGCACTTCAGCTTCAGTTTGAATTTGGTGCTCAGCTAACCTGTTTTGTAACGAGCGAAAAAGGTGGTAACCAAACGGGGCAATGCCTGGAGAGTATGCTGGATGCGGCAGAATTTCCTATTGCAATTTTTCTATTGTTTGGCGGACCACGGAACTTCTATGTTGCCGAGCGTTGTCGTGCTGTAATATTACCGATCTTCATCCATACCCAGAATATGATGTCTTTTCTAGGATTTTTTAGTCAAAAGGTTCAATTGAAAAGAGTAACGTTCGCCAGTGTGTATTTCATATATTTTTTGACAAAAAAAAACTCGAATTAATAAGAAAAACAACATGGAGAAAATATCTGAAAAAATTATAAAAAATACTGTATGGTGTTTTAAGTACATAAAAAATTACAATTTTGATTTTTAAAATAGAATAATGTACAATGCATTTCTCCTGGAAAAGCGCTTATTCTGCCTATTTGTTTATTTATAATATGTTTTTTTTCAATACACAATTAATGACTGTTGATATGTGGGCGTCCGCATGAAAAGGGCCCTTATGGCCGATATGGAGTTACGTATAGAGGCATATAGCTGGATAATTTTCCGGCATTTTAGGTCCAAAATAAATAATCAATGTTGAAAAACGAGTCGCTGGGCATTTTTGAAGTTGGTTTTTGGATAACCCGTTTTTCGAGAAAAACGTGTCTAGACTTGGCGAGTGCTATAGGCACACATGTTATATTTTATCTTCTGACATGAAATATACCTACTTTCGATTACTATTTGGATGTGAGTATAGTTCCAATTATTTCACTATAGGTCCCAGTATCATCCCCTACAAAAAACCTAAAAATAATAAGTTTAACCTCAACTTAGAAAAACGCGAAAATCTCCTAAACAGAACCAGCCATAAGGGCCCTTTTCTTGCTTATGCCCACATATTTTTTTAAACTTATTGATGTTCTGCGAACCCTGTAGAAACAAAAATCTCAGTACATGTTCTTGAAATAGTGGCTGGAAAAATTAAAAACTGCGAAAAAAAAGTGGAACGCTGAGCGACCCACCATGACGCAAAGGGTTAAGCTTCAAACAAAGTGTTGAATGAACACCGAACCCTTGGTAAATTTTTGGTACATATGTCCTTTTCGAACGCCGTGCTTCAATTAACATTTTAGTCGAACCGATGAAGTGCAAAAAAGAAGATAATAAAAAAAGAACCAGTTCGAAGATTTCGAGAAAGCCGTGATTCTAGCCAATCACTCCAATCTTATATTTTTGATTCGAAAATAAGGAGTTCCTCTTAATAAAAACACAGACCAATCAAATCGTTCAAGATTTAAAAAAAAACACCTTCACATTTTCAACTCTCTCCTCTCTCATTGATCCAAATATGGATCATTGCTTTGATTTTAATACGTCCGTCAATGGAAAGGTATTGTGAAATTTGGACCTTTCCATCAAGAGAGACGTGTCAAGTTAAGTTGAAATAGCGAGCGGGCGGAGCTGGCTGCAATCGAAACGATCTTCTTGTTACTGCAGACTTTCTAGACTTTCAAGAGTCTCGACCGGTTACTCACTCGATTCTCAGTATTAAAGGTATGAGTGAAAGTACCAAGGGTATGTGGTGATCCGGATGACCATGGCATTCAACAATGATCTTTCACGATCAAGAGAGCGGCTATTGATCTCACGGGTATCCGATCATAGAACCGTCAGATATCAGAGATTCAGACTCTCCGAAATCCGGTTTCAAGGATCAAAAAACTTTTAGCAGTAAAATTTCTCTTCAGGATATCTACTATCAATCAGCATCTCATTTACATTTTTAAATTTATTCTTTTAATCCTGCATGCCAAGATTTTTTCTCTGCTCCACACAGGGAAATCGGTCCAATCATTTAAGGAATTTTTCCAGTTTGACAATTTGTGAAAAACGCTATAAGGGTCGAACGAAATTCTAGAATACACAGATGGATAATCAATTTTATGGAGATTTGAATCAACATAGTAATTTAAGCGTTAAAAGTAGTAGGTAATTTATATTTCAGGAAATTAACAATAATTTCGAAAAACACAATCAATGGCCACGAAGACAGTGATTAGTGTAGACAGTGACAGAAATCCAATAATTCTATGATTGGCCTCTGGAATGTGGCGAAGTTCAGTCACTGACCACCTCGTAAGCCACATCAGGTTGTAGATTACTGATTTTGGAAGCACAGTGATCAGCCACTAAATCGTATAATCATTGGTCGGAGCCAAAAACTGTTTTTGACTCGATTTCCACTCATTAATCGTAAGGCAAAGTGACAAACGATTGTATACATAGTCTGCACAAAGTTTAAACAATTTAGAATGAGTTTTTGCAAAGATATTAATCATCTGCTTTTCAGATATTGTGGCTAATCACTATGTTTCAGCATAATTCACGAGGCAATTGGTTGGTGGCCAAGAAATTATTATCAACATAAAGACATCATTTGAAGGTCAGAATACTACTATCACGTAGTTTTAATCAACAAATTCAAATAAAATGCAGAAGATTTCAAATAAATCTATTGCAACTATTAAAAAAATAATAATTTTCAACATGCGTACCATCACCGGCTTTACTTTGCTCTGGAATTTAAAGGCACTAAACTGCACTACCCTAGCTTGTAAAAAACGCTGCGGAATCATTTGTGCTTCATCCTGCAATATTTATTAGTAGTTTTATTTGCGAGTGTTCTTCTATATAAGCATATTTGAATTAGGTGGCCAACGATTGTATCAATTACCCTATAGGATATAGTAAAATACAAGTTTCTCTCTTTGGTATTTAAGTTTATTTGCAATTTGTGAAAAAACAATGTTCATATGTCACAAGTTATTAGTCGATCTCAGTATAAAATTTTATAGAGTAGCACATAGACAACAATCTTCTGCACAATTATATTTAAAATAATGAATTATCTGAAAAACTTTACTATATTTTTTGGTGCAACCCTACATCATTTGTTTTCCTTGCAAAGTTCAGAATTGATCAAATTATTATCAGATAGAATCAATGCCTTGTTATTTTGATCACAAAGCACTCGTCAACTATATTATCGTAGAGAAAAAGTACAAAAACCAACAAGTTATCACTTCAGTTAAGGTTTAACAATCTTATATAAAATTAACACTGTTGCATATCACACGATAAATAACCAGCATCCGTAACAAATGCATTATAATATTATTAAATATTAAAAAATATGTAGTATAAGAACCTTTTGTCCCACTGCAGTTCTAAATCGTTATTCAAAGAAACATTTTAAAAATCACACAAATATAAACACACTAATAACTATTCAACATTCAGGTCACTGAATTTGAAACTATGAACCTAACCATCTCTTCCAAGAACAATACAAAAGCCTACAGAAAGCAATAATTTGTACAGCCTGCATACAGAATTCGATAATTCTTTTCTATAAATATATTTCCATCAGTACCTTTTTTATTTATAAATATTATCAAATTCAGAAAAGTATTTATTATTTACCTCTAAAAGGTTTAGTGACCACTTAAATTAATTTTATTAAAATAGACAATTTCCTTACAGAAAAAATTACCGAATTGAGGGTGCAACATAACAATGATTAACCATAGACAGTCTGAATATTAGGCAAATTTGCATTACCCGGAATGGGAAATGAATGATGAAGTTGAGAATTCTGGACATTCATTGTCCTAAAATCAATTTGTGGTTCTGCAAGATCTTCCTTAACCGCATAGCCCTGTCTTCCTTGAGCAAAAGATGATATCCAGGGGGATGCCGCAGGGAAACTGGACCCAGAAAAAGAAGAGGCTGGCAATTGCTGAATTGTTTGTGTAGCTAAATTGCTTCCATGAATTCCTGGAATATTGACCACACCTGGCCAAGATTTTGTAAACTCTTCAACTTTTTTATTATAATCATCGAGAGATACGCTATCTCGAATTACAACACCATGAGTGCTGCCTCCAATTTTGACCGATGGAACGATGATTGGTGATGGTGATGTCGATTCAGTGTCGAAAACTTGAGAAGAAGTCGACAAATCTGTGAATCAAATTAGTAAAATCAGTAAAATCATTAAAAGTGGATTTCTAAAATTGGTAGTTGAGTAAAAAAGCTAATTCGGTTACATTTTAAATCGTTTTTAACTTACTTTTTTTATGTAAACTAACTTTAGTTCAAGGCCTAAAATCTTACGTAGTCTGACAAACACAACTTGTGTAGTCTGGATTCAAAAGTGGAAAATTAACTTTATTTTCTAAGGAAAACTTTTAGTTTTCTAACCTATGTATGTAATATTTCAAAAGTATTATAAATGCACGTCAATTTTTATTTAAAATATTATTCTTTAGTCTATAAATTATAAATTTTTTTATATCAGGCTTCACAGTTTTCCCCCTATTCCCCTATGTTCCCCTTTCCCTCAATATTCCACTTGCGTACTAAAAATTCCTTTTTTTGCTTGAAGATTAATCATTTCAGTTGAAAATTTATCTCTGTGATTTAAAATTTTACTATTTATAATAGTAAATAGCAATAAATAATAACTTAATTATTATTGATCTAAAGTTAAAATATTTTTGGTTGAAACACCAACTATGACATTTTTCATTGAGAATACATATTTTTTATTGAAAATTCAAAACCTATTTGTCAAGAATTATTTTGTTGTTGAAAATTCAACTCTTTTGGTGGAAATTGCATTTCTAGGGGTTAAAACTGCAACTGTTTGATTTAAAATGAATCTGTTTTGGTTTTAACAATTTGGTGAAAATTTGTCTTTTTTAGTTTAATTTAACTGTTTTTTATTTTAAATTCATATGTTTTTTTGGTAGAAATATCTACTAATAAATTTTTAATTCAAAATTATTTTTGTTGTTGAAAATTTGACTATTCCATTTTTGGTTTAAATTTTCTCTTTTTTAGTTGAAAATTTAACTACTTGGTTGAAAGTTTAACTACATTGTGAAAAATGTATTTATTTTTGTTCAAAATGCATAGTTTTAGTTGAAAAGCTACCTCTTTGGTATAAAATTGAACTATTTTATTAAATTCCTTTTTTTTAGGTTGAAGATTAATATTTTTCCTTGAAAATTCAACTATTCCGATTTCGGTTGAAACTTGATCTTTTTAGTTGAAAATTCAACTGCCTGGTTGAAAGTTGAACTAATTTAACTGATTCGTAGAAAATGCGTTGTTTTTTTGGTTGAACTCAATTGCTATTCACCTGAAATTAATATATTTTTAGGTTGAAACACTAACTACAACATTTTTATTGAGAATTCATCTTTTTTTCGAAAATGCAACTAATTGGTTAAAAATTGATGTAATTTGTCGAATATTTTGTTTGTTTGTTGAAGATACGTCTTTTTGGTTAAAAATTGAACTTCTTCAATGTAAATTGTTTTTTTTGTTTATTAAAAATTAACTTTTTTAACTGAAAATTTAACTATTCCAGCTTTGGTAGATAATTGTCCTCTTTTGTTGAAAATTCGTCTTTGTGGTTGAAAAATTCATCTCTTTTGGTAGAAATTTCATCTCTTTTGGTTTAGGTGCAACTGTTCAATTAAAATTAGTCTGTTTTCATTGAGTATTTTTAGGTTTTAATTTAAAATTGAACAACTTGGTTGAAATATCATTCATCGTGTTGCAAGCGCAATATTTTTACTGGAAATGTTAGAAATTTAAAGCATTTCAAATTTAACTTAATGAAGTCATCACTTTTATTTTATTTAAAAGAATTTATTCCCCTATTTTCGTCAAATATCTCCTTACTTCTCCTGCTTTTCGAGCATTTTAACCGGTGACTCCCGTTTTCGATACTTTTGAAAGAAAATTTTTTTGGTTTCTTCTTGTAAGTTGGGAGTGTGAAGGGTGTCGACATAAAAAGGTTATGTAGTACGAAATTTGAAACATTTTGAGCCCTACTTCTGTTGGTTATACATTATATCTTTCGCTTTGAATATTACCCTGAAATACTGAACTATGTGCATTTAGTTTAAATTTAAAAAAAAAATAATAAATTGAAAACGATAGAAAGCTTAACCGAGTGACTTTTTTTACAGATCAAAGGTCTAATCGGTTAAACTTAGAAATTAATTGAATGGTTTAAATGTTTAACTGGAGAAACGCGGATCACTAAAAATGTACCTTTTGAGAAGTTAAAGCATATTTGTGAGGGTAAATTAATACTGTAAACACTACAAAAATTATTGCTGAAATAAGAATTTAAAATAGGCCCAATTGTTGGATCTGAACCATTTGAATATTCTTCGAATGTTTTTCGATTAAAACTTACTTGCTTTTAAATTGATTGGAAATTATTACAGTTTCAGATTCGAATGACTAAACTCTGAATATTAAAAATTAGAAACCGATTTGAAATTGTTACTCAAATCAGAACACAACTAGAGTATGAAGTCTTTAATTCTTGAACCTTTAAACTTTGAATAAAAAGTGGTTGAATTCAGAAAATATTATCATTAAAAAATGTCTAAATAAATGTTTGAAATTTGAAATTGTAAACATGTTCAAACATTTTTGAACTTTGAGACTTGAAAGGGCTCAAAAATGAATTTTTTAATACAGTAAATTGATATTGAACTGTTTGACTTTTAAGGCTTGCAAATCAATTGATAAATTTGTTTGATAATTCAGAATTATATCACTAATAATTTAATTTCAAATAAAAAAAGAATTATCCTCAATGACAAAATTTTAAAACTAAAAAAATATTTCAACAATGTTTTGTGAGAATGAATGTTTTATTATTATGCTTTAAAAAATGGTTGAATGATAATAATAGATGGCTTATTTTTCCAAGGAAAATATTCTCTACAAGTCTACTGTTTCCAGTTTCACCAATCTTTCTATGTCTGAAATCGTTAAAATATTGTTTTAAAAAGAAAACATTCTTTAAAAAAATAACTATATATAAAGATTATTTACTTATTTTTAAAAATAGAAACAGTTGATTTGTACAGAATCTTTCCTCGAAAAAAGCCATGATTTATTAAAATTCAACCATTTTTGCAAAACTGATAGAAGGCCCATACTTATAATATCATTTCAATTCTTAAATTGATACAAAACTTTTTTCGCAGAGGCCTGATTTTTGATGCGACTACCTTAAATTTGAACATTTTAAATAGAAAGTTGTTTCAAACGCTAAAATCACTATTAAATATTTTCAGTTTTCAATTGCTCAATTTCAAAAGATTTTTAGCTCAATATGTTTGATTTTACAAATAAAATTTAGAATTTATAAGGTCACTTACCACTGGAGTCATGAGCATCAGGGTGCGGTTTTTCCTCACCAACTGAAGCTATATTTGGGGAATCAAATGAAGTCGTAGATCCAAAATTATTTCCAAATGATCTTGAATTAAAATTTTTGTTTAAATTTTTTATTTTTTCAATGATCTGAGATTGATAAGCTCCACTTTGGTCTCCATAAAACGAATTTGTGCCACTATTTGAAGTTAAAGTCACGTGACTTGGGTCTACTGGTGAAAAAGAGGATTCATCTTCCGATGATTCGTCATGATTGTGGTTTTCAGTAGAGCTAAGAAAATGTAAAAGAATCTGTTTATGTGCTAGAATTCTATTTAATACATCTGTACATAATATTCACTAATAGATGCCCGTAAAAAAGTCGATAAACTAGTAATAACTCAACTATCAAGTCGTCAGTTTTCCCTTCATTTACATGTCTACTCAGAAAATTATTTATTTATTTTAATTATTTATTTTTTCTTTACATTTATTTATTATTTTATTTATTTAATCTTCAGTAACTGCAATCAATAATAAATAGTCATTTTGTTTTTAGTGGAATATCTTGTAAAAATTTTATCACCCACTGAATCTTCAACTTTCTACAGCACTGGAGAAAAGTGACTCTTAGACTCAGTTAATAGAATTTTGTTGCAATTTCTCCTGGCAAATACCACAATTTTCTTAAAAGCATGATTGAACACGCTCTAAAATCGATTCTCCTCAATTGAGTGTATCAACAATTATTCTTAGAGACATCAAAAACATTTGTTTTAAAATTTTATTATTATTAATTCTGAGTCTGATGTTGTTAGTTTTTGTAGTTTTTAGAAATATTTACAATATTCATGAAAAAATCTTATTTATTTTAAGTGACGAAAGGTTTAATAAGATTTACAGCGATAATGGCAATTAAAATACGACATTTTTTGTTTTTGAAGTGTTAACTTTGGGTCACAATTTCCATGTTTACAGCACATTTTTTATATTAATTTCTGGCCGTTTGTTAAACAAGTAGAAATATATTATATTTCACTTAATTTCTAATCGTCATTTTTTTATATTAGTTTTGATAAATTATAGCAATTTTTTTAGTATGGAAGGCTTTCAATTTTCAATTTTTGGGTTTGGCAGCTACAATCGCTAAATTTTCTGAGTGAAAGCAAAATACGAAAGTTACAGATTTTATATAGTGCTGTTAATTTGAAAATGTTAATTATGGACGGTAGATAGTTCAGTTTGAAATTGTGTGATTATAAATTTTATTTTCTATTTTCTATATTTGTACTAATCGTATGAAAAAAAATTTTGGGATATAAAAATTCTTGATTTAACGTCCGGGAAATAACAATTTGGAATTTTGGAGGAAAACCCCTATTTCATCGACTTTTTCCAGACCATTTTTTCAGAATTTTTTACATAAAAATGACTTTTCGAAATCAGACCGATTCCCTCATCAGATTATCTTTAACATTCCACAGAGATAGTTTGTATTTTGGAACCATGAACAGATAGATGAGATCGAATTTTTTTTTTAAATGTATTAAAATAGTCATTCTCAATATAACTAGAATGCTCATTTTTAAAATAGTTAGGACCTTTGTGATGACAAAGTATGTAGAATTTAAATAATATTTTGATTATTCAAAGTGAAAATATTTATGTAATAGTTTCAACTTCAACTGATAGATTCCATTTTCAATTTAGATAGAAAAAATTTGTTAGAAAAAGATTTCTACTGTAATTTTTTAATATTGTGAACATTATTTCAAATGTTTTTGTCCAACTTTAAACATTTTCAATTCTACATTTTTCAATCTTTTGAATGCCTCACTCTAAAAGGCTTCCAATTAAAATTCACTGCATTATATTCATATTCTAATTACCTTTACCTGTGATCTTCATTTACCGGTGAGAAATTTCCCTTAATTCTGTCATAAGGAATGTATCCTCGACCAAAGGATATTCCGTGACTTATTCCTTTTCCATGGGGAATAACAATATTGTTAACGCCATCGTGATCCTGGTCAAAATCATCACCACCATGAGGAAGATGATTTATGTTAGGACGAACTGCATGTTTTCCATAAATAATGTTGTTAGGTCGATTATAATATTGGGGATATTCTTCAGCTCCATGATGAGATTTTCTAAATTGCGAAGGTCGCATATGATGACCCTGCCATGGTGCAACTGGACTTCTTCTGATTTGTTTTGGTACCACCAAAACAACTTTTCTGCTTAAAATAAAATTTTGATATATAACCGAGCAACCAATTATACAAAAATTGAGAATATAATATGGAATTTCACAAAATATAAATAATATTCTCCTTAGTGAAGGAAAAGCGATAAGATATTCAAATAAAAATGTTTGGGAAAGTCAAGTTTTGTCAATTTTAACTGGACGAAGTGATAACTGATCTTCTAAAAAAAATTGTAAAAGTTTTATTGGACGATTACCCTATTATGGGAGATTATCCAACTATTAGATCTTGGAAAATTGGGAAGCTCTATATCAGTTTCTTCTGAGCTTTAAAATGAAAGTTAAACACCATAAGCGATTTATTTCACCTTTCTATTGTCCTATGTTGTAGTATGACTTACAATGTAGATTATTATTACCATTTGAAGTGAATTGTAGATACTTACTGATGATGAGCAGCATTTGCCAAAGAACTGCATACTGTCAGCAGCAAGACGCAAGAAATCTAAAAAAAATAGAAAGTAAGTATAACATACTGAAAGTACAAGAGAGTGTTTTTGAAAAATTACCAAAACATTTACGATAAAATATGTGAACAATAAATAAAAGTCTTTTGTTTTGTCTTTTAACTTAATTTTTCTTCTACATGTCATCGATAAAAATTCAATATGCTTTCTAGCATTTCAAAGTCTTTTTTTTTATGAACGCTCAAAAGTTAAAGTGTACAAAAAAATTATTTTTGTAAATTGAAAGTCAAGATATATTATGCTGTTACGTTTTAATTTTAATCAATGAAACTTTCAGAAAAACGAACAAAATTTAAAAAGTACATTTCTTTAAAAAAAATTACTACGGCTAATATTAACTGAATTAATTTATACATTCTCATAATATAAGAAGGTATTAGATATTTTTTATGCAGCAATGTTTCAAAATTACAAACACTTTTAACATTTGCAACCATGAAAGAAATGCAAAATTGTCCTCAATAGAGTTTTCATTTCGCTTCCACGCATTGGGATTCGAACCCGCAACAACGTGGACTACACAAGCCAAGTACTTTACTCAATGAGCCACACTGTCTCCACTTTATTTTCTCAGATTTGTCACAGATATAATAAAACTAAATAATTTTGCGATTTTTATTTTTCATTGTACTTGAATAAGAATATTATTTCATTGTTAAAACGGTAAATTAATATTTAATTATGTTAAACTGCAAGTTGCATAAATCCTATAAAAATTGGTTCTTACAAGATAATATTTTGTCTTCAAAGTAACCTTGAAGTACGAATTAAAATTCTGTATTAAAGTTAATTTATATTAAGAATTTTTCTTCATATAGCTGGTGGCTGAACTTGACAAAGAAAAGATATAAAAATGAAAATAATTCTTATATTTAGGAAATTTGTTCTGTTGCACGGCCATTTTGACTGAAACCCTTTAAAATTTATAAATGTAAGAAAGTATAGTTTAAACTTCAGAGACTTCAGATTAAACCATTTTTAACTTTAAGCGTATGACTTGTTGAAAAACTACCTAATTAATCAATTCCAGTAGTTTTTCACTGATTTCTCAGTAGAAAAAGTTACTAAAGTTTCAGTCTCGGGTACTGAAAATCCCAATCATCCTTATACTCAAAAATTAGTACAAGAACGACACAATTTGATATGAATTCTCACTGATTGCCAATTAATTTGACCTGATTTAAATCTTTAAAAATAAATTACAGCATTTCATTGGATTCCAACTGATTAGAATCCCATGAGAAACAAAAAACAGGAAAAAATATCCATTGTTCTTTTTGCTTGCAAGTTATTGAAAACGTCTAAAATTAAGATGAATTTTCAATGCTTTCCAAATCATGGTTCAAATTATTGAAATTTTCAAAAATAAATCACTTGATTTCATTGAATAATATAAAAAGTTTCAAGTGTATCGCTGAATCAAATAAACAATAAAAATAAATAAATCAGTATATTTAGTGTATTTTTTAGTGCGGTTTCACCGATGATTCAGTGAAAATCCTTACTAGTCTAATTGAATAGTCCAGTTCTCATGGATTCAAATAAATGTTATTTCCATAATTAATATTGATTATTGGGGCACTCTATGTCGAAGGCAACAAGTGGGTCATCGATTTCTTCTCATTTTTTTTTAATGTAGAGCGCCTGGGGTACTCAATACTGATCTGAAAGGATTTTAGAAAATTTGCAATATATTGGCAGGTATTGTTAACTGAAAATTAGAGTTCTGAAAAGTGGACTACACTACAACAAAATTTTGAATTTGTTCTTCAAATTTGTTTAAACAATTAAGCATTTTTATCGGAACATAAAGTGAGGTTGAAGATTGTTACTGAAAAGGAATTTGTACTCCATTCCATTTAAAACTGAAAGCCTATCTATTGAATTTGATAATGTTTAAAAAGAAATTAATATGTAATAAGTCGTCACTCAAATCACTTTTACATATATTGTGACGAAAATCTAATGGAATAAAACATCCGGCACTTTTTCATCATTAAGGAAACATTTTGGCCTAATTTATTTGTTTATAACAAATCAAGTCTTTTTGTATTTGTTCAAAAATATAAATGAGTATTCCTGGACACACATTTCTGGTACCTTATTGGCACCTCAGGATACTGAAAATGTTATATTTATTGATTTAGCTTATAATTTCACTATACCTCGTAAGTCGAAAAACAAGAATAAAATATTGTTTATTACATAAATAATATACAAATTAATATTTCTATCATTTATTCTCAATTTTCTTAAATTTTAACATTTTCTGCATACATTTGTATACAAGTATTTTTTTGTCCGATCAATATTAACTGAGAGAACAATGTGCAAAATATGGTTCAATTTTCAAACCTCCAATTTTCAATTAAAAATATCTGCCAAAATATTGCAAATTTTGGAGAAAGCTTTTGAATCCATATTAAGTATTCCAAACTCTATGCAATAACAAAAAATAAAACAAATTGATGACCCACTTGTTGCCTTGGACATTGAATGCCCTTATTAGCAACCGATGTTCACTACAATACTTATAATACATGTTCTAGGTACACCGTTAAGTTGACAATTACGTAATCTTATACTTGATTTATAAAATTGACAAAAAAGGCGCACGGTCTATTGCAATAAATTTTCTAAAAGAATCTCATACCTGAATAATAATAAAAATTGAAGTCATAAATGATTATTTGAATGTATTTATTTGCATATTTGTGCTTTTTCTTCTGGTTAAGGGAAAAGCCGTAATTTTCATTAAATTATGTACGTCGAGTTTTTATCAAATATTATTTTGCGAATTCTGTGTTTGGAAAAATGACTAACAACAAATAATTGTACGTATTATTTCTAAATAGAATAATTTTCATAAAAACGTGACAAATATCATTGTAAAGAACTTTTCAAGGAATAGAATGAGCGCTTGTAATTTAAAATTGAATGAAAATTACGATTTTTGCCTAAAGCGGAAGAAAAAACACAAATATGAAAATTACTACATTTAAATAAACAACTATGACCTCAATTATTTCTTTATTATTTACGCTGGGGTTGGTTTTCTGAAATCAGTTACAATAATCAATGACAATTTTTCAGCTTTATAAATCAGGTAAAGTAATTTTGAAATTGTCTGTATACCTAGAACATCCTTAATTGGCCAATTTTTCAATTGTCGAAAATGATTCCCAATAAAAACTGAAAATAATTTCTAGCCGACTCAAAATAATGGAAATTTCCAGCTCCAGATGTAACACTGAAGAATCTTTCTTTATGCGTATCTAAAAAAACATTAATCTTTTGATAATAAAAAAAAATTTTAATGATTGTATTTAATACTTACAGCGAACTGCATGCTAAAATAATCAAAGAGAAGTCGCCAATATTATTGCACTGCTAGGCGAACGTATCCCCTTCGGGTGATCTAGATATATTGCAGAAACCTGCTCTAGGTATCTTCTCTTTTATACAAGATAAAAAGAGCATTACTTCGCTCTAGAATCTCCCACCAGCGATAATTTCTAACTGCTGTATAGCGACGAATATTGAGAATGGGTGGGTATGGCCTAGTGATGCTGCTTGCACCATCCGAGCATGTAATTTTCGCCTTAACCACTGCATATATTTAATCGTTAACTTTCTTCGCACATTACTTCAACAAGTTACTTATAGACACACTCCTATAAGTATTACAACCGTTCACTCACGGACGCAATGCGTGCCAAAGAAATTAAAAAAGAAAAAAAAAACTTAAACATTTCTTATCTTGACCTAGGAAAATTAATCAATCTGAACACTTCCGCACATTTTTGATTAATTAACTTGGCTCCTGAGTCTTGATCTCAGATTGAAAGTAAATGTGACTTACGAGGTGAATGTACGATTGAATGAACTCATCTAGCACCGAGAACCCCAAAAAAAAGTTTAGAGAAAATATAATAAAGATGTCGAATCTAATTAATATAATATTTATGACTATACCCATTGACTGTGTGCAATTCCAAAATGAAAATTTCGAAATGACTGACAGCTTGCGAGGCGGAGACTGCAAAAATAACGGTTATATGTTTTGCATGGGAGGAGATAGGCTACGTATAAAAAAAGTTAAATTTTCGAAATTGTGTATTAAAAGCTGTCATAAAAACTGACTGTGGATAAGTCCTTAATGTCACGTATAATTTGAAGCAGATTAAATAATTAAAAACTTGTATTCGTATGTACTAGTTTTGTTTTTACAGTCACACGTAACCTTACATATTTCTTCAATGAATTATAGTGTTTTTTTAAATCGCATTTATCTTTACGTACCGAAAAAGTACGTTTCTCCATTATTTAACCTCCTTATTTTGATAATAGTCTATACTACCGTCGGAAATTGTGCGCACGACTTTTGTGAGCGCTATTAGAAATCACTGCTGACTTCGAACCACAGTATTTCGGTGAAAAAAAGAGATAGGGCATTAAAAAAAAACAGATGAAAAGCCTATGAAATTCCACATCTAGTGGTACCCAACAAATATTTGTTTGACCTTTTGAAAATCATACAGCACGTGAGAAGTTTAAAAACAAAATTCGAAATTTTCTCAAATTTTCTACCTCAACTTCAACTTTTAGCACGAGCTAGGAAAATTTTGTCAAAAATCTTAAGATTATGCACCATCGAGCCTTAAATCTAATCTTTGATTTATGTCAAGGAAACTTGTGATCTTTAATCACATCTCGGGTACCCATGAAGACTTTTCAAGTTTTTTGGCTGGTATTAAGGATAAGATTTCAGGCTCGTTGTCGTACAATTTTGAGGTTTTATAAAAAAAATTTCTCTAGGTCGTGCTAAAAGTTGAGGTTGAGGTAGAAAATTTGAGAAAATCTTGAATTTTGTTTTTAAACTTCTCACGTGCTGTATTATTTTCAGAAGGTGAAACAAATATTTATTTTGGGTTTCACTAGACGTGGAATTTCATAGGCTTCCCAACTGTTTGAAAAAAATGCCCTATCTCTTTTTTTCACCGAAATATCTTGGTTCGAAGTCAGTCGTGATTTTTAATGGCGCTCACAAGAGTCGTGCGCACAATTTCCGACGGTAGTGTATTTGTGTAATAACTCTTTCTGAATGAAGAATTTTTCCAGTAATATTTTCTTTGACACTTATCAGATAAAGCAATAATAACATGCGACAAGTTAGGTTATTTCTTTGTAGTGACATTTATGAAACTGAAATATTTTTATTATATTTTGAATTCATTTCATACGTCTTTTATAGATACAGTTAAATCATCCGAAATTTATGAAAGGCTTCGGCAGTTTATGAAAATTTCCAGTCAGTTATTGTAATTTTACAGGTAAATATGGTAACTTAGCATAAATTAACCAAAATTCATTTTTTTAAATTTCCATGTATTTCCGGAAATTTATGAAAATGTTCGGTAATTCACGGTAATTTGATCAGTTATGTATGGTAACTTTCCATAAATAACCGCAAAATTCTATTATCTGCAACAAAAATTTCCCCACAGTTTTTACGGTGAGTGGGCTGATAAATGTAAAATGCGAACACATAGATTCATAAAAATTAATTTTTTTCAACTACTTACTTTCAAGACCTCAATTTAAGAATACTTAAATTCTTAAAAGAAGTTTGGAATTGTTTAATTTTTAATGCTTCCAGTTTGAAATAATTAATTTTGAAAGTTTCCACGTAGAAAGCATATAGTTTTTACATTTTTGATAATATATTTATCATCTTTAGAATTTCTATAATTTCAGTTTAAAATTGGCTGTGTCTAGTCGTCCCAAAATTTCGGGACGACTAGCCAAGCTTATGAAAAATATTAGTCTAGTCATCCCGAATTTCGGGACGACGAGACACTTTATTTATAATCATAACTCTGAATGCGCAATTCTAAGCCAGCTTAATTTTTGAGGCCTTGAAACTAAAATTTTTTTGCTTCAAAAGCTTAAATTAGAAAATCTTTGGTTTGAAATTTCTTAATTTTTAGAGGTTTTAATTTTAAAATTGCACAATTTTGTACTTTCAAATTTAAATAATAAAAATTTCAGGACAAATGCACAATTGAATCTTTTGAACTGGCAAAATTTTATGTTAAAAGCCATAAGAATCAGTTTATAATTTATTAATTTTAGATTCAAATATTCTAAATTGTATGGCTTCAATTTTAGTCAGTTTTAAACGTACAAAATTCGCTGGTTTTATAAATTCTTTGAAATGGTAGAATATCAAATTTAAATACTTGAAAGTCGCACAATTTTCAGTTTAAAGAATTTGTCAATAACATTTTTTTATATAAAGTAATATAATAAAATGGCATGAAAAAATAAAGAGGTAATAATTAAAAAACGTTCTCCCACTTTTCATGAAATGAACCACTTCAAGTTCCCAAATAAATACCTTCTTTCAAAGCTGCACTGTAACCATTTTTTTCTCTAAGAGCTATATTTCGAGAATGACAGATCAAATTTTTAGGTTAAAATATCAAAAATTGACTGAAATATGATTTTTTTCATGAAAAAAAGTAAAATTTTGATTTTTCTAACACGCAGCAAAAATTTTTTCGTCGATTTAACCTTATCTACACACTAAAAGGATAGTTGAAGAGTATTCAGTAATTTTTCGGAAATGAAATAACAGCGGATACTCTGTTATTATCACGTACCATGGCGCATTAAGGGTTAATTATTAATTTTCTGTGTAATATCTTAAAATTGTCCGTTTTTTAGTTGAAGATAAAAAAAGAATTTAATGTTGAAAAATATTTGATTGAAAAATTTCGAAAATGAATTATAATTTTCAAGGAAGTATTAAAAATTAAACAATTTAGAATTAAAAAGTTTAAATTGTGTTGATCCCTCAGTAATTAAATCATGTCTTTAATTTTGAATGGTTACCATTTTTAAAGTTCTGACTTTTCATGTTGAACGCCAAATTTTTCTTTCCATAAGTTTTAATTTTTTAACTAAAATTAAAATAGTTAAATTTTAAAAAGTATGATAAAAAAATTACTTAATTCTTTATTTTTAAACGATTTCAATTGAAGTCAAATAGTTGGAATTTTAAAGGATTTGAGCATGAAAAGTTTTATTATCACAATTTTTGGCGATTTTTTTTTATAATAATTCAATTTTTAGAGCTCATAATTGGAAAAATTTTATTTTTGAATCATAAAAATTTATATAATTTATCATGATTAAAACGAACTTATTAAATAGGTTACATTGAATGTCAACATTTTTTGAAAAGTCGGTAGTGGTATGAAAGCGAGTAGAGGAAGTAACGATAGTGTGACGATGCTATGTATGATATGAGTAAGGTACGATGACATGATTTAAAATTCATGTGAACATATGACGTTAAAAATCAAATTCCTGAAATTCACCGTTTTTTCTGAGTAAGTAAGTAAAATAAAATAAATAAATTTCCGTATTACGAAATCATGAATCACCATATATTATTTCATTTGTAGAAATAATTTGTAAAAATACTGCACGAAAAAGGTTCTATAATACTAAATACAGGATTTTTTTATATAAAAGTTAATAATATACTTCGAAGTTATGCTATTTTTTCATCAATACACTCATACTTCGATACATAAAGTAAAGAAATTGTTTTAAGACTCACTTAAAATGCTATCGTTCACTCTATAAGAAAAGCGAACATATAATGAAGAAACTATGAATGGAAATTCTTGTAATTATTGTAACACCAAAGAATTTGCCGATTGATCGTTATTCTTTCTGCATGATCAATTCTGAACTTTTTCCATACGTAGTATAATAAACTATGAAAATAAGAACGCTGCTCTCTTTCATTCTTTCTCTTTACTTTTTTTATATAGTGCATATCTTTCTCCATGGAATCGGAATGTCATAGTTAGCAAACATTATTAGTGTTAGAATATATTACCATTCAATCAAACAAAATATTTTATTTAAAATTCGCAGTAACAATTTTTCCCAAGCTATGACGGTCGCATTTTTGCCGGATTTCTGCTCGAATTGGAAATACACTTTTTTAAATTCTCGATAATGAAACCGTTAATTTCACTAAATTGCAAGCGTTACGCTCCACATATGTAAGCACTTTTTTTTGTCGATTACAAGCACAGCTTCTTTGGGTGCGTTAAAAAATCGAGCATAAACCATAATTATGTCATGAAGTTTGGATAATTAAACAATCATCAAAAACGCCAGAACCATTTTTGATGAAAGAGCTATCATAATAATAATTTGATGAGAAGCCATTATACTTGAGTCGTAAACATTTTTTTTCCTTTTACATAGGTATTTCGAAACAGAAAATAGGTCTCTAAAATTCCAATTTTCCATCAGGATTAAATTGTTGCCTCTTTTTCTACTTACGAATCCAAACTTTTATTTGGTATATATATTTGTTATATTATATTTCTAATTTTTCATGCAGAACTTTATAGACTTTCGATGTAAACGAAGCACATCAAATGAATGAATAATTATTTATAGTATAAATTATAGTGATTAAGGCAATAATTTCCTCTGTACTCTTATAAGTCAAATGAAAATTTGAAATATTCTGTGAAGACATTATGTATTTTCAAAGAAGTATGCTTAAAGTTTAGAGTAATATAAGTGAATTCTACGAGCAATGGTTATTACATTCACTTTCAAACACCTAAGAAGAATCGTAAATACCAAATGCCATTAACTTCAATATTTGAAAGGCTAGAAATGCTTTTATTTTCCCACCAATGTAAGCTATAAGCACCAGCAATTGAAAGTAAGTTTTAATAAAGGCACTGATTATATTTCTATTGTCAGAAAGTTTAAAATTAATTACAGTAGAATCTTAATTAAAGATTTTTTGAAACATTAGAAATATATTTCTGTTAGTTCTAATACCTTTGATGAAAGCATTAGTAAAATTAAGCAAACATAATATATAAAATATATATATATATATATTTTCTATACAACTTTATGCAGAAATTAGTAGCATATAACCAGCAAAAAGACTTGGAAAAATTTCAGCCCCTTATCCCAGAAAAAATACATAACTTAATTCCGGGGCCTGAAATTTTCTTGCAGATAACAAATGCATTTGTTGCTAGTAAGGCGTTACTTGGAACGTTATATTTTTCTAGTAACGGTAACGGTAACGCGTTACTTACTTCTAAAAGTGACGGTAACGTTAGCACGTTACAATTTTTGGGTAAGTGTAATGCAAAGTAATGTACGTTAGGGGCTGTTCAAATAATACGTAACGCTCATTTATGAAAATCTTGACCCCCGCCCCCCTCCCCCTGCATGACGCTTTTCCTATAGTAAGTGTATGTAACATTAACATTAGCGTAATGCTCGAGGTGACCCATCCCCCTGAATGCGTTACGTATTTTTTGAACGGCCCCTTACTGTAAGCTACTTTACGAAATTTGTTAATGGTATTTATACTCAATTTTATGTCATGATATCTCCACATATTGGGCTTACAACCAAACATTTTTCCCCACATGAAAATTGGCGTGGTGTAAAGAAAAAAGAAATCTTTCACTAAAAAATTCTAATAGTGTGGAAATGTTCTTTTGGATAAGAAGAAAATAACTCCAAATATTTAAAAATCGGATAATATCTTATTCTGCTTCCCATTAGAATAGAATCAAATTATCGCATTTTTCTCCTAAACAACGAAAGATACATACAAACAAATTTTAACAAAAAGTTCTACAAAAAATACCTCTTGCTCTTTTGTGATCTCTTACATTGATTACGAGAAAAATTCGGAAATTATATTTTCAGAACAAAATTCTCCTGGCTTAGAAAATGGGTTAGCACGCATAAAGCTGATAGGATATGATAGGATGCCTTCCTTAGGCAGAAAATTTTAAAAAATACTGCAAAAAACAAAAAGAGTGGGCTTTTCGGAAGATCTTCTTTTTATATTTTCAAAATTCAAAGATAAAAATACAGACAATTTTCTGCAAAAACACACCTTCTTTATTTTTTTATAATACTTTTCAAAAATTCCGCCTATACAGGAAGGCATCCTATCAGTAAAATTCACCAGAATTCGGAACAAAAATTCGAATGTCTGAATTAGGTCAAGAACTATAGATATAAAAAAATGTGATTTTTTTTAAATAGATGTCAAGGTTCAAATATCCGTAACTTTGTATAAAATTGTTTGTTCTAAAGTTTCGTTGTTAAGAGATTACGGGACTTGACGTGTAGTACTAGAATTATTGTTCGGCATAGTAGGATCTATTCTTATTGTTAAAATATTTCACTTGAATGATAAACTTTCTGAAAAACTAGTTTGAATAAAAGAAAAAAAAAATCTGTTTGAATTTTGTGATTTGAAATTAATAATAGTGTTAAATAAGAACAGTTTACAGACTATTATTGTGAAATTCTTTGTTAAATCGCATAAATTGAAATATATTTATGGAGTTTTAAAACAATTTTAAATGAAAAAATAAAAAACTATCGAAAACTTTTAGAACTTTAAAATGCGCGTGGCTCACAAGTTTGAGTGCACCTAAGGCGCGCGTCTGTTGAATCTCGCGCTTCGCGCTTCACGCCCGATAGTGTATTTACCTCGTGCTAAGCACTCGGTCTTTGTATTTCCCCCACATTTGTGCACAGACCTTTTAAAATTGAAGGTCAAAGCATCGACAACTGTAATTTGGTGATTGTGAATTCTCTTTTGTTGAAGCTCCTAAAGCTTCAACAAACTTATTCTCATCATGTATCTCTTACTTTGCACTGGATTTTGTCCCAAATGTGAACTTTTCTACACAATGTTCAAAACTATTATAACAAATGTATGTTGCATTTATTTCAGTACCTCAGCCTAAGATTGCATATTCAAATATTGCAAAATAAAGTGCAAATTTTATTCATAATGATTACTTTAATATTTGTTTCTTGTTTTGCATTTAATTTTAGGCCGTGGCTACGTGTACCGAAACTTCGGTACAAGTAGATACATTTTTTTGGTACGAATAAGGGAAGCTGTAAAAGGGTCTATTTGTACAAAAATTTCTGATCGTATAGCTGGATTTTTTCGGTACGCGTGAACACTTCCTAAATTTTATTCTCAGGTACCCTGAAAAATGTATCATTTAAATAAATTTATATTATTACAATTCATAATATGCATTGGTATTGAAACATATACGTATTTTCATTGTCTTGTTTTTATAATTTAAAAAAATTCCGCATTCTATAAAAAACAATTCTTTTATTTGTTCATTCTCAATGATATTGTTTACGATTCAAACCAAAAATACGCATCCTAGCGTAAAGTAGTTCTGATAAAATTTTTAGATACAATTCAGGCGAAATTTTATTTTAATTCTTAATTTGTTTTAATAACAAAACTTTGTAACGAATTTGTAGATCTTTTTTGGTTGAACAACTTTTGTCTTTTCATTTTTTCTTTCGTGCCTTTTTCCAGAAATTTAATTTTTAATTTTTAATCTTATTTCTTACGACCCAAAGAAAATCAGCTTTCCCTATTTGAAAATGATAAATAACAAATTTGTAGATTCCTTTAGGTGGACAATTTTTTTCTTTTAATTTTTTTTCGTACCTTGCGCCGTTTTTACAAAAATTTAATGTTTCTATTTTCAATGTTATTTTTCACGATTAAAATGACAACTACACATCCAATCAAGAAACGATTAATGAAAAATTTGTAGCTCTTTTTGGGTTGAACAATCTTTGTCTCATTAAAAAGTGATTATTAAGAACTAGTGTATTAAAAAATTAAATTTTTGATTTTTCATTAATTTTTGGGTGATCAAAATGTGAATGTTAGATTTTACAAGAAAATTAAAGCTTTGTTATGATATTCTTGTAGGGCTTTTAAAAAGCAACGTTTTTCTTCGCTCTGACTTTTTTTGTGGAGATTTAAAAAAATCCGCGATAGTCAGTTTTCTCATAAAACTAATACCTTCCCATTATGATGAGAATGTAAAACTGTAGCGTCAAGGTAAAGCGTTATTTTTTTCAGTAACAGTAACGGTTACGCGTTACAAATGCTATGCAAGTAACGGTAACTTTAACACGTTACTTTTGTCTGGTAACTTGTCAAACACTGATTTGTTGTTAAAATGTCTCAAAATAATTTTATACCCCTCAAAAGCATGGAATACCTTCAATTTCTACACCTCATACTAAGGTTCAAATTGAGATTAATCCTCAATGCTGAGGGGGGATTTTTATTTCATTTTGAAGTTTAGTAGTGAAAGGTGATGTTATTCTCACTCTTTAGAGGAATTCAAAAATTCATGGGATCTTCGAACAGCACTTGTTACTATTATCAGTAACAGGTCTGGAAGTTATAGTATAATTTTTTAGAATTGTTTTGATTTTAAGAAGTGAAGTTAGGTAGGCTTTCCCATATGTGCAACGGCGCACAAAGGGAGGAAAGACACTTTTTTCGTTCAAAAAAGTGTATAGCCTTTAATTTTGGTCCGAATATTCATTTTTATTTTTATTAAAGCGCACCTCACGTCGAAAGCACGGGGCTCACTAAATACAAATAATTTCCTTATCGATCCATTTCATTGTTTTAAACGAATTTAATACGAAAGTTGGCAAATAGTTTATAATAGGGAAAAAATTCTGTTTGCTGAAACTGCTTTATATTAATGTAAAAATTACATTTAATCACAAGAATAATTAAAAATGTGAAAATAACCATTATTATAAACAGTTTATGAGGACAGATATTTTAATTTGAGGTTTTTTCATATTTGTATTTCCCTAAATCATTTGAATTACTTAAACTATTCCTAAAAATAATATATGCTTAATAATATTTTATAAAATATAACAATTAACATTTTTATAAACAAATTAAATGAACAAATTTGACATCTTTGCACTTCCGCGTAAAAAAAAAAAGTTTTTTGCACTGAAACTATTAAAAATTATTACACGAATGATTGCTAGTCACAAAAATATTTAAAAAGTTAACAAAAACTATTGTTCTAAGCAATTCTTATTGCAAAACATTTAAATTTGAGACATCTACAAATTTTAACTTCCTTTATAATCGCCGGATTATTTTGCCATAAGAATTGATTACAAAAATGGTTATTCTTAACTTCTTAAATAGGGTCAAAATTTCGAATTTATTCTTCTGATTTGTTTATACAAATTTTACTTGTATATTAGGGGAAATTCAAATCTAAAAGACCTCAAATTTAAATATTTTCCCACAAAAACTGTTTATAACAGTGGTTATTGTGGATTTTTTTTTGTTTTTAAATAAATGTCATTCTCAATCATTGTTTTCCACATAATAACACTATTTTCCCATTTGTTCATGACAATTAAATGGATCAGTATTATTTAGTGAGAAAATTATTTTTATTATGTGAGACCACATACATTGATTTAAGATAATATAAAGTTTACCTAACCAGTTATTAAAGAGAAAAAATTTGTAAACTAAACAAAAAGTTAATAATATGACAAAAATTGAAGGCTCCAGGCATTTCCTCCCACTGCAGGTCATTTCTATGAAAAATGTTATTTTAAGCATGTACAATTCTGCGAATAAGCACTCCCCCATGTAAATTCAGTTTAGGTTTGTGCTGATTGACGCAAGTGGTTGTGCGCGTCTGTTCACGTGAGAGGCTCAAAGTGAATGACTTGTTGTTGCAACGTTTTTCGATAATTTTCATAATATAAACGAAATAAAAACTAATACATACAGTTTAAACAAATTTTTTTCCAGATGCAACCAGGATATAACTTGCATAGTTTAATAGACGTTGTGGGAATTTTATTACCAACTCATGGCGAGCCTCACAATGTCGTTCCTGACGAGGATGAGGAAGTTGAAATTTCTAAAGAAATAGCGACTTTCATACTTTCGATTAAATTTTGTGTACAAAAATCGTTATTTGCATTAAAAAAATGATTATTGCAAAAATATTACGTGTATTTATTACAATTTTACGACTTTTCTCCTTGTTTCTACATTTTCCCCCCCTTGTGAAATTGGTAATTTTCATGCGGTGGAGTTTTTTTTTAATAAATAAGTTTCTCAATATTTTAGGTTTATTAAAAGTTATCAAATGATACTGAACTCTATTCGAGAAAACAAAAACCAAATTTTTTTTCATATATAATTTGGGCAAGGAGAGGCGTAACAATCAACGCGCAAAGGTGCCCGGGTCTCAGGGCCCATGTGTAGGGTTTTTGAATGTTTAAAATATGTATGGGGTTCTAGAAATGAATCATTAAAAAAATTTCATGAGAAAGTAAGTGGAAAGAGGACGATTATTTGAAGTTGGATCTTCTTGTTTTATGTTTAGGATTGTAGTATTGTAGATTGCATATTGTAGTGTAGTAGGGTAATTACCCAGAGGGACAATTTTCTCGAAAAATTCAGAATTTTCGATATTTGACTGTATGATACTTCGACAATTTCAGAAATATATCTTTTTTATTCGTATGGTGTCTGTTTGACGTCTAAATCCAATAAATAATCGATGGATTTTTGACCTGGGTACCCTCCCTAGGGATCGCGGAACCATGTAGCTGGTGGGAGGGCTTACGGGTCTCATTAGACTATAGATCTGGAATAGGTGAACCTGAGGAGCTGCATCATGAGATGTGGCTACTCTCGGAAACTGGCGGACTCTAGTCGGTGGGACTTAAACTAAGGAGCGATCCTTCGGTGCCCCGAATTAGCAAAGGCGCCTCGGCAGTCCTAGCGAGACACATATATAAGGAGCCGCGCGAAAAAACGCCAAGGGCATGCGTAGCCGTTACGGGTATGGATGCGATCTTGATGACTAAATTCTGCTCGAGAGATCTCACTGTTATTAGGGTGAGACTCAGGGACAGTAGCGGAGAAAGGCTAAAGATGTTTATTGCCTCGGCTCATTTCCCTGGCGATGCCGAGGGACCCCCGACTCCTATAGAGGTGGAGGCTCTAATTCGGCACTGTCAAGAGAACAAGATACCTCTGCTGTTGGGCTGTGATGCAAACTCTCACCGCACGGTATGGGGAAGCACACACATCAATGACAGAGGGAGAGATTTAATTAAATATGTAACGGCCACAGAGCTGGAGATTCTGAATCGGGGTGATACTCCAACATTCCAGACTAAAAACAGAAGTCAAGTTCTCGAGTTGACTCTATGAGCCTCCTTACACTATTTTCGGGTGTACTGAGGAGCAGGATAATGGACTGGAGAGTCTCGGATGAGGAGTCTCTCTTTGACCACAAATATATCGTGTTTCGATTAACCCTAGGAAAACTGGTGGCTATGGTACCATTAATGAGTTAGAACACGCCACGGATTTTATACCCATCTGGAGAGATTCCGTAAAAAGACAAGAATGTTGTGCAATAGGGCAAATAGCCAAACAAATTTTTTAATGGAATAAGCTACCACAATTTTTGGTTAAAGAAACGACAAATTTGGTTGGTACAACTAAATATTTTGTTGCCCATATAATACCCATATTCTATAGTTGAATGAACAACATTTTTGTTGATCCAATCAAATCGTTTCCTGAGTGCAGAACTGGATCAAAGGGGCCGATAGAGGCTTTAGCCCGAGACCCCGCTTTTGAAGAAGCCCCTAAATTCCCACAAGATTGAAAAAAATTCTTGATAAAAACTAACTAATTAAGTTCTCTATAGCGATCACTTATTTACAATTTTTTATTCTTAAAAATGTATTCAAACGATTTGAAAATCAAATTTCTTTACCAAAATGCGCGGTGGAATTTTATGAAATTCTTTACGACTGGATTTACTTCAACAATCAAGAAGTATTTCATGGTTTTTCTATTTTTCTACGTGCTTCTAATGACTGTTGCAGCCTTCGCAGCCTTCGTGTCCCCATTTTACAGAATTTTTTCTTTTTCTCTACTTTTCAAGAAACATCCCCTTTCCCCCCTCTTTTCTACTATTAGAATATTTTTGGATTTTAGTTGAAAAAAATATTTTTAGGTTCAAATATCAATTATTGAATTTATTGTTTAGTGCGGCCACCTAAGATTCACAAAATTTTATGTCAAACATCTCGAGCTAGTGTATGTAGCTTTTAGAATATTATCTCCTGGAGTTGTCGAGAAATTACATTGTACATAATTTTGTCCTTCCAACTTCCTTTACTTCTAATTTCGTTTTCAGTAAAACTTTAAGACAGCTGTTAGTCACATTCAAACAATCAAAGTTTATTGCAGTAGCAGACTTTAGACGCCGCCAAGCACAGCATTTGAAATCAACTTCTGATCTCACACACACACACACACACATACAAATGCGCGGGCACGCTCGATAACACCGGTTCTACCGTTTTTCTTAATAATCATTTATGATTCAGTGCAAATAAATTTTACTTTTGACGTAAATCCCTCTCATCTACGAATAAGTTTAATTGTGTGGAACGAATCCACATTGAAAAATCATCTTCCTTGATTGAAAATTCAACAATTTGGTTGAAAATTTGTGGTTGAAAATTCAACTATTATATTTTTGGTAAACGTCATTTCTTTGTTGTAAATTTATCCGTTTGGTTGAAAATTGAACCAATTTTTATTGGGTATATATTTCTGTTTATTGAATATTCCTTTTTTTCGGTTGTTAATTCAACTATTTTTAACAACTGAAAACTAATATTTCCTTGTTTCAGAAGTTAAAAATTCATTTTTAGTTGAAAAGCAATTGTTCGGTTGAAAATTCCTCTTTCTTGGTTAGAAATTGAAATGTTTTATTGAAAGTTGCTTTTACTTTTGGGTGGATAATTCAACTATTTTTGGTAGAAAAAAAAATCATTTTTAGTTTAAAAATCAATTCTTTCATTTCTTGTCGGGAAATAATCTTTTCTCAATGAAAATTCAACAATTTGTCCAACAATTCTTTACTTTTAGTGACAAATTCACTTACATATACCACATTTTTTCTTGAAAAATAATTTTGTTGACAAAATTAAGTAATTCGTTGTTATTTCAATCTATCTCTGTTGAAAATTTCAATATAGCATTGTTGGTTAAAAATTAATTCATTTTTTGACAATTTAATTTGATAATAAATCAAAATAATCGCTTAATTGCAAAAGATGACGAATCTCAATTCTGAACTGAACCTGCTTGAACAAAATTCAGACTTCCCAATTTTTACATTCTCATTCATGAGAGTGTAATGTAATCGTCCAAATTTGCGATCTCTGGTTTTTAACGAATCTTCACGGTTTGGTACTCACAGATTCCAAAAATCATCAAATTTTGTCGGTGTCTGTCTGTCTGTATGTCTGTATGTATGGTTACCTGAATGTTGTAGCCACGCTAACTTTTGAAGGATTTGTCGAATCGACAAACAATCTTTGCAGGATTCAAATCAGCACTAATTTATTTCGAAGTTTCTTTTTATTTACTTTTTAATTAAGGATTTGATTTTTGAGATTATTTGTTGTAATTTAAAAAAAATACCATGTACATTTTCAACCTAAATTTTTTATCCAGAAATATATTTCTTTCAATTATTGTTATTTCGCATTTGAACAATAATTTTTCAAAACTTCAATTATTAAATTATTGTTCAGCACTGATTTGTCTAGAAATTTATTTTTATTTATTTTTTTAAATTAACAATTCCATTTTCCAGAACGTTTTTTGTAATTCTTTAAAATAACTATGTACAAAAACCTGTCTCAAGCTTCAGATCTCCGAAAAACTCTATATATTCTTAAATTCGATTCAGTCTAGTAATAAAAGTTAAATTTCAAAGTTTAAGGTAAACTTCAAAGTATCATTTGTAGAAACACGAAAGTATTAGCAATAAATTATAATGATATTCAGGTATAAACATAGCTACCTTTTTGAGAGTATTACTCTCAAAATTCAGTTTATTTATTACCATCATATCACTGCTTCTTTCGTTATTAATTTTTCATTATTTGTTCTAAGTATGTATTTTCGGTGTGCCTAGAAATTGACTTTAGACATTATTATATTAGAAAGTTCTGTGTTTGTTTAGCGATACATGCAAAACTTTTCTAAACTTAAAAAATCTGTCTACTGTTTTACCGTAATATTTTACGAAGAACGAGAAACCAGCGCTTGACTTCGTAGTACGGCGAGGGCAGCACCTCGATATGACAGAAAATGTGATGTCCTATATATATAGTGCCCCCACTCTGACACCCCGTACCGCATCTAGGTTTATAATATCTTTGGTTCCAGTACGCAAGCAGGAGGGAAGGGGGCGTTTAAGGCGCTTCGTCAGGCTTGAATTTTAACCCATGTATTACAAATTCCAAGTTTCCTTCTACATGGATGAAATGTTCGATGTGATATTTTTACCACATAATCTCTTTGATAGTGGACAATTCAATTATTTATTTTAAAATACCACTATTTTATTGAAAATTTGTTTATTTTTATGGATATTTCAACTATTTGGTTGTAAATGCAACTGTTTGGTCGAAACTTACTTTTTTGTAGAAAATTGAAATATTTGCTTGAAAATTATTTTTCATGATCAAAATTTTTTCTTTAATGTTTAAAAGTCAACTTCTTTCTAAAAGGTTAGACTTTTTAGGTAGGAGATACAATATATTTCGACTTGAAATCTTAGACATTTGAAGCGTTTCATATTGAATTCAATATGCTACCTACATTAATTTTATCTCGAAGAATTTATTCCCCTACTATATCTCTATTTTCTTGATAAAACATTCCTATTTCATCCATTTTTAGAGAATTTTATGCTGTGAAGTCTGGGAGTATCAAAACAGCTGAAACTAACGTTTAAAAACATGTACTCGCTTTTCGTAGGGCATGTTCGGAATAAAATTTTTCCATTCGAGATCCATGTTTTAGCCTTGTGCAATAGCTCGGACTGTGGCCAGAAATCTAAGCGAAATAAGTCCCGGCTGGATTCGGCTATACGCTAGCGACGATCGTTTGGGTAAGTCCGGGACAGCCGCTGAATACAGTATGTTTTGTTCTTGTATTTGGAGTCCTTGCTCGATCTCTCCGATGAAATTTTCCGATAGAAATTGTTTGAAAAATCAACTTGTCTTTGCAAAGTATGAAAGAGCACATTCTTTTTATCCAAATAGTGTACCTAGATTATTCAGAAATTTATTCGATATTACAGTTCTTTGGGCAAACAGTTTTTATCGATTTTCTCAGTTCGAGTGAGATTGGAGTTATGTATCTTCTTCATTTGTACGGCAGTATGTCCCTATTTTCTAGAAAAATTATCCTATATCACCCATTTTGAGAGCATTTTCGGATGTGAAGTCTGGGAGTATCAAAACACCCAAAAAGTAACGAATAACATTTCTCCACTTTCTTCGGTCTACATTCATTTTGCGTGACTTTCAAATTATGGCCATTAAATTCCTATATATTTTCAGAGCTCCATTTTCCAAAAATACTTTAATTAGAGCTCATTTCACGCGGAATTTAATAACCTTTTCAACACTTTTTTAAAAATATTCTCATCCTATTTTGTTCCGGAGATATCCTACGAAATGTGAGTGTATGTTTGTAATTGATTGTTTTTTTAGGTGTCCTCATACTCCCGGACGATGCTTCATTGTTTCTTAAATTCCATTACAAAATTGCATAATAATGATTCTTCATTTGTAGACGTAGAATATTACTGTATATTACTATATTGAACTATTTTTTGGAAAATTCATTCTTTTTGTTTGTTTTGAATTAATTTTTCTAACTGCAAATTTAAGTATTCTATTTCTTTGTGAAAATTGACCGTTTTTATTTAAAAAGTCAAGTATCTGGTTCAAACATCGTGTACGTTGTGGAAAATTCGTGCATTCGCTACATGTTTGTTTCAGATTTTATCATCTTTTTCATAAAAATTACATTACTTTGTTGAAAGATTATGTATTCCCCTTGAAGACTCATCATTTCAGTTGGAAATTCGTCACTTATATTTATCATTTATAAATGGTCTAACTATGCATTTCTTTACTAAATTTGTTTATGACAGAAGCAAATAATACCGATTGACAATTCTTCATGATTCTGTTGATAAAATCAAGCAATTTCAACTTGACAATATACTTTGCAAGCAAAATTTCCAATATCTTGATATTTGGTTAATATAATTTGTTTACAACAATTAGATTCGATACCCTGTACATTATTTATAATTTTGGGATACTTCGACATTCATTTTCGTCGCGCTTTTGCTGTAACTAAAAAAAAATTTAAAAAAAAAGGATTAAGAAAATGGGTCAATATTCTCAATATTGAAGTTCATGTTAAATAAAATGCAAAATTATCCAAAGCTCCTAACAGAAATTGAACGGGTTAACCGATTTTTTTCTATCTTTTTTAAATCGTCTCGTCATTATGTAAGGCATCTAATGCAGCATATAAAAATTCTATTTCCTAATATTTGAATAATTATCAATTTCGTTCAACCGTCTCAAATCATGTAACGCTCTAACAATAGGAAGGTCGGAAGAGTTACGAGCGACTCCCTGGGGCTCAAGAATCGTCGAAAAATTTCAAGCTCTAGTACCCAGCTGTGCTCTTTAAATTGGGAGAGCCTGTTTTCGGTTCATCGTGAATACTTTGCCGGTGGCGGATTGCTCGTCTCCAGGCGCATAAATAAAGCATATTTTCGATTAATTGAAATATAACAAAAACAAGACCATTTTTCAAAAAACGAATGCTTTCTTTTTCTGTATTATGCCATTGAGATAATGTGGTAAAAATATTACATCAAACAATTCATCCGTGTAGGAGGAAACTTGTGATTTGTAATACATGGGCTAAAATTCAAGTCTGACGAAGCGCCTCTCCTGATACAGCGAGATGATCGTCGAGGTCGGACAAAGGAAAATTCGTTCTTTCTGTTTGAATATTTAACTTACGAAAGTCTACCACAAGTCTAAATTCTTCGGTTTTTTTCTTTACTAATAATACCGGGCTAGCATAAGGGGAATCAGTCTCGGTAACTGTTCCCGTATCTTTCCATTCGCCGACCACTTCTTTAATTTCCTCGCGTTCAACGTTACTTGCTCTACAAATTTTCGTTGAAAAAGGATACATTGAAAAAGATTGGTATCAAAAGCCAATATATTCTAGGCGAACCTCAAACTACCTTTCAAATTATCATGAAAACCACAGAGGAGGAATTATTTTCTCTCTTGTTGATAGAACAACAAAACTTTCAGAAACTCGTTTCCATGAAAAAAAAAACGTTAGCCTTATTCATGAAATTTTGATCAATAATGATTTTCCTCATAAATTTATTATGAATAATATAAATAAAATACTTCAGCATTTGGAAAATTTAAAAAATTTACAAGTTAATATAGTACAGAATAACAAAAAACCTATCGATTGCTCTAAAGTTGTAATTCTACCATAAGAAGAAGACCTTTATCTGCCAATGATAAGAACATGTAAAAAATTAAACATCTCTCTCGGCTTTACAATTAAAAATAAACTTTTTGACATTCTTTTACCACCCATTAAAGATGAAATACCAAAATTCGAAAAAGCTAATCTCATTTATGGAATTTATTATAAAGTTTGTCATATGATCTATAATTTTTTGATTGATCAAACAAAACTTCCTCCTAAGACTAGAATCTCAGAACACCGAGCCGCTTAAAATAACAAAAAAAACTAGCACAGCTTTATGCAAACACTCTAGAAAGTTCGACCATGAATTCGACTTTAATTATAAAAATGTAAAAATTCTAGGCATACCCTACCGAAAGGATATCTCAGATACGTCTCAGGCGAAAATGCCAGGCCGGGTCATACAAAATCTTAGTGAATTATCAGTCTCTGTTTGAATTATTTCTTCTCTAGAGATTGCCTGAAAGATTTGGGACCTTTTTTATGTTTTAATTTGTGGTGGTCAAACCGTGAGGATTCCGAAACACGAAAGGCAGTTAAGAAAGGTTTGGCTGCAATAAAGTCTTCATAAAACTAATCCCTTTTTACACTACAAATTTTTGTTAATTTATTTACATGCATATATTTATTTGTGACAACTTATTTATTTATATATTTATATATGTACAGTAATGTCCTGACGGTGAATCTAAAAATGCTATCTGTTTTTACGCATCTCGTATAGTTTACGAGATACTTACGAAACGTGATGTATTTTGAACTTATCGAAGCAAACTTTATATATTTGTAATCGTATAGATTCGGGGATTCTGATTTTGTAACTTCCAAATCCCTCATTTCAAAATTGAAAACAAAAGTTATTTTCGAATTTCAAGCTCTTAAATGTGCCCTTCGTTATTGCCCCCGCAGCTAAGCCATTAAAACCAGGGACTAAGAGTGAATCCCGAGCGAACCAAAAGTGAGCCTGCAAATGCGCTCTTCAAGAGGGCTGGTGACACCCGTGGGAATTCTGGGTTGAGTGTGCGAGAGAGACAGAAATATGATAAGCATGCCTAAAAGGGTGGAGTTTGTTAGTGAAAAAAAAAATTTCGACAGCCAATCAGCGTAGGAATATTTTCAGGAAAAAAAGGGTACGTCGGAAAAAAGTGTGAACAAAATTTCCTGCAATAAATACATTATCAGGGGACAGTCGGCCTGGGTCAGGCATTGTCTGGAAACCAGTAATTGCGGCAGGGGTAGATTGTCGAGCGGATGGTTTTTGTCCCCGCGCGACCTTCCCATTGTTTGAGATTAGGCACAGCGGAGAAAAATATAAAATTTGTACTGTAATATTTAATTAAATTTTAATATACTACATTAGTCTCGTTATATTATTACGAGTAAATTAAAAAAAGATTGAAAAGAATCGGTTAATATTTTCAATCCCAGTTGAGCTTTAAAAATTTATTTCCTTTTCAATTATCTTTAAAGATCCCTTCCACGTAAGCCCCACTTGATATCTAGTGAAAAATTGGAATTAAATTTTTCAATATACTAGAAAAAAGCATTTTGTATTGAAATCTTACTTTTAAATTGTTAAACAATCGTTACAAACTGAGAAGTTAGTCTTCAAAAGTAGGGTGCTTTGACCAAGCATATTTTTAATGTTATCAATATTTATTAAAATTTTGAGAAATATTCGTTTTAGCGTATTTATTTACGGATCCAGGCATACTACGTACGTTATAATTGTTAACAATGGTTATACATAAAATAGCCGGAAGAAGTGGAAATAAAGTTTGAAATGTTGAAAATACTATGCTTGAATTTTCTTCTAATCGAAACATTTCATTGGGATAGTTTCGAACTTTGACTACTGTCTGTTTGCAAAAATCATGGCCCCTCTACAAATGATTGCATAACTCAATAAAAAAAAATCGCATAAAAAAAAAGAAAAACATCTTGTCAATCCTCATTTCATTACGAATAAGTACATTATTATTTGATCGTGATGCGTCCATAACTTTCTATGCAAATTTGCACTGAATGTGAAGAAACGTGGTTAAAAGCACCTTTTGTAACTTGGTACACTTTCGACAGTTGTATTTCATGAAAAAAATGCCTGAATTCTTTTGCAAAAAATCGAGTAGTTGCCTTTAAGTTTTGTTTATGAGTAAATTTTCGAAAAATTTAAAAATATTTATAACTTTGTTGTCGGCAGTAAATAAGAGCGAAGGATGCTGACTCAGCTTCTAATCAAGCTGGAAGGCTCTACTGAGGCTTAAAATTTTCAAAAAAAATCAACAAATTCAATGGTAGATTTTTAAATACTGTTAATTACATCAATAACACGCTATTGCATATTATTTTTTCATGTTATTTTTTTCCACGGTAGTCGACCACAATTGTAATCGATACCTTGAAGTGGTTGCCTTCCACTATTGTGAACCCGCTGAGAGTATCATCGACTTCTTTTGTGCCTCCAGTCCCAAAACCCACCATATAATTTGTTAATTTTTGTTGGAAAATGTCAAGCCTCAGTAGAGCCTTGCAGCTTGATTAGAAGCTGAGTTAGCATCCTTCGCTTTTATTTACTGCCGACTCCAATGCTATAATTATTTTCAAATTTTTCGAAAATGTACTCATAAATAAAACTTCAAGGTAACTACTCGATTTTTTGCAATAGAATTCATGTATTTTTCCATGAAATACAACGGTCGAAAGTTGACCAAGTTACAAAAGGTGCTTTTAACCACGTTTTTTCACCTTCATTGCAAATTGTCATAGAAAGTTATGGACGCATCGCGATCAAATAATAATGTACTTATTCGTAATAAAATGAGGATTGACAAGATGTTTTTCTTTTTTTTTAAGCGATTTTTGTTGTTGAGTTATGCAATGATTTGTAGAGGGGCCAGGATTTTTGAAACAGATAGTAAGCATATTTTCAATGTCATCATTTATGGCAGCACATAAACCTTTTTGGTATATATTTACCATTTGAGTCTTTTTTGGACAAAATAATTGTGTACATTTGAAAACTAGCTGCCTCTTATGTTCTCATCTTTCATCGTGTTTGCGAATTTTTATAGTGGATTCGAAATTATACCAATGAAATGTTTCGATTAGACGAAAATTCAAGCAGAATATTTTCAACATTTCAAACTTTATTTCGCCTTCTTGCGGCTGTTGTATGTATAACCATAGTTAACAATTATGACGTATGTGGTATGTCTGGATTCGTAAATAAAGAAGGTAGGACGAATATTTATCAAATTTTAATACATATTGATGATATTCAAAATATGCTTGGCCAAAGTTACCCTACGTTCGAAGACTAATTTCTCGGTTTGTAACGATTGTTTAAGAATTAAAAAGTAAGATTTCAATACAAAACGCCTTTTTTCTAGTACATTGAGAAATTTAATTCTAATTCTTCACTAGATATCATGTATATTTCGAAAGTATACCAATGGAATGTTTCGATTAGACAAACATTCATGTAGAGTATTTTCAACATTTAAAACTTTATTTCAACTTCTTGCAGCTATATATTATGTATTACCATTGTTAGCAATTATAACGTGTGTGGTATGCCTGGATTTGTAAATACGTAAGGTAGAACGAATATTTCTCAAATTTTAATGAATATTGATGACATCGAAAATATGCTTAGTCAAAGTTCGAAACTATCCCAATGAAATGTTTCGATTAGAAGAGAATTCAAGCATAGTATTTTCAACATTTCAAACTTTATTTCCACTTCTTGCGGCTATTTTATGTATAACCATTGTTAGCAATTATAACGTACGTGGTATGCCTGGATCCATAAATAAATAAGCTAAAAAGAATAGTTCTCAAATTTTAATAAATATGGATGACATTAAAAATATGTTTGGTCAAAGTCAGCCTACTTTTAAAGACTAATAACTTCTCGGTTTGTAACGATTGTTGAACAATTAAAAAGTAAGATTTCAATACAAACTGCTTTTTTTCTAGTATATTGAGAAATTTGTTTCCAATTTTTCACTAGATAGCAAGTATATTTCGAAACTATCCCAATGTAATGTTTTGATCAGACAAACATTCATGTAAGTATTTTCAAGATTTCAAACTTCATTTCCACTTCTTGCGGCTACTCTTTGTATAACCATTGTTAACAATTATAACTTACGTGGTATGCCTGGATCCGTAAATAAATACCCTAAAACGAATATTTCTCAAATTTTAATAAATATTGATGACATTAAAAATATGCATGATCAAAGCACCTTACTTTTGAAGACTAACTTCTCGGTTTGTAACGATTGTTTAACAATTAAAAAGTAAGATTTCAATATAAAACGCTTTTTTTCTAATATATTGAGAAATTTAATACTAATTCTTCACTAGATATCAAGTGGGGCTCACTTGGAAGGGATCTTTGAAGATAATCGAAAAGGAAATAAATTTTCAAAGATCAACTGAGATTGAAAATATTGACCGATTTTTTTCAATCTTCTTTCAATTTACTCGTAATAATATAACGAGACTAATGCAGTATATTAGAATCTAATCAAATATTATAGTACAAATTTTCGATTTTTCTCCGCTTTGTCTTATCTCAAACAATGGGAAGGTCACGCGGGGCAAAAAACCGTCCGCTCGACAATTTACCCCCTGTCGCAAGGTTACCGGTTTCCAGACAATTGCTGACCCAGGCCGACTGTCCCCTGATAATGTCTTCATTGCAGGCAATTTTCTTCACACTTTTTTTCCGATGTGCCCTTTTTTCCTAGAAATATCCCTACGCTGATTGGCCGTCAAACAATTTTTTTCACTACCAAATTCTACCCTTTTAGGCGTGCTTATCATACTTCCGTCTCTCTTGGACACTCAACTCAGATTCCACTGATTTAGGATGACTTCACAGAGTGCTATGCTGGCTGCATTTGATTTCATACATATTTAAAATGCTGAAACCCCTTGATTCAAGAGTGAATGGCTCCTCGGGTTAGAGATATAATCAGGAACTTGAAAAACTATAAGGCTACTGGTGGAGAAAGTATGAGCGCTGAAATGCTCAAATACGGTGGCGAGTACATACCTAATAGGTTATGCGAATTGATATATGCAAAAAAAATTTGACGTTTTGCACTAAAAAATAAGCCGTAACAAAAATTTAGTTCTGTCTTTGTGGTAAACAATAACCTGTTACTTGTACAATTTTGACCAGATTCTGGATCTTAAATAATATCACATTTTAGCTTGGCATTTCTTTTGTCGAATGAACGGTTTAAAGAATTGTGATTTACAAGGGTCTTGTATGTACAAATGTAAAATTCTTTGAAATTGGATGTTTCACGTTTGAGGAAGTTTCCAGGATTTCATATTTGTTCATTTCGCTAACTGCGCTAGTGTGTATGTTAGTTTTTGTCCATTTTGCAGTGGCGGTATAACTTGTATATACTCCGCGAAATACTGTATTACCCTTAATTATTGCAAACACGTCACCAGTAAAAGTTGTTAAAACATTTCGTTCGTCGGTTGGCATGGAACAAACGGGTATTACCTGCTTATTTCAATCGGGGTGGTGCATTAGCAGGAAAGGTGTATTTACGAATTCCGAACATCCGGTTAGGATTTGAGTGAGGAATAAGTCGAACAAATCTAAGATCTTCAGGTTTATATCCAAATAAGCGAAAAGAAGTATGAGTGAAAGAAGGAGACCTGGACCTATCAGGAACAGGTGGGTCCACAGAAAAAGAAGACCCGACAGGAAAATCCAATCTGCCAGGAGAATTCGATCTGCCAGGAGAAAGAGAACTGTCAGGCGAATGACAAGTGTCAGAAAAATTGGAAGTGCCTGAACGAGGAACACCAGGAATAGGGGCGCCGTTAGGTAAACATTCAAGCTCTGAACTGAACTCGGCAACAATAAGAAACAAATTATTGATAGTTTTAATCCACCTTTTCTCATAAAATCACTTTTTACTCTCAACCGTACAAGACTTGTATAAAATCCTGTGTTCCAGAATCCTAATAATTCGTGTTCAACTCTCTTGGATGAGCAATCATACACGTAATGAAGATTTTTTTATCGGCAGCAGGGTCGATGATGTATAATTTTTTTGTGTTCTACAATTAATTTTTAAAAACTTATAGTGGGAAGAAGCGAGAAGGTAGGGAGCAGGAAGTGAAGGGCGTTTTTCAAAGAATCGCTTCACGGCTCAGATTCACGGAAGAGAGATGATGGGAGTAGAAGAACAAGGGAGCCAGAAGGGAGAAGTTGAAAGACGAGTAAATAGAGAAACAGATCACGAACTTAACAAGGGCAAAGGAGAGACTGAAAGATGTAGTAAATAAAGTGTGGAGGAGAAGGGTATTTCCAGGAGGCTGAATAGAAAGCTTAATAGTGTCACTGTGTAAGAAACGAGATACGGATAGGATGGAAAATTATCTAGGGATTGCGATAATGAACACAGCGCACAAAGTATATACAAAGTATATGCGATGGTGTTGGCGGAGAGGCTGCGAAAGGATATCGAGGGAAAAGGAATATTGCTGGAGACGCAGACGGGCTTGAGTGTGAGTAGGAGCACTATGGACAATATCTACGCTCTGCAGTACGTGGTGGATGGAGAATTATCAAATAATGGATCGAAAATGTACGCGTTTTTTGTGGATCTCGAAGGCGCGTTTCGTTTGGTGGATAGGGGGAGGTTATGGTAGGAGGTGAAGAAAAAGGGAATGTAGACAGGCCTGATCCAGAGGATAAGGGAGATATATGAGGAGAAGAATGGTGAGGTTAGAGGAGGGCAGCGGATTTCGAAGGGTTTCGGGATGAATAGGGGGTTGAGGCAAGTGTATCAGCTTCGCTTAATGCTTTTTGCAAGAAGTGAAGAGGCCTTAAATGAGACGATGCGATAGTATGAGGAGGGCAAATATGGTAATGAGGCAGGTGTCGGAGTTGGGAAAGAAGATATTTGCAGATGATTTTGAAACAAGAATGAAATTGTTTGACTCACTAGTGATAAGTGTGCTATTGTAGGAGGTAGAGGTGTGAGGGTGAAAGGAAAGTGAGGAGGTAAATAGGACACTGGAGAGGCATGTAAAGTGGACACTGGGGTTGGCAAAGAATACGCCTAATTATATTGTCAGGGAAGCAGGGCGGGGAGGACAATTTTAGAGATTCTTGCAGGGATTCGAGCGTGTAACTATGAGAAAAACTTTTTTGAAAGAGGGAGAAGTAAGCTGGTTAGGGAGTATTGTTGAGAGAAGGAGGATAGGGAGAGGGGAAGAAGTGAGAAGGAAGAATAAGAAGAGAAAGCTGTATGAGGTGGTGAAGATGAATGCATGAAGAGATATAAGGCCTCTATTTCTTCGCAAATCATTTTAATTTGTGACAGTATTCGGAGTTGCGATACCAAAAGTGATTAAAACTTACTATACATCCCTATATGTAGATCTTCTGCATATTCGAATTATTTCTCTGTCTTTTCTTCTAATCTCTGGAATTCTCTGCCTAATCATGCAGGAATCTGTATAGGTTCCAATGGTGACACATCTTTTCTAATTAATTTTCAGTTATTTTTATATCAATCTCGTTTTTATTATATGGCGCCCGCTAGTTCTCGCACTAGTTCTTACAATCTTCCCAATGTCGTGATTAATTATTTAATGTCACATACTTAATGTATATTCGTAATTTTACTTGTATCTTTTGCCTCAGGGAACACTGACCTAAGGCTTCAATAACCTCTAATCTAATCCAACGTTAGATCCGTACTTATTGTCCATTTTAGTATGCTTCTTAACGGAAACCAAATCATGTATGTAATAAATAATATATTTCTAAATCTGAAAAATTCCTATCAAATGCTATCTACTGTAAAGTCTCAAGCTTTTCCTATTACCATTTTTTTCTTGAAAATCTATCAAATATGATCTGCGTCAGACTTCTATCAAATCCTATTTTCTAGAACCTGGAAAATTTCTACAGAATTTTTGAATATTGTATTTCATACAAGTTCTGGATGTTCGGACTTCTTTCGGATTAATTTTTTCCCCCTATGCCGTGGCAGATTTTTCTGCATTCTCACTTGGAAGATCATATTTCTACACTTACTTTCAAATGTTTTAAGTTTTAATCACAAGTTTTGAAATCTCGACATTTGGCCATTATTTTGGCCAAATAATTTTTTGGATTTTTCTTGTACTGTATCCAGAAGCTAATGTAACAGATTACCTTTGTAAATTTCAGCATAATTTTAAATAGAGGAAGCACGAATGACAAGAGCCTTTTGAAATTACTTTTCGATTGTGACGTATGGATTGATATTTTATTCTCACCTAAACCTCAACCTCTTCAAGCGTGCCCGAAAAACCATCCTATAAACTAGAAACCTCTAAATTTTGCTCTTTGTTGACTGTAAATATTTTGTTGTGTCGTTTCACTGCCACAGATCATTTTCATTCTGCTATGTATGGTATCATCACTTTTTACCCACAATGTTCTAAAAAATTTCAACTCTTTTAAATATAACTTTCTCCAAAAATATAAAAAATGTGTACCTATTCTGAGTAACATAAACTGATTGCTTTGAGTCAAAGGTAAACTGGATCTATTCACTATATTTTCAATTGCTTAGGAAAGCTTACATTTTTCAAGATAATTTAATTTTTCCATTCAAAAATGCTCGGCGTAAAGATATCCAGTAGCGGATTTGGCATAACCGGAAAAATACCGCTCGGACATTAACTCAGGCAACTTTCTGGTTCTAAAATTGGTACGAATTTCGTATTCATGCGACCTGTTTTTGAATTGCATATTTTATTAAAAAACACACTCAGAATTCTACCGGGCATGAAGTCAGATTATATTCACACTCATTTCGGACAAGCTCCAATATTTTTTGGAAGAAAATAGCCAATGGCATAAAATGCATATCGCATCGCACAAATTTTGATTTTCGTATAACTTAAATACATTTGCGAAAAGTCATAGATAAATTGTATCATTGGACTCACGAATATAACTGAGAATAACTGCCGAAGTTAAGACGAGAATATCATCAATCCTCATCTTTACAAATTGGGGGACAAACTGGTTCATTTGAAAATACGATTCATCAGGTATGTACCATATATCCTTTAGTCGTTATCTCACAGAAGATAGGCTCGAAATTTTTCCTTCTGATATATTTTTAAATTCCATCAAAATTTGTGGTAGCGAATCGCTGCCAAATATTCAAAAAAAGAACAAAAATGATGAAGGACAAAATAAAAAAATAAATAAAATCGCCGCGGGGAATTATTATCTGTATCATACAATTTTTGACCATGAAAAGTAGCAACCCGTGAACAATATATCTCAACTAACCTTGGTGGGTATATAGAACTCACCCACATTATAATCGAAAAAGAAACTCTTAGCAAAAAGTGATATCTAGGCCATAACTGTATCCTTATCATTATGAAACGCTAATTTCAAATATGAATCAGGATGAAATAACCCCCTTCTCCATGATCACATTTGAACATTTTTTATGGATTATCACCTTACTGCAGTGACTTGTATCCTACCGCTGCATCACGTCCAATTCTTCACCGAGTAGCTCCTCGCAATGGTATGCTAGAGATCCCGTACGCAACACAACCCGTGGTGCCATGCAGCCTTCGGCTTGATTATTCACGCCTTGAATTGGGGGTTTTTTCTTCAGGACCATCTTTGGACCATTGTCCACGACAGCTTATTGAGTAGTGTAACCGTATTACGCAAAAACTCTCTGTGCAGAAACCCTATTTTCGCAAACCAATGACGCGCCCAGTTTTTTTCCTCCTAAAATATTTCTGTAAGCTAGAATAAGAAAGAACTGTTTCATCTCTTTTCGAACAAGTGAGACAAGGGCCTTGACGAAAGATAGAAGCATTGAGAACGATACTAAATTGACTTCACATCGTAATTAACTGCCAATTATTAGATTTTGATCCGACGTTGAATCACAAACCAGTATTTCTATTTAGAATGAATATCGAAAATCTTTTAAGTGGAAAAGCTAGACAAATAGACAATTAGTTGATTTTACAATTCTACCAAAATTGAATTAACGGCGTAAGGAATTGAAATTTACATGCGGCCTAAACGTGGAAATCACTGAGCCTCCTAAAAGAAGTCTTCTTTCTAGGTTTTCAGCGAACTCAAGCCGACAAAAAAGACGAATGTTGGAGGCAGGAGAGGGAGAAGGCTGAATGGCGTCCTGCTTGGAAGGGCAACCATTGCCTATAAACACATGCCATCGCAATGGAAGGATGGCAGTGTGGCCTTCTTTTCCAAACCTGCAAAGAAGAAGATTTTTGGCCGATCAGTTTTACGTCCTTTACTCTAAATGCGCTAGAGAACATATTCGAGCTATATATCAGGGCTTGTGTGCTCTTGGCCTCCACACTGCACATATGGCAGCGAGCCTATCAGGGGGAATGCTGTGTAGTAACTGCCCTCCTTGCTGCCTTTAGAAAATCGGAGCAGCACTGTAAGCAGAGGGGGCATGCTGTGGACAACTTCTTAAACATACATTATGCCTTTAGCAAAACCTCTTTAGAAGTCATTTGTTTGGAGAAACAAAGATAATACCAGATGAAGTAAATGCCTAGTTAGGTAAGTAGCATCACGATGATGACAACAGGGGGCTTTCCTGTAACCTCTCCTGTCGTACTTTGTAATCAACGGCCTCCTTTGTACGCTGAATGAGGGAGGGCTCTACTCCGATATACTTAAACTAAAGCGGGGCCGTAGACTGGTGACCAAGAGCGAAACTTAAAAAAGTTAAGAGGTTTCAAGGGATCAATCAGGATTTCGCTCACAGCGACGATAGGATACATGCTCTTTGAAGAACACCCTCACATTCTGATAAATGCAGGATGGCTCGCGATGATACAAACTTTCGCACGTGGACAGTCATCATGAATTGGAGTATACTCGATCGTACCAAGTCCATTCAGCTATGATTTTTAAGATGCTTTCAAGAAAATATTATCGTTGAATCAAACAAATCTTTCGCTTGATCCTAGTGAAATGCTATCTTGAATTATTTCGTAAATCCAAACAAAAACTGTTGTTCAAACAATAAAATATCTTCTAAAATCATCAAAACAATTCAACCGAAAACTCTGATTGATGGCAGAATACGAATTTGGTCAACTGCACCAAAATTGTATTCATTCAGCCAAAATTATTTCTGGAATCAACCCAATACGGTCAACAAAACGATTTTGTTGAATGAAGAAAATGTTTTTCCTGGAAGTAGCTGTCAAGGTTATAATTGCGATGTTAGCTCAAGATTTTGATGGTTTCTAATAAATTGAAAAGAATTTTAAACATATATTTCCTATAACAGTATTTCACTAGATTCCGTAGGATTTTATAGATTTCAGGTCTTTTTAACTAGCAGAATCAATCGCTTGGTATTCACACTTGTAGTTTCTTGATTTGAGAGGAAAAATCATTTTTATTGCAAAATAAAAATTTCGAGTAAATTAATTACAGAACAAAAGTATAGCAGTATTTTAAAGGGTGCTGATTGACAATCATTGCTTAATTCAATATTTATATAAACATCAATATCAACCACGCTTTACAGACGGATAGCAGCCTCTGAGCTACAATTATCCAATGACAGAACTTAAAAAAAGAACAAAAGTTATATTACTGCACTTATCAGACACTAATCTGAAAGTAAAATTTTCCACAATTTCTTTTTCCTTCTAGGTGAGGGCAGTGTATTATTTGATTCGCACGCCCTAGATGTACATCGAGAGAAAAATCATCTTACGTTGATAGATCCTCCTAAACTGAATCCAGAGATTGAAATTACTACGAAGAACAAAGAAGCAGTAATTAAAAATAAAAATCGCATGATCGAGAAACCAATAAAATTATCAGCCTTTTTGGCAGTCATAGGAAAGGTCGTTTTTCCTTATATTCACGAAAACAGAAAGATCAACAGCCGAAAAAAAATCCTTGAAAACTTAAGAAATTTAAGGAGACTCCTCACGGATCTTCAAAACGATGAATGCATTATTTGAAGAAATTTATTGTCGCGAATATCCCAGACAACCTTTTCAAAGATACACTTTAAGCAACAAGTATTGGAGGAATTGAAAGTGGGAAATCGGAGACCATCAGAAAATCAATGAAAAAACTCAAAAGTCTTGCTCCGTTCGCGAGCAGGACAACCAGTACTTGACTAATCGACACCCGAACAACGCTTACTCCAATCAACACCTGAAAAAATAACATGAATTCTTTCAAAAACGACGATAATTTAACAAGCAAGTAGTAGCGCAGGCAGACTCAAATGTTTCTTGAGTAGATCAACAGAAATCACATCTTCAACTAAAATAGATTAGTCAGAAGAGAAAACATTCAAGAAATTTCAGTTGACTGCAACTTCATCAAAAAAACGAGCAGTCGTCGAACGCGATGCCATCGAAAACCAATTTATTTATAATACATTTTTGAGGCCAAAACCGGATTAATTGTTTGGAATAATTGGTAATCTAAAGTCACCTAATAAGTCCATCACAACAAACCACTTCAAACTAGAAAATGGCAGAATAGTGAAGAAAATTATGAGTCCTGATTGCCTTATCACTACCTTGGGTCTTGAAGACATGTTCACCATTTGAGCTGTGCACAGCACCTTATGATACCACAAAAATAGTAAAACTCGTTCTTTCACACTTTCTACTATTACTTTTACTATCTCAGAGTCCCATAAGGCGACATGAATTTCAAATATAAATTTTTTCACATGCTGGCCTTTTAGGTTGGGGAGAGCTTGCTGCAATGGGAATCCGCAAATAGTTTTCTGTGTTTTACAGAAAATTGCAACAAATGTTAAGTACTGCTTCGCATCAACAACACTACGGTCATATCTTATGTGAATAGAATGAGAGGCAATAGCGCCAGTGTGACCAGCCAGCTATAGGAACTCCACCAGAATCAATGGAAATAACCATGCCATCTTTAAGGGAACTATCATTCAAACAATACGAGTTTTTTTTAAAGAAATGGTGCAGTTTTTGCACAGCAAATAACTTGAACCAATTTTCAAGCCTGATTCCAGATATCCTCACAATTTGACCACAATTGTTACGTAACAGAGCAGCAAACAGCTCAATAAATGGCTGTAGATCAGCAATCTCCTTGATTGTGAGACCTGAAATGGCGAAAGATCGCAGAATATTACGTTTCTTTGAGGGAATTTCTAATTTGCGATCATCTTAACAAAAATACGAGTCCACTTGGGATTCAAAAATCGTACTTGCTCATGTTGCACCTTTATCCTGAAATAAGGCACTTTCCACTGAAGAATTAACCAAAAAACTCACATGTCTACTTGCGCTAGTCAGAGGCTATCGAATAAGTGCTTCTTCCTTATTAAAAAGAGATAATATTAAGCAATCTAAAGATGAGTTTGGAACAAAAACACCAAACCGTGTGAACACATCGGAACCCAATATAATACAGCCATGTTTAGTCTTACCATTCTATTATCAAGAAGAAAAATTTTTTGTCGATTATATATGCAACAGGGCAAACCGAACATCAGTCGCTACAAATATGAAGTTTTTAGGGGCTTCTGCGAGGAATACAAAGATGATTTAAAGACAGCGAGTCTCCACAAGATCCTTGCAAAAGATCCGGACTCTAGTGTCGGGCCCATAAGGCTCGAAAATGGCGAGTTTTCCAAAGACGTGAAAAGAAACAATGAAACACCTGGTGGAAGTTCACTTCTTGGGATTGTAGTGACTTTAAATCGAATGAGAGCAAGACTGCTAGAGTAAAAATAGGAAAAAAGAAGACTGGAACTTCTTCGCAAGGGTTGAGCATTGTCCTTCAACATGTGCTGCGGGCATGGAAGGACGCTAGATCGGCCTTCATTTCCAATCCTGGGAAGGAGGACTGCACTGCTCCTAAAGATTTTCGGCCTCTCAGTTTGACGTTATTTACTCTAAAGATGCTAGAACAAAAGAATCAAAAAATATAACAAGGATAAGGTGCCTCCTTCCATGAAGATGGCGACAGAGGGATGTCCTGTCACCACTTCTGTGGTACATTGCAATCCATGGTCTCCTGCGTACGCTAAATAAGGAAGGGCATTAAACCATGCTTGCTCATCCGAAGGACTTATTTTAAAATTTTGAACGGCCTTACAAGGTCAGTGTTGCACATCGTTGAGCTCTGATGCGAAAGGTCAGGGCTCTCGTTAAATCGGAAAAAACTCGGACTTATCATTTGTACAAAAAAGTACAAAGTGCTGAAAGTCTGGATAGTAAACTGAAACGGATGAAGCATTTGAAGACATAATGCAGGAACTCCGTCATGATGTTTTGGATGTGCAGGAGTGACGTCGCTGTGTAATGGGTTCTCGGGCATAAAATAATTGCCTGGCTCTATTCCGGTGTCTTTAAACTAAGGCTAAACGCATATGATAGACAGAGCTAGGGCGGAAAATGCGGCAGTGATCACAAAACATTCCTGCATGTCTTATGCCAATGCCCAGCACTAGCTAGGCTCAGGCAACAAGCTCTTTGGACCCACTTCATGGAAACTGTATAAATTATAACGCAATTAGGGCGCAAATGCAAACCAGAGCACCAAGGGGTGCCCCTATCGGATCTCACCTGCCTACAAATAAACAAACAATATTCTGGCACTATCACTTTAATATAGATTTTCTATTTCAATGTAGGAACTAGTAAATTTTCAATTAAGAGATAAAATCCTGATAAATTTTCAGATAACAAATCCATTTCTGATTTCTATTAGCCAAAGAAATATCCAAAGAAAGATATATAAATGTAAGATTCGAAATGTTTCGGGTCAATTGTTTTCCTATAACCGCCAAGGAAGAAAAAAGAGTTTAATCAGTCATTACCTTTTGTAATTAAAGGAACAACTGATAAATGTAATTCCGTAAGATGTAATTCTATGAGATGCAAACAATTGAAAACAATATTACCTTTTTGTTTCACATTTTTATTAATTGAATCAACCGTGTTGAAAATTACGGTTTACAGGAACTTTAAATTTACTATTCTAAAATTTTTCGAGATTGGGTTTCTCACGCCTAATGGAGTTTCCTTGATTTCAGCTCGGCTCATTTGGAAAATCGCGCCACTACTCATGTTTATTTTCATCCGTTTTTTAGGGCCAGTATCCCTTGTGTATACTCCACGAAGGATTGTATTATTTGCCGAGAGTATTGCAAAAACTTCATCAGTTGATGTAGATAGAACAATTTGTTCATCGGTTGACATTGGCCCAAGGATATTACCTGCTACTCTCAATCGAAGTTGTTTATCGTCAGGAAAAGTGTATTTGCGAATTTCAAATATCCGTAGCTGATTCGCGTTTGGAATAAGCCGAAGAAATCTAAGTTCTTTAGGTAAATATCCACAAATATAAGAAGATAAACGCACAGTAGGAGACCTCAACCTGGCACGAATAGGAGGCTCGGCAGAAGAAGGAGACCTTGACCTGGCATGAAGAGGTGGCTCGACAGGAGAAGGAGATCTGAGAGGAGAATACGGTCTGCCAGGAAGAAGAGACCTGTCAGAAGAATGGCGTCTGTCAGGAAAATAAGATGTGCCAGATCGAGGAACGCCAGTGAGAGGGTCACCATTAGGTAAACATTCAAACTGTGAAGTAAATTCTGCAACAATCAAAAACAAAGGATTAATATTTTCTATCAATATTTTCTTATTGAAAATCTATCAAATCTTATCCGCACAAAGCTTTTATCAAACCCCATGTTACAGAATATCAGATAATGGGGAAAATAAAGGAAAAATTAACAGGGGAAATGAGGGAAAGATAATATATTTAAATACTATACGAAACCCGTTTCTGTAGGCACATGCACCGCCTTTTCGGATCACTTTTTTAGGAAGAATTTGGAGCTACGCAATTTCCCCGACACTCTCAACAAATGTTTGCAGATTCTAACGTAACAGATTGTAACTAGTTGAAAATTCCTGCGTGATTTTCAATAAAACCAGTACATGATATTGACATGTATAGCTCGAATCAACAACTTACTCAAGATTATTGACATATTATGAAAAATATTTACATACTACTAAAATTTAGGCTAACTCCCAATAATAAAGCGATAGTATAATCAAACATCATCTTTTCGAAGTAGAAGAACAAATGATGATTGTGAAAAATTAGAACCGTGAAAGATAAGAGAGAGTTTGTTAAAGATAAGATAATCTATGTTTAATTTCTCGTATAGTCGTTATCAATCGAATATAGGCGTCAAATTTTTTCCGCTAAGATATTTAGATTTGAAGATTTCAAATATTTCGCTGGTTTTGAAATAATTTACAATAAATTTTAAAGGATTTCATGATATTTTATCAAAGTTTGAATAGATTTCGTAGGAATTCACAGATCACATTTTATTTCAGCTGGCATCATCAATCTACGAAAATAAAAATTTTGAATTACTAGCTGTTCATTTACGTTTAAGTTGAATTGTTCATTTGTTTAGTTTGTATTTAAAATGTGATTTTTCTCAAATTCTTTAGTACTTTCAACAAAAATGTTAATTTTTTACCAAATTGTTGAATTTTCTCTCAATTAAAAAAACAAATTCTCAACGAAAAATGTAATAGCTCATATTTGAACTTAACCATTTTGATCTTTCTACAGTTTTACGTCAAAAAGGGTTCAGTTCATTAAAAAACAACGAATTTCCTACAAAATTGTCAAATTGTCAAACAAAACATATCAATTTTAAACGTAACCGTCTAATTATCTATGTACGTAACATTGCCTTAGACGATGAGAGGATAGAACAAGTTTATAAGTACGCGTATCTTGGTAGCCTATTCAATAGTGACGGAAAGATCGACGGAGAGATAGCCAGGAGTTTAAACGAGGGTACGAATGTTATTGGCAGGATAGGAGCCATTACCGAAAGCATATGACAAATGAGGTTAAAATTGCAAAAGATAATTCTGTAATTGCAACCACTTTACTGAATGATAGCGAGACCTGAACCTACCAAGATAAGGATGAGAGTAAAATTACCGTTTTGCGCATGCAACTCCTGCGGAATTTATGCGATTAAAATTTATTGGACAAAGTCATCAATGAAATGATTCTCAAATAATCTGGTGTAGAAGAAACACTGTTTTACAATATAAATGAAATTTGTTCAGATAGTTTTTGCATGGTGAGAGATTGAAAGAAGAACGACTGACGAAACAAGTATATCCAGGTAAAGTAAATGGTAGCGTACCCAGAAGCAAACCATGAATAGAATGTTGTGAATGTATGAATGAGACCCTAAATTGAAGAGATATAAACAGCCACAATTTTTTGAATTGCTACATAAAATTCAGAACTTATAATTCATACTAAAATATTACATCAGTGGAAAATTTGCAGCTTGGGTAATGCTGACCTCTTTCTTGTTGTAGTCCAGCGAACTACGACATCACTACCAAGAAGAAGAAAAGGGAGATGTATGAAGACTATGAAAGGTAGCTGCAGCGACTGTACCCAAAATATAAGGTATCGATTGCGCGACAGAAACAATTGTCGTGAGTTGACTTTATTTTCCTAGGAGCGTTTGGCGGAACGGTATCAGACCTAATGCCGTAATGGTGACCGAGATGGTAATAAAGCACTTCAAGTGCCGCATTGTGCGTTTGGATGTACGTCGTTTACGTATGAGTTAGAGAACTAAATATCAGACGTCCTAGATGCTCAGGGTGTGTATGACACGCTACCATCGGGAGTGTCTTGGCTCAAAATGTGGCAAAGGTAGCTAAATCTTTCTTGATCAATAATATTCAATAACGGCCAATTATAAAAGGGAAGTATAATCAGTCATCATCTTTGAGAATTAGAAGAAATACTAATTAATATAAAAGTAAGAATAATCGGAGATTATATGTATTATATATCCTATAATTGTTATCTCATAGCATATAGGCGTGAAATTTGTCCTGCTGAGACATTTACATTACATCAAGATTAGCAGCAGTATATAGAACCTACTTTTACTATAATCAAGTTAAAGACAACGCTTATCAAAAAGTATCCTGCAGGCCAACATTTTATTCCAATGATTACGAAACTTTGTCAATGTTGCCTCACTCTATGATGTAGAATATTATTCAGGATAAATTCAATTTTCAATTAAAGCCGTCAAAAAAAGAAGTCAAAATGTGATTTTTGCAATACAGACCGAGGTATAGCTTACATGTTTTTACCAAATAAACTCAAAACTCGTGTTTTAGAAAGATATCATCATATTTTAAAAGTGGCTTTAATATAATAGCTCCCATCATAATCAATTATAATCATGAAAAATAAGTAGTTTCTATCATATTTTAAAACTACATGCTGTTTCCAGATTCCGAAGTTGATGTTATGACTTTGGAAATTTTGTTAAATATATAAAGACAACTTTTGAACATTTTAAAAACTTGTACTCAACAATATTATCTATTGTTATAATTATCTAGACTTAAGAGGTTGATCACTCGACTTTTGATTTTTTGGTTGAAAAAAACTTTTGGTTGAAAATTCTTGTTTGAAAATGCATCAGCTACGGTACAATTTATTTCAAATATTTTAATGATTTTAAGTTTTTTCAAAGAATTTTGCATGATTTCACGAGATTTCAACAAATTCATAGGGATTTTAAAGTACGCTAATGATTTTAAGTGAAATACAGAGCTTTTATGGGACTTTCATCGAAAATATACATCAGGTTTCAAATTTGATTAAAACCTCGATTAAATCTAATAATAAAAAACATTATTATCAAAAAGGCAATATTTGTTTTGAGTCTGATGATGGGTTAATTTTAGAATGAACGTGATACTGTTGCTAAGGCACATTTCAAAAATACAGAAGAGCTAATCTTAAAAAATTTGCGTACCTATACAATACATTGTTCTAGCGTCAGACTTCGAGAAATTTTGATCTGTACCCTATTTATTCACAAAATGATATCAGCTCCTCAAGGTGAAATAACGTTGATAATACACATATCACCAGTAGGAAAATGTTCAAACCTCATAATTCTCATAATCACGGTATTCAAAGAAGCACATCTTGGATAATTCTGACGGTAAATCGCAATCAATTCCACATAACTATCATGTTCTGTCCAGCGGAAGTCTTAAAAAGTCCACATTTTGGTTTCAATTTTTGAATCAAATAGCCTTGCGCCCAACTCCTCACTCAGCTCCACAAAGGCCTTCAGGGTTTCCCCGTAGGCCTTTTTCGTCATGCATGCCCTTCCCTCAATCTCCCCTTTCTCCGTCGTTTCGTCTAGATCTAGGATCTCGACTTCAGTGCGGGGAGCGAGCCCGCGCACGTCTCCCGTTTCTCCGACTGCTTCCTTGATTGCAGAGGACAATTTGGTCCTGCCCTCTGCCTCGCTTCGCATCACAATGAGGACGTTGCTGCTCCTTGTCTACCTAACACCCTTTCTTTCAACACCAAGTGTGTCAGGCTTGATTTTTTTCCACGTATTTGAGGACCTGCGCGTAGCTTTGCTCCTGTGTCGATTTCAACAGCACCGCTTCCGGTCGAGCGCGTCTCGGGGCCCGAGAACAGGGTCTGCTTCCGTCTGAGTTTCCTTGGAAGCCGTGTCCTTTTCGCCTGCCGTCTGCTTGCTTCTCGTACATTCTTGGCGAAAAACTCACCAATCTGGTATTCGAAGCTGTTGAACTAACCGTCTATCCAACCTGCATGTCTTCTCATTTCTTCTATTACCTCAAACGCGTCAACTAAGCCCGTTGGTATTCTTTCGCACATACTTCGTTTTGTAACACAATAATCCTCCATTTTTTTCGAAATGTTCTCCATCTTCAATGACAGGGTGACCCCTCCCTTTATCGACTTCTTGAATCTTCATTTATGGCATCTCACCCCACTTCGGAGGCTAGTATCCTGCTCCTCCGTCACGTTTAGTTTTCCATCAAATGCCTCCTCACACAACCTCTTCTCAGGAATAAAGGACAGCTCCCAGACCTCCATAGACTTATTTCTGTCACGCTCCAACTCCTCGGTGCGACTACTTTCTAGCTTAAATTTTTGATTAGCCTCCATATTGCTCACACGAGTAGCTAGGGAAAGATTGGTCCGCTCCCGCGGATCCCCGCATGCGGGGTAAGGTCTCAATACGCCAGGAGGTTATTTGATATCCTAGAGACGACAGCTTAGATAAAAACTCAGATAAAAACTTCAAAGATCCTGGAACCATGGGCTGGATACTAGTCCTGTGCTAATGATATTTAATATAATTTAAATAAGAAATAATTGATAGAGAAATATAAGATTTTTTAATGGACGGAATTTGATAGAATTTTCCGACATTTGAGAATATAGGATTTGATTCAAGTTCTGCGTGGATAAGATTTAATAGAGTGTTATGAAGAATCTCTTAGTAGGAAATTATAAGATTTCTCATATGATAGAATTCGAAAGAAATTTCCAAAATTTTGGAAAATGGAATTTATTACCAGCTCCATGTGGATAAGATGTGATAGAGGTTTAAGGCGAATTATTCAATAGGAAAGTGTAAGATGTCTGGATGATTAGAATTGAATACAAGCTACCAAATGTTTGGATTATATGATTTGATTCAAGTTCTGTCTGCATTTCATCAAATGTGCTGATATAATTTTATTTGCGTTATTATTTTGATGGGATTTATATGAAAATATTTATAAATTATATAAAAGGTTAAAATTTTCCTGAAGATCAAAATCATCAATGCACTATACTGGTAATTTCTGAAGTGATTTCTGATTTTTGAAATGTTTACCCTGGGTACAAAGATCTTCGCTACATGATTTGACTGAAGCGTACACATTTCCGGTTACAATTTAACTCTGAGTACTTTCTAGTTTTGCAATCAGTGCGAATTCTGTATGTATCAATGGGGGAAACTTTTGAATTTCATTTTTTGTAAGACATACTTTCAGGATTTCCCATAATTAAATTCGTACTTATTTTGGAAAAATTAAAACAGTGTTTATATAAAGATTACATTTGGGATAGAATACAGATTGAATGGCATAAATTGTGATTTGGCTATAGCTTAAAAAATGGTACCTAAAATTATGGATATATTATATTTTCATATTCACCAATAGAATTGAGGACAATCGTCAAGAATAAGGCAAGAGTATAATCAAGCAGCATCTTTTCAAGTTAGAGAAACAACTGATAAATATAATAATGAGAATTATTAAAGATAAGAGATTATCATTATCACATAGGACATAGGCGTCATATTTCTTCTTCTGAGATATTTACTATTCATCAAAACTCGCCTTAGAGAATCACCGCCCAGCACTAGAAAAAATATAAGAAGTTTTTGAGTAGTAATACGAGAAGAAGAAGTATTATCTGTAATATAAACTATTTTGAACACCCCAAGTTGATAATCTCAGTCAATTTATTATGCACTCAGAGAAAAAGTTATCTTGAAACTGAAGCTCCTCCTTTTCAGCGCAGAGATAGCACTGTGGTATGATAGCACAATCCGCAGCCCACTGAACCTCTTTGACGCACCCTCGTGATCAACATCTTCTTTCGAACTGTGCAAGACCTTAAGTTATCCTGCGTGGAATAACCGGACGGCAACCTCCTCTCTCAACTCCACGAAAGTCATCAGACTTCTCCTAAAGGTCTTTTTCGTCATGGTGACCGTTCCCACTCTAAACTGGCGCTTCCTAAAGTGTCTCTTCAGAGCATCCTCAATTTCACCTGCCTGCGTCATCTCATTCAGATCTAGGATCTCTATTTTCTTGCGGGGAACAAGCTCGCGCACATTTTTCCACTCTCCAACTGCCTCCTTGATAGACGAGGTCAGTTTCGAGGTGCAGTCTGCCTCGCTTCGTGAACCTCTATGAGGACGTCGACGCTCCTCGTCTCCCTTACACCCTTGATTTTCACATCAGGGGTGTCCGGCTTCATTATCATTTACAGGTCGTTCAGGCCTATGACGTATGTTATTTCTTCGTGCGCGCCTGAGAATCTCTTTTAACTTTGTTTTGGTTGCAAGCTGCAGCTTGCTTCTCCGTCTGAGTCCCCTCACAGGCCGGGTCCTTTTAGCCACGTGGCATCCTTGCCTATATAATCTTGTTCCCAAGTTCTTTGGCAAGACGATACTCGAAGGTTAGAACGAACTTTTTCTCGATCTTGCGTTATTCCGCATCTTATCGATCACTTCGAACGCTCCATCAAGCCATTCATTCATTAGCTGGTATATACAAATCTTCAAACCGCAAAAATGCTCTATTTTTTTAGTACGTTCTTCAGCTTGCCAATGAGCCTCGTATCCTCCTCTATAAGAGACCTTACTCGATCTTTGCAGATTATCAAATACGTTATGAGACTCGCATCCTGTTCATCTGTAACCACTTGGAACGAGGCAATTATAGAATTGTGATCGAACTTTACTTAGGTAAGTTCGATGATCGTTTAATTATACTTAAACCCCATTCATAATAAACCCCCTTTATTCTGTCATAGAAACTGTTGAAGTTTGAGAACCCACATACCATCTCGCTGTGCTTCTTAAAACAATTATGTTCAATCCTCTCACAAATCCTGCCGACGTTGTAGCATATCTGCTTCAATGTACTGTTGATTTCACTTCTGATCAAGAAGAAAACCGCATATCTGCTTCTATGTACTATTGATTTCACTTCTGATCAAGAAGAAAACCGCACCGCTGTTCATGTTTATTTTTACTCTCCTTCCAGGGCCAGTATTACTTGTCTATATTCCACGAATAATTGTATGATTTTTATCTAATATTGCAACGACGTCACCAGTTAGTGTTATTAATACAATATGTTCTTCGCTTGGCATGGTACCAAAGAAATTACCTAAACCTTTCAGTCGGAGTGGTTTATCGGCAGGAAAAGTGTATTTGCGAATTCCGAATATCCGTAGCGGATTCGCGTGTGGAATGAGCCGAGAAAATCTAAGTTCTTGAGGTGAAGCTTTCCTAGTGCGAGCAGAAAAATGCCTGGCAGGAGGAGATTTCGGCCTGGCAGGAGGAGACCTCAACCTGGCAGGAGGAGACCTCGGCCTGGCACGTGTAGGTGGTTTGGCACAAGAAGGAGACCTGTAAGGAGAGTGAAGTCCATCAGAAGCCAAAGAAGTGCTGTCACGAGGAAAACCAGGAGGAGGCTTGCCATTAGGTAAACATTCGAACTGTAAACTCAAGTCTGCAACAGAAAGAAACAAAAAAATTACTTTTTTCTATCAATAGTTTCTCAATTAAACTCTGCGAAAACTTATCCGCACAAAAATGGTATTAAATCCTATGTTTTAGAATGTTCGTTATTTTTTTAAAATTCTATCCTTTCAGAAACCGTATACTTTTCTATCAACGGCTTTTCTTTGAAACTCTGCTAAATCTTATCCATACAAAAATTGTATCAGATCCTATGGTTCAGAGTGTCAGGTAATTCTATCAAATTCTATTGTTATGAAATTGTTTACTTTTTTATAAACAGATTACCATTGACACTCTTTTATATTAAAAAAAAGTATAAAAATTAAAATTATTAACTTCAGAGCCTTTTATGCTATATGCTGATAAAAGGTTCAAAGCCTCATTAAAGAGAAATTAAACACTTTCTTTTGCTTTTAGAAATAAAAAATGTTTTGGACGGTATGAAAGAAATATAATTTTAAAGTCTAATATCAAATCTTTGGTCCATAATTCATCTCTCTTGGGAAAAAATCAAATTCTAATATTTAGTTGAAAATTCAACTATTTCATTGAAAACTTCCTTTTTCGTTGGAAATGCGACTATTCTGTCTAAATTTTGTCCTTTTATATAGAAAATTTGTCCTTTTGGATTGAAAATTTATCTTTTGGAAGAAAAGTCATATTTTTTGGTGTAAATTTTTTTTTTTATAAAAAATTCTTCATCCTCCTTGGTTAAAAATTAAACTTTCGAATTAAAATTATAACTTAACTCTCACAAAATGTGATTGCAATTCCTATATCTTGAATAGATCTCGAGAAATTTAAAAGAAAATTTTTGTATTTTTCAGATTTTTATCAAAATTTAGAAAAAACTAGAAAAATTTTTAAAGATCTTTAGTTTTTGTAGTTACAAATTTTCGGCAATCTTTTCGAATTCTTAAATATTTTTAGTCACTTTAAACCTTCTGAAATCCCAACAAATCTTCACAAATGACTCAAATTTTTTACAAAAATTGGAAAAATCTTTTCAGATTGAAAAAAAAATTGAAATGAAATCTTCCACATTTTCTGTCGAGAGTTTTAAGGGACGACTGAAACTTCCATAAAAATAGAATTTTCGACAGTGGAAAATTCCATAGAACGCAAACATTCAAAATAAATTCTACTCCAAATTAAAAAATTGACGACAATTTAAAATTTCCGAATTGTAAAATTTCCGAATGATGAGAATTCCAAAAATGTAGGATTTTACCAAATTTTCAAATTCCCAAAACAAAATTGCAGAAATGATAAAATATCCGACATTGTGAAATTTTCAATTCAGGATCGGGAATTTTCAAATTGGACAAGATTGTAAAATGTCAGAAATTTTATTATTCTGGAATTTTCCAATTTTTAAATTTGAAATTCTGGACAATTTTATAATTTTGGGAATTTTTTATTCCAAATATCTTATTTCATGGGAATTTCGGTGGCGATTTAAAACCTTTAAAAATTCTTGAAAAGGTTCTAATTTTAGTTCAAACATTTCAAAAATCTTCATTATGCTTTACATTCTTATTGACAGTTTTGGAAATCTTTTGAAATTTTTTGAAATCTTTTTATTTGAAAGTTTTTTGTTTTTATAAAACGTCATTCGGAATATTCCTAGGAATGTTAAGAATTTTTTTTATATTCATGAAATCTTTCAAAATTCTTACGGAGCTTCTAAACTTTTTGTTTGAAATCTTCAAAAATATACATTCTGTTTAAAAAATTCCAAAATCTTTTTAAGTTTTGAATTATTTTTGAATCTTCGAAAAACTTTTATATATCTAATAAACCTATTCGAATTTCCTCTAAAATTTTCTAATCTGGCGAAATTGAGTAAATTTTCTTTAAAATTATCTGCATTCATTTACGAAAATTTTTGAAATTGTCTCAAGATTTAAATTATATTCTAATCTTTTTAAAAATAAAAAAAGTACATCCTAAATTAAGAAGTGAAATTTTTAGATATGAACCTAAATAAAGCAAACATGTAACCCGATTTAAGTAAAGTATTGGTGAAAATAAGGTATGATTAAGTTCTGAAATTCAGTTATTGACGTTCTTAAATTCAGAAAATTCTTGGATAAATTCAAGTTCATTCCTGAATTTCTGGTGTAAAACGTTGAAATATTTTTTTACTACGTAAATATTATATGGTATAATTGTATTATTCTGTAAAAATTATTAATTCTTTATTATTAATTTATTATTATTATTATATATTTATTATATATTATAATTTTTTAATTATTAGTTTATTATTACTAAACTCTACCTATAAAACGCCAAAGAATAATTTTTAAAGGTTCAGTGAGAAATCTTATTATAAAAAAAAATTTAGTAACAAATTATTTATTATTTTTTTTAGGTACTCTAAAGCTAATTTTATTTTTAAAAAACATGTTTAATAATTGGGAATATATTCAATTATTTATATCTTTGGCATTAATTACTTGTGCTTTGAACTGATATAGTTATCTGCTACTTCAGAGCTTTGTATGTGCAGATTAAATCTGGAATCGGATTTGATCGTTTAACCCTTTGCATCTCGTCAGAGTGTCCTTTTGTTATCTAGCAAAAAGATCTCTGAGACTGTTGATTACCGTCCCTGAATAAAACTCCACCTGCAATTTAAATCAGGATTCAAACATTTTTTTAAAACTAATTTCAAAATTTAAGTAACTAAATTTAGAATAAATTACCTTTTTTTTTAACGCGAACATTTAAACTTTTTTCGTTTTTTTTTGCAGAGTTCAGTAAATATTTGTTAGTTGTGATTTAAAAAGAATAAGAATAAAAAAAATACGAGAGAGAAAATGAAAAACAGGATCCTTCTTTTTTTTATTTTCAAGGATTTTTAAGGTTTTGAGATAAAGACATTTTTCTGGTTCCAGAGAAAATTTAAATTCTTTGTTTTTCAATTTAATTTAAACAGAATATTTAACAAGATGAAAAAAAAACTTATCAAATGATTTGCTAAAATTTCGGAAAAGAATGTAAAAAGATTTCAAAACCAAATTTTTCAATTTTTTAAATTACAAGATTTTAGAAAAAATTCGTATATCTTCGAGAGATATTTAGAACGTTTGAAAGGATACAAACGTAATTTTATTCAAAATAAAACGCAGATTTTGAAGATTTCGAACAACAAATTTAGAAGATTTATTTAGAAGTCATAAGATTTCTCGGAAAATTTTGTATGAACTTTTATTTTACAAAATTTATTTTAAGAGAATAATTAAAAGATTTTAAACATTTCAAAAGATTTCAATAATCATCAAAAAAGAATCTAGAATATTTCAAAACAATTTTTTTAATTTTGTACACATTTTTCCCAATTTAAGGAAAAATTCTAATCATTTTGAAAAAAATTTAGAAGCTTTTCAACAAAATTTTAAATATTATAAAATTTCAAAAAGCTTGAAACGAAACGTAGATTTTTGAAGATTTCGAAATAGAATTTTGATATGTTCAAAAATATTTTGAAAGCTTTCAAGATATGTAATAAAAAAAATTTCTTGAATTTATGAGAATATTTAAACTGATTATTTATATTTGTTAAATTAATTTTAAGAGAATATTTAAACAGTTTATAAAACCTTACGAAAAATTTTAAAATTTGTCAAAAATTATTCCTGAAGATTTAAAAACAATTTCAAGAATTATTTGATTCTTTAGAACTACTAAAATTTTTTCTAACTTTTGGTGAAATCCTGTAAAATAGATAACAATTTCTTACAAATTTTCTAGATACTTTTTCGACAAATATCTAAAATCTTCAAGAATCTTTCTGAATATTTTTGTGAAACCTAGGAAAATTATATTTATATAACCTTAAAGCAAATAGAAAAAGAAAGTTAAAAAATTGTTTGAAATTTTTATTTTGTATTTAAAATAATTTTTTTTTAATTATAATTTTCCTAAATTCTTTTCATTCTGTACTGAAAAATCCTTCTTGGTTGCCAATTTAACAATTGTTTTGAAAATTCTACTTTTTGCTTTGAAAATTAATCTCCTTCGATAGAAATTTCTTTTTTTTCAATCAAAATTGTAAATTTTTGGTTTATAATTAAAATCTTCTTTGTCTGATGATTAAAATATGTTGATGCAAAATTTGTCTTTTTGGATAAAATCATCTCTTTCTGGTTCGAAATTAAAAATTTTTTCAGATTAATTATCAACTAATATATTTTTTGTTAAGAAATTTACAGAGGATTCAGATTCGTTTAATTTTCAACGTTCCGTAGTAGAAATTTTTCAATTTTCAACGTAAAAATGAGAAAGAATTTATTTTTGGATCTTAGTGAAATTTGCCTAATAAATTTTAAATTTTAATAATAATTTTTTGATGTGATAAAAGTTTGAAATTCTAGAATATAAAAAGCTTTGACTTTCAAACATTCAATTTGGTTTTCAATTTTTAATTTTGTCGCTTCAAAATGATAAGCATTAAAATTCAAAATTTATTACTTTGGGACGATTTTTAAATTTGTTTGAACTTTGAATTATCCAAGTTTCAAAATTCTAATATGAAAATCCTCAATTTTTATTGTTTTGGATTTCTCCTGTTTTCAAAATTTTAATCTGAAATCATTCAATCTTGAGATTCTTTGATTAAAAATAATATTGTTCATTTTGGAACGATAAAAAATTATAAATGATATAATTTCTACTCTTCTGTAATAAAATTGTCTAATTTACAAAATTTTGTTCTGAAACTTGTCAATTGTTAATTGTCTAAATAAAAATATATCAGTTATAAATAATTTCAATATCAAATTATTCAATTTAAAAATGATTTTTTTTTTTATGATACAACTTCAATTCCTTTTCATTGTATTCAGAATATTTTTTTTATATTACAAACGCTTATTTTTATAATTGAAAAAAGTGCCTATCCTGCAAAAAAAAATTATTTTTAAACATTTTATTTCAACTTCTGTCGTTTTTCCATAAATTTATTTTGTTTATTTTTAATGTTATTTTTTACGATTTGAACTAATAATACGCATTTTGTGTAAAATGTTCACAGGAAAATTTGTACAGATATAATTTAGACGAAGAATGTTGTTAAATAAAATGTTATTGTAGGTTGTGTCCTTTTTCCAAAAAGTTCATTTATTTTATTCTTAATGTATGTTTGTAAGAAGAATTTATAACAAATTTGTACTTTTTTTTATCTGAACGACTTTTGCCTTTTCATTTTTTTCGTGTCTTGTGTCGTTTTTCCAAAATTTTAATTTTTTTATTTTTAATCTTATTTTTTACGATTTAAAGAAAATCTACTTGTCCTATGTAAAAATTATTCATAACAAATTTTTTGGTGGAACAATTTTTGTCTTATTATTTTATTTTCGCAGTTTGTGTCATTTGTTCAAAAATTTGATTTTTTATATTTACTGTTGTTTTTTGCAAATAAAAAAAACTACGCATCCTATAATAAACTAATCAATAACAAATTTGAACCCTTTTTTGGGTAAATACTTTTTGTCTCATTATTTTTTTTTGCAACTTTGTCATTTGTCTGAAAATGTAATATTTTTATATTTAATGTTGTTTTTTACGAATGAAACAAAAACTATGCATTGTATTAAAAATTATTAAAAACAAATTTAAATAGTTCTTTTTGGACGAACAATTTCTCTTTCATTTTTTTTTCGTAGCTTGTGTCGTTTGTCCAAAAATGTAATTTTTTAAATTTTTAATGTTGTTTTTCACGAATAAAACAAAAACTACGTGTCCTACAAAAAATTAATTCATTACAAATTTATAGATTATTTTTGGATGCATAATTTTTGTTGAGTCGTCTTTTTTTTATCTAGCATAGTTTGACCGCATAATGGAATTTCCGATTTTTCATTATTTTTTGTGCGATCAAAATTTGAATTTTCGATTTCTCAAGAAAATTCAAAAAGTTGTCATGATAACCTTGTAGGACTTTCTGAAAACAACAATTTTCTGTTTTTGACTTTTTTTCATATCTGAGTATAATAAATTTCAATTCAAATTTTAAAAATGTTAAATTCCTTTGCATTTTAAATTGTCCCATTTTTAAAATTCTGATCAGAAAACATTCGATTTTTATTGTTTTGAATTTCTCCTCTTTTTTAAATTTTCATCTGATATCCTTCAATTTCGAGATTCTTCACTCAAAAATAATATTGTGTAATTTGGAACGCTTATAATTTAAATGATACCATTGCAACTCCTTTCTAATTTTCTAACTAACTTTCTGTCTAACTTTCCAAAATTCTGAAATTTTTCGGTTTTGAGTTTTCATTCAATTCCAAATATTTTTCTTTTTCAAATCTTAACCCAATCAAGAATTGTTTGATTTGGAACGCTTTCTATTTGAAATCATTCAAAATATATATTTTAAAAAATTTCCGAAAGCTTTTAATTCGAAACTATCAATTATTACTAATTATTGTTTCACAAGTTTTGCAAACTGAATATTAAAAATTGTTACAAAATTTTTTTAAATAGCTCATATTTTCAGAGTTAGTATTCTGTCTTATTAATAAAAAATTACCAAATTTTGGTTAAATTATTTCTCAAATAAATTTTTCATAAATTGATATGAGAGCGCCATCCACATTCAGGGGCTGAAACCTTCAAGGGTAATTTATCGACGATCGTATACAGAGGGAATGTAGAAAACTACCCTAAGTTTGCAGATCCCTACAACCGACTGAAGTTGCAGAAAAAATTTATCTTACTCTGGATAAATCAAATAATTATTTATTTGCAAAATTGTTATTTCTTATTGTTACTGCTAAACAAAAATATAATTATTGATTCAATTTTTTAAATTGCCTTCCATGAAGTATTAGCCTTGAAGAGTTTAATTAAGTGCAATTGGTTTTCTCGATAAAACTACGACTTGAATATCTCCTCTGCTTCTTGTATCTCCGTATTAATAATTTTTTTCCAAGAAGACTTTGCATTTCATTGAGGCTCCTGAGAAAGTATAATTAGCCATTCACTTAGATCCTTCAATCTTCTATCATTTAACACTCGACTTATTTTCAAATTGTGCATTTAAACAGGGTGACTAGCGCCCTGGAAATCCTTGAAAACCTGGAAAAATCCTTCAATTTTTCTCTACCTGGAAAAAACAATTTTTTTCTGAATCTAAGAACTTTTTTCTGAATAAAATATCGGGCTGAAACTTTGTTAAATATATGAGAAGACAATATACTACGTTCACGTACTTTATTCGAGGAGGAATTTCGCGAAAGTTTATTTTCGACTAAGTTAAAAGTGGGTGCATTTTTTGCAATTTTTTGAGCCTAAGAACTTTTTTTATAAGTGAAATATCGGCTTCAAACTTTGAGAAATACGAGAGCCGACAGTAAAGTACGTTTATGCACAGCATTTGAGTATAAAAGATGCAAAAAAAAAATCCAACTGAATGTCAACTCCAATTTCCGGTTCGGTTGGTATTCGCGATAGGCATGAAAATGCGAAGTCTGGCGGCCACTAAGCGAAGCTCTATCAGCTGGCTCGTCTACATCTGAACTGTGGAGTCCACGGTGGATAAGAAAGAAAGGGATCTTTCGCATATTACGTAACATTTTTAATTGCATGTCCTATTTAGAAAAAGCGATATGCTACTAAATATCTCGAAAATATTGAGCACATTGTGGTCGAAAACGAGAAAATTGTAAATAATTGTTGAGTATTGGGAAATAATTCTGTTCTTGACATTTTGCTACCACACTATAATTTGTAAACTTTTTTTACATTTTAAAAGAGATAAGAAACCTATCTACCCTATACCTATATACCCATCCGCACATTACTACTTTCCAACCGAGCAATTCACGCCTACCCCGAAAGTGAAACGGCTTAATAATATAATAATAATAATACTACTAATACTACAATTGAACATTTCGTAACTTCACTATGACAGAATACATAACCTCAAATAGCTTGGCACCATGTGTCGCGCAATGCTATATAAGGAAATGACTTCTGATTGGTCGAAATTCTTACATTTCACTAATTCGTTAGTGAACACGCTAGGTTACTAATGAATTAGTAAAGCAAAGTTACTAAATAATAGTTGACCATGTTTACTAATTGAAATTAGTAAAAATGATACTAATTTATTAATAAAATACTTACTATTTTAAAAGTAAAACCTCAAAATATTACTATTTTGCTAGTGAACCATGCATTCACTAATTTAATTAGTGAAATTTTCACTAATTCAGATTTAGAGAGATTATTTTTAGTATATTACATCACAAGTAGGGTTAAACAGATCTTTACGGGAGATCAATGTTTGCAGGACGAGTTGTAAAACTTCAGGTCGACCTTGCGAATATTGAGCTCCACGTGAGTACCTGTGTAACCCCACGAGTGATGTACGATATTTTATTCGAAACCAGCAAGTCATGAGACTGTAGGGCTGTCTGAAAAGTGAGTCTTGATGTTTATAATATCGTTGATTGTGAAAACATACGACTGACGTGGCAGACATCTGTTTGGCTGTGATTGGCAATCTCGTATGGCGCGAAATTTAAAAATGGTTCGGTCCGAGCTAGAGTTTGATATATATATATGTCAACAGTACGGTTATACAATACATTGTGCGTTATTCAGTGGCAATTTGTGGAACTAGTAATCTGTCCGTGTGGCGGCGTTTTGAACTAATCATATGTCAGCAGCTGGCATCGTGCGGGAAAGGGCTATTTCGCGCTCACTTTTCCAGGGGGGGGGGTAATGGCTAATAACATGATGGGTTTGAATAAAATAATTCAATTGCATCGTTCAAAAACTGATAATTTGATTGTAAGATCCATAACATTGAAATACCCAATTGCACAATAAATTTTAAGTTGAATATATTCAAAAGAGAATAATAAATTTCCGATTATTTTTTATAAATTTACAATTCCCAAGTAATAGAGTTATTAATCCTAATGTTTTTGAATATACCCTTTTAAAAACTATAAATAATTTTAAATTCAAACTTTATAATTGAGGCAATTTCAAATCGAATAACCTTATAAATTGGACGATTTTGAATTGTGTGAATTCTTCAAGGTTCAAATTCAAAGAGTCATTCATGATTAGACAATAAAATTTGTGCCAAATGTCGGGAACTCGTTTCATTGGCTTAAATTAATTGTTTTGATGTAACTCATGGCTCTGTAGAAGAAAGTATGTTAAGCTGGCACATTGCTATTGAGGTATAGAGATTTAACGAATTTTATAATGTATGGCTCATTTAGGGCTAATTTGGGCCCCTATTGCCAAATTTAGTGCTCCATTATTTTGTGTAAAAACGGGTGTTTGCGTCAAGCTGTCACGACAGTGTTTAAATAAATCTACTAAAAACTAATTAAACAAATTTATTTTCTTACCATATCTTACGGCTTAAATGAGATTAAAATTATGCAAGAGAAATCAATTTAAAAAAATTTATTTTAGGTAAATTTGTTTAAACAATAATGGTTCGAACAATTTTCTAAAACTTTACACATCATATTCGGTGAGCCCTAAATCAGCCTTAACATAGGGTAATAAAATCAACTTGTTTAATTAATTTTTTGTAGATTCTAAATTTGGATAATCGTGTTCCTAGAGCAGTCATGAGCCCTAAATTATTCTATAAGGTGAATTTTTGGTAAATCATTTTTAGTACGTTTTTCAGCACTGTTGTTGCCAGCTTAACGTTAGCTAGCAGAAATACCATTTTTTACAAAAAATAATGGAGTCATAAATTTGGGAATAGGGGTTCAAATTAGCCCTGAAAGAGCCCTAAATTATGAAATAGGTTACATCTCTATACCTCAATAGTGTTGTGTCAACTTAACATACCTTGTAGAAGCGTATGGTCCAATTCAGTTTGAAAGTGGGTAACATCAAATTGAAGTGCACACCGCCGGAAGTGCCAAAGTCACCCTCGAAAACGATTTTTGATTATTTTTATCATCTTTATATTATTATCAGTTCTTTTGATTATTTAACAGAGCCGAATGAGGACTACAAATAGAATTTTGATTTTTTTTTGACAGAACATGTTGCAGTTATATGTTTTTTAGTATTTCAAGTTCGATCCTTTAAGGGGCACGTCGTTCTTTCATACGGGTTTTCTCGAAAGTGATTGCTCCATTCAAGATGTTCCTTTCATGATTCGATAGAGCCAACAAGTACTCAGAATTTCTTTCTTGTTCATAAAAAAATTAAATTTGTACAACGTATACAGCATTTTGTATGTAGGATAAATTTTGTAATAACGAATTTTTGCCCATTTCATGAGGGATTTCTCGGGAACGGTTGCTTCCTTCTGCATGTTTTTTCAGGGTTGGGCAGAGCATAAAAAAAAATTAAAAGCACTTTCTTACTTTAAAAAAATCAAATTTCCAAAATTTAAATAGCTTTTAGTATACCAAATACAATTTCCCAAGGGAGGCGCTCCGTCACGTTCTCAGGGAGTTTCTCAGAGATCGTTGTTTCTTTCCAAACGGTCCTTTCACGATTACATAGAGATAATTAATAGGAAGAATCATGTTTTTGTTGTTGTTTTTTTTAATGTAAATATAGAAAAGTTATACAACTCCTTCTGGGCCAGGTCTGGGGTTTTTATTGGGACGTGCCTTTCCTTTGACAAGGATTTTCTCGGAAATGCTGCTTTTTTCCAAATGTTTCTTTCGCGATTCAATAGATCGTGACTATACCTTAAAACGATTTTTTTAGTTCTTTGTTTAAAGTTGATTGCGTTTTAATTAGACAATTTCATGTGTCTCCTGTAAAACTCGGGTTTAGGCGCTTACGCTCGTATACACTGTCACCCTTCAAATCATCTAGGATAGGAATGTTTGAATTACGTTTTTCATTTACTTTTAGTCACTTGAAAAAGATTCTCCTAGTGTATCCCTCCTCTCACCCCTTTCGCCACACCCCTCCCCCCAATCATTATGAAACTCCAAACCTGGGAAAAATGTATTCCATCGGCCCTGATAATTAGCATGCTTTCCAATATATATTTTTATCATTTTATTTTTCAAAAATGAATTTGTGCTTCTCGCACAGCAATTTCTTTTTCGTGATCTCGAATTCGTTTGTCTAACCGCACTCTGTGTAATTTGCGATGGGCGACGCTACATGCGGCTTTCTTGACTGATAAGACAATCGAAGATTGGAGAATATACTCATTCTACCCCTCGACGAAAGATTCTTGGACTCTATCACATTTTTCGCTTCTAATACATTATTCTGTTTCAGAATTAATTTTTATAAATCACCTCCCGAAAATACTTTTCTGTATTATAAGGAAACTAAAAATAATTAGAAAGCAAAAGTGTTCTTCGAAATTAAGAAGAAGAAAAAAACGGAACTTGTCTGATCAAACTGAATAGGACTTTCCGTCTTCTCTTTTACATAATATTCAGATTTGGATTCAGCGAGTTCAAAATCCATAAAATACCCATTTCTATTGGAATCCAAATATTTTTCGAATTTGTCCGCTGTATTGAATTTTTACAATCTTATGTTAGATTTTGGATTTCCTTTTCTTGAATCGCTAAACTGCCCTAATTTGTATGGAAAAATTCCATTTTCTCTTCGAAATAACTGGGCTGATTTTCTAGTTTCAATTATATGTTGTAGGGACAACTGAGGCAGTTTTGGGTAAAATTTGGAGATGAATTTATAAAACTGGAAAGGGTAGAAAAAAAGTCAAATTAAATAAAATATGTTATGTGATTCTTTTTGTGCACGGATACAGTATTTTTTCTGTAACTGACCGGCAACCTAAATAGAAACAATTTTCCTTGAGATCGACAGGGTTTTTCATGGTAAACAAAATTTTCAGATATTTTTCTTAAATATCTGTTTCCCTTTTAAGTTTAGAGCAATAGTCATGCAACCGGCTTGAAAAGACCTTTTATTTTACAAAAGTACGTTCAAATATTTTCAATAGTTTCCGAGAAAGATGGATTTTGAAAAAAAATTGATTTGTACATAACTCCAAAACTTTTTTTTTCATGGGCCCAGGTTTCGTGGGATTATTTCTCTAATAACCCTACAAATATTATGATAACAAGAATCCAATTGATCTTTGGTTTAGGACATCTTTTATTGATGCTCATGACAGTTTACATGGAATTTGCCATTTTGATACAGTGGTCTGATCATTAATACAAGATTTAATAAATGAAAGATCAATTAGATTCCTATTATCCATAATATTGTAGGGGGTTATTAGAAAAATAATTCAACGAATCCTGGGCCCATAAAAATAAAGTTTTGGAATTATGTATAAACCATTTTTTTTTCAAGTTCATCTTTCGCGGAAACTATTGGACATATTTTGACGTATTTTTTGTTAAACAAAAGTTCTTTTTAAGACAGTTGCATGACAATAACTCTGAACTTAATGAACGTAATACCACAAAGTGCCCTGCTGGTCGCTCTGGGAAAAATGTTACTATACTTAGTTGCGGGTCAGTTACAAAAAAATATTGTAATTGTGTTTGAAAAGAATCACATAAAAAATATACTTGTTTTTTTTCACCCTTTCCAGTGGATATTTGCAATTATTAAATCGGCTCAGTAGTTTCAGAGACTATATGTAGTTTCAGAGACATATGGACTAAATAGAGTTGGGGGTAGCTCAACCATGCCTACGGCATTATTAGCATCTCTCTTGAAAGTGAAATCGATTTCTTTTCTTCTATTGTTTGTTGTCTGTGACTTTATTTATGGAATGTTGAATGAAAATTGTAGATGAGATGACCAGTAAAATCGACGGCACGTTTCGATTGCATTAAAGTCCACCTTGCGATGGACAGTGTCGTTCACCTCTGCCAATAAATAAAACGGTAGCCTAACAGACGGCGCACTCTATCAGCAATGCTATGCACTGGATACGCACGTGGCTTTGATGCACGTGCGTCTGCAAAATCACAAATACACCTACTACAATTTTTCCGATCGATTTCATCGTAACAACTCAGAAATACTCATTATAACACCTTCCCCTCAAATTCCAATTTTTATTATAAGAATTCCATCTATTTTTTGTGCTTGATAAAAAAGTTCCACTTGTAACTCAATTTTAATGCATTTTACTTCGGTTTCATGTTTTTTTTTATTTTGTTAGGTATTTTTTTTTATAAATCATTATTATTTGTCATAAGTGTCAAAACGTCATTTTTTCTAAATATTCCAGTCTGACCGATATTTTTGTCTGAATTCAACATATGAGCTCTGGAAAAAATCAATATATTTTGCAAGTATTCCATTGTTTAATCACAACAAGTGTTATAAAGACATTATAAATTCAGAACCTTCTATTTTTTTAATTTGACGGCATGGTTAGGAATTCTGAAATTTTTCGCTTTTTTAGAAATATATTCCCGGTGGGTAAAATTGTTCACATTTATATTTTTTTATATAAAAATGTAATGCTAATACCATTTTTTACGATTAAATTAAGTTGGTGAAAATTCGTAATAAGTTTTAACCCATTTTAACTAATTTTCATTACAATTTAATTAATTACCCAGGCGGAAAAATTATTCATAGTGTGAAATATTGTATATCATTTTTTCACTATGTATAAACTATGTATATTATAATTCGCTTTTGTAACGGAAAAGCTACTTAAATGAAAAAAAATTTCTCTAAGTTTGAATCAGTGATAAGTACGGGTCACTGGCTCAATTCCTTAACAGGTTGTACAGGAAATCAGTTAAAAAGCACTGAATCAATCACTGACAGTTTCTCGTGACACAGGCTCCGGCGGTAACTACAATAATAAAATCAAAAAGTTATTTCAAGATTATTTTTTTAAAGAAAATCCTTCGCGGCAATGGATAAAGTATATAATTAAAACTCTTTGAAATTAGGAGATGGACTGGAAACATAATAATCAAGTACCTAATATATGAACTGGAAAATAAATGGAATTGAATGACGTTGCAACTGTCGTTCACATTGATAGGCAAATGATGGTCAAATCTTTCAACATATATTAAACACAATTGTAGACACTTAGACACAATTACTCATCACCTTAATTGATATACCTCTTCAACATTTCTCGTATACAATGAATCATTGAATCAACCAGTGACATTAGGATCAAGAATAAGTGATTTTGATGTCACTGATTTCAATCCTTTCATCACTTTACAAACTTTTCCTGATTTTTCAGTGAAAAATACAAATGTCACTGGTTATCTGTGAATAACTGAAATACTAATTGAAATAGTTAAAATTGCACTGGATCTAATTTAAAGAACAACAGCTAGGAGTGCTGAGCACTTGCAGAACTTATTTAAAATTTGTTAGATTACCTTAATTTATTGCAATGATTTTCAGATTAATAATATGGCCGCTCCCTTAATGTGGATCAGTGGAACTTCACCAATTTTTCAAGATTTCAATCAGTGAAAATCCACCGGCAATCATATCGAAAAGTCACTGAAATCCTAGTCGTTATTTACTGATTTATCTGCAAGGAGAAACTATTTATTGTACAATTTGGTATTATAATATTTATTTTTACAAGAGTTTGTTGGCTAGAATTAAGGACTAATTTAGGGCTCATTTAATACTCAAAAGCCGAATTTTGGGCTGTGCATTAAAAAAAATGCATGGTATTGTGCCAGCATTACGTAAAGGTAGCAGTACCATAGTAGAAATATTTGTTACGTCAACTTTTTTCTTTCACATAAATGGAGGGCTGTTGCATGACCCCGGATGCAATTTTTCAAAAACAACCTCTATCACAGAAAAACTACCCCAAAAAATAAATATGCACTAATCATAAAAGTGAGTACATCAGAATTAAGGGCTCTTTTTAGACTATCAAACGCCCCGTAAAATCAATTTTTCAAAATAATAATTAATTTTCTTCCAAAAGTGCGAGAAAAAGTATTACGTCAGTTTGGAATATTTTATAGCTCTCCGGAAACATCAAAAACTTTTCCAAAAACCACCCCCAACGCTCGAAAACCACACCGTAAAAGAATTTGACAATAAACTAAGAATGAAGTATATCAGCAGTTTTTGCTTTTCTCGGACTGTGCCCAAATAGTGTGTGCCCTATGCCAGTTATATTATTATATAACTGGCATAGGTATTACTGGCATAACTGGCATTATTATATAATAATTAAATATTTATTTTTAGGATATTTTTTCTGTGCTAGGGGTTGTCTTTGAAAAATGGCGCCGGGTGTCATGCAAGAGCCCTGAATAAGCTCACATTTTCCGTGAAAGAAAAAAGTTGATGTAACAAATATTTCTATTATGGTATTGTTAGCTTTACGTAAAAAGCTAGCAGTACCATGTATTTTTTTTTTTAATGCCGACCCAAAATTCGGCTTTTGGGTATGAAATGAGCCCCCAATGAGCCCTTAATTCTGGCATAGGGCATACATTGATTGGGCATGGTGGTACTTCCAGATTTACCCAGCTGTAATAAAAACGTCAGTAGGAAGGTGCAATGAAAGGAAAAATACTTCAATATAATGCTTTGCGAAAATTTCCATTTAAAATAGGAAATTCACTGCCGAGTGACGTAATGGGTAAGTGTACCAGTCTCCGGACACGTGTCAGTGGTCGGACAGTCTCGTATATTCTATAGTAAGAATAGTGCAGTAAACTATAATTATAAAAAGTAAATAGATGTTTGCATTCTACATAATAAAATTATTTATAATATTTTAAATAGTGAGGAAGGTTCATTTTTAAGGGTGATATTATAATCATTAACTGTTTTGAAATTCCAATCGCCGTAACCTATAATAGATACAATTTTACAGTTTTGTTCAATTTTTTCTATAATTTCACTTACTTAATTTAAAATGCATTTTTGATCAAACCTTCTTACTTTTAGTATATTAAAGTAGTGTATTATTAAGTCTGTTTGCTTCAAATAGCAATTTGTGATGCATAAAAATACTGTCCGACCATTGGAACACATGCTATCTGACCACTAAAAATCTTGTCCGACCACCGGTGTATTCTTAACTTTTTCCAGAAAACCTTTTTTTCATTTAAAATAGAATTTGACTTAACAATAAATAGAAAAATAACTTTATAAATATAGATATAGAATCCAAAAATGTGAATCTTTGTTAGAAAAATGTTAAAAATAAGTGCCTAAAAAAGTTAACAATAAGTGCCTATAACGATTTGAATATGAGGGTAATGCTATTTGTCCGACTACTGGTACATTGACCCTATACACTGTTAGAAGTAAGTTCATGAAATTTCGCTTAAATGTTAGTGAAGCCTTATTGAAATTTCAATGTAAGTTTTGAATCTATTTTAAGAGGTAGTGCATTGCATTTTTTGTAAATGTTCATGAATATACTATGGATATTCAATGTCAATAGTGAAACTTTTTAAAGAACAGTTCTCTGAAATTACTTCTTTCGAAATGACAAAGTAAAACCAATGTTGTACATGTTTTTGCAAAAAATGTATTAATCGATAGAAAAATATATCACATACAAAGCTTCTACAGTGAATTTCATGAATTATTTTTAAATTTTGTTCATATTTTCATTTAAGTTTTTAAATTTAATACAAAATGTTGCTTCATTTTCAATGCATGTTTATCAAATTTACTTATACCACAGTGACATTTATTCAGCCACCAATAATATTTTATGTACAAGCAATATTGAAACAGGTTTCAGAGTAAATTTTATGAAATTTCAATAAATTTTGCTTCAAAATTAAGTTTCGCGTCACTGAAAATTAATGAATATGGTGTCAAATTAATTTTCAAAGCCAAATTTATGAAATTTCAGTGGCATAAGTAATTGAAAACTGACTGAAATTTTAGGAAATTTCTAACAGTGTACGCCGTGTCATGAGGATGATCAAGTTCCGGCCATCTTTGCTTTCAACACGAGTTTTTTCTGTTTCAGCGTAGATTATAATATTAATATCCAATTGTTTATTTAAAGTATATAACGTATATGTGCAACTGTAATATATGTATGAAACAGTGAATATATAAATGTATGTTTATCTTGCTCTTCCAAAAATGGCATACTAGAGTGCACATGCATAGGAAGAATGCCTTTCCTATTGTCTTTTGTAAACTTCACGCAGTCTTCTCCAGGGATTTTAGAAACTTTCTTTTGGTGTAATTACAATTATTCAATGATTTATTATTTTATTCCAAGAAATTTATTAAGTTCACAATTTAATATTCAGAATTGTAATTTTTTGCAATAGTGACGCTATATCCTGGCTTGCTATAGTCTTATTGTAAAAATAAATATCGTAATGTCAAATTGTAAAACCAAAAGTTTTTCCGTGCATAGAAAAATATGGTGCATGAATTAGAGAGAAATAAGTAAAATAATCATGAAATGGAAATAATTAAAACAATGGTAACCGTTGTTCCTAATTGTCTTTATTTATGTATTTTATTATTAACTTTTGTCGAATTATGTTAATTTTAAACAGTTTCAATGGGAAACTTCATCTGTAAAACGTCAACTGCAGCCCTGCTTGTATATCAAGAATAGTGGGCATATGATATTGAGTTGAATCCTGGTAATTAATTGACGTAATCAGTGCGCAGCAATTAATTCCAATGCATCAACGCGCGTAGGATGTGCGTTGCAAGAGCGGGCATTCTGTTTAATTTATTTGTAGCTACACGTATACCGTGCACAAATTTCCCGACCTGGACCTGATTGGGCATGAAACGCCACCCCCGACCAAAGCCCACGCCGAGATCTGTCAATGTTCAGTTTTTGATATGGGGAATAGGAAAAAGGTGTAAGTAAACCAGATACGTGTAGGACTTGTAGCATCAAAGCAGGTTCTCTATAATCTCACACCAATATGGATGAATGAAAATAACCATTTCTTATTTATCAGCAAAAATAATATAATAATATCCGTGATATTAATAAAGGATATTCCCAGTTATTTCATAGATGATATTTTGTTCATAATAATTTTCAATCATGTCGCTAACGCATACTACATTGAAAAAATCCGCAAGTTTGTACCAAGGACCGAACCGAACTTCGCACGCTCGCACTGAGTTTATTTACCAATCGCCTAACGCCCTAACCGATTCAGCTAACGGAGCACGTTAGGATTGCTATTCTTAAGCTGACACATCATCAATGCTATAAAACGTACTGAAAGTTAATTTTTAAATTTTCTCTTCATGCAATAATTTAGGGCTCTTGGAATATGATTGTTAAAATTTAAAAAAAAATGTTAACAAATGTATTAAACATTAAATGAACAAATTTATTTTCTCACCATATTTTGAAGCTCGTTAAGGGCTCTCTGAATATGATCATTAATTTTTTTTAAGATTTCAAAATAATTATTGTTTAAACAAGTTTACCAAATATTTTTTTACGAATTTATTTAAGTCTTAATTATTAGAAGGATCTTAAATTTTAAACGTTAAAATTCAAATTACCCTTGATTGAAATGTTAATTATTAGACAATTTCAAATTTAAGTATGAAGTTCAAACGTTTACATTTTGTAATACATCAAAGAACTTTTACTTCATGAAAGCATATCAATCCTAATAACAATTTTGGTATTGTTTTTTTTTAAATTTGTAATTTCTTCCACATTCCTGAGCTCAGAATTTTACTAGTAGGCCTAAAATTAGGATAAATAAAAATTTGATAAATAAAAATTTGATAAATAAGAACAAATCAATTTCGTTTTAAAAAAAATGAGCTGTAACGGGTATCGAACCCTAAACCGTGTAGGCGGAGTTATAGGCATACCACCCGTCTATGGTTAACACTGAAGACTCTTTCAACTCATTCTGTTAAAAAACTGTATTATATAAGTTTAATATTTTACTGAAAATATTATTTTCAGCATAAAAAATAAATAAAACTGAAAATAAGATAAAATATTTATGAAAAATGATTAAATACTGAAAATGAATGACGTCCTAGGAATAAGAATTATAGCTGATATCTAAAATCGGAGGTGTGGCAAAAATAGGTATCAAACTCGCCCAATTGACTGCGCCATTGATTGACTCAGTCATTGTCAAGATCAAGCGTGACTTCCAGGCTCTGGCTCGTTGAGTGGGCGACTTCCCTAGAAATCGAGCTAGAAATGCTCTTGTCGGGCGCATATCGGTCCTCCTATAATATATGCATATGTTAATAATAATGCACTTTTGACGTTGAATCTAATTTAAACAACTGCGTTTCATACTCGCTTGAGGATTTATTATTAACGTCAACGTCAAGAGACATGTGGAAATTTTTTTCAAAATGTTTAATGTAAAAAAATAAATAATACAAAATTAATAAAAATAGCATTATAATGATAATGACAAAGTTTAATAGAAGTAACTATTTACCCTTGTTTAAAAGAAAATGTTATAAATATTTTGGAAGATTTTGTAAAAGAAATTTTTTTGTATTACCTGAAGCTTTTACATTAAAGGTCTGAGACAATAATTGATCATTATGGCCATGTCATACTTACCAGATTCCTATCTTACCGACATTTTTTTTAGAACAATTCACGTTCGCACGAAATGAGATATCGAGTTTTTAAATGTGGAAAATCAAATAAAAGCCGTGGATACGTGTACCGAAATTTCAGCACAATTAATCGGATTTTCTTCTGTATGAATAACGAGACTGGAATAGTCGGATTCTTTCGGTACGTGTAGCCACTGCCTTAAATAATTTGAAAAAAAAAGATTTTTGAATCATCTATTAGTTTTTGCGCTATTAGTTTTCCAATGATTCTATGACAGATTAATTTTTTTGAAAGTTTTGAAAACAAATTTTTAATTGTAATTTTTCAATTATGAGCCTTCTATTTGTCTTGTAACATGTTGCTGGTGTGGCAATGATATGTTTTTTGGTAATTAAAGTTTAAAAAACAACTGATTTCGTGGCTTTTACTTGGTTATGACAAATGACTATTGTTGACGATATTTTTCTCGAAAACAAAATGACTTTTTACAAGTTTTTTTTCCATAGATCTACAGAGCTCTATCAAGTTGAAAATATGCTTTCTCAGTTAAATAAAAAAGTAATAATTTGAATTTTCAGAACGTTTTTTTGCTCTAATGAAATTGATTAAAAATGATTATTTAATTTATATTTACCGTTGATCAACTTGAAACTGTTTTATGCAAAAATTTTATTTTCAAACGCTATAATTTTTAATTGGTTAAGTCTTAAAAAGTGCATTTTAAAATTCTTGCAATTGAAAATGCACGCCTAAAAATGAAGTAAAATGAAAAATTTTCAAGTAAAAGATTTATGAATTAATTATTGTAAACAAAATGATTTCATCATAGAAAAATTACACAATTGAACTTAAAATTAAAAAAAAAATGAAATCGAACTTATTTTAAATTGCATTATAACACGTGATACAAAATTTGTGACATTTTAAGTGACTGGATACATTTTTCTTCTAAAAATTTGTAAATTCCCTGTCATTTTCCAATTTTCTAGTCTATATCGGACACCTTTTTATTAGTTAAAAAATTCGAAATAATTTAAATACACATCCTCACGAAAGGATTTCTTTATAACTCATTTTTACGATTATGCACAAAAAAACACCAAAAAATTATTTATTATACCGGGACCAAAATTACGTGTTTTCCGTAAATTCAATAAAATAGTAAATCAATAAAATAAATAAAAGTAAAAAATTGCTATAAATAAAGAGACGGACGTTTTTTGGAATTGGGCGACTTTCGAAGAGTAAGGTTTAGTTGAATGTGTGCCTTTTGTAGCTGGGGCGAACTGAAACTTCTTCTTATAAAATGATAAAAATATTTTTGCCGTAAAGCGGTGTTTTTCAAGTGGTTTTAGGAGGTTTTCCGAACGGTCTCACCCAGCCCGTAAAACAAAGGTTCGTTTTTAGGGTTTCTGCCGAACGGTCTTGCGTGGTCTGTAATTTGTAGTATAAAAAAGAAGGTTTTTGACGTTTTTCAATTTTGAAATATCGACAATCAAAATTGTATTTGGCATGTCTGAATAATGGGTGATGTGTGAGAGTAGTTAACATTTTGATCGATGATATACAATGCTAATTTAATTTAAGTTGATTAAAGCCTATAAAACACTAAAAAATTAATGGTCTTGTAAACTACGTTTTGCTCCACATTTTTTACCGGAGAAATTTTGTATGAGATGTCAGGAAATTTTTTTACGAGCTCAAGAATTTGTTATTGATTTGAAGGGTCCTGGGGCACAAGGGCGTAAGTGCAAAAACTCGAATTTTAGAAGAGGCGTAAAAAGCTGTCTAACTTTAATGCATTAAATTTTTTGCTGAACAAAAAATCCTTTCGTGCTGTTATTCAGCTCTATCGACCCATGAAAGGAACATCTTGAAACAAGCAACTACCTTCGAGAAAAACCTTTGTCAGAGGTGCGGGCGCGTCCCTAAAAACAAAAATATTCACATGTAGAGTTGCATAACTTTTTTATTTCTAATTGAAAAAAAAAAACGAAACAAGAAAGTACTTTCGAGCTATTACTTAGCTTTATTGAATCGTGAAAAGAACAGGCTAATAAAAGAAGTAATAACTTTAAAAAAATTCTATTCATGGATTTTGACCCACGATCTTTATAATTAAGGTATTGAATTCATTTATGTATTCTGTTCTACAAAGAAACTAATCTTGTCGCGCGAATGTCTTTATTTCAGATCAATGATCGCTAACATTTAATCTAGAGTTATTGCGTGTTATGCTAACATTGTTTTCCAAGGTAGACAAAACTTTAACTGTGCCTGATAATCGATTAGACTAATTGGTGGTGCATTTAACCGAGAACGTAGTTCCTATGAGTTGCAAATTTAAATTCAGTAATTAAAAAAATAATTTTTAAATAAAATTAATTCAGTAATTAAAGTATAAGAATAATTTTGTATTGAGAATGCTGTTGCTTATTACTATGCATTGTAATTTAATAACTAACATTTTTAACAATTAGGATATAATTAAATTTAAGAATGATTGAATACATTTCAAATCAGGCAGGTTCTACACTTAAACTTGCAGCATGAAACTGATAAGATGCCTTTCTTACATTACCAGATTTGTTTTTAATATTTCAAAGAATAAAAAAGATGAAAATCTTAAATATTAAAGGCTGAAAATCTTTTGTATTTTTTTCTTGGAATTTTGCATATATTTGTGAACAAATTTTCTGGAAATCTCATCATTTCATTTTTGTAAGTTTCTGTTTACATAAGGCAAGCATCCTATTAGGTTTAGTTGGGCTGAACCATTTTTAAGCTGGGACAACTTTTTTCCTGATAATATAATTTTCGAGTTTTTCTCGTAAACGATGCAAGATATCACAAGGGAAAGAAGCATTTTTTTGTAGAACTTGTGTATGGATGTGCAAACTTTGATCTTATTTTTTTTTTGTATCATTCGTTGTTTACGACGAAAATGCAAAAATTTGATTTTTGGGGCAAAAAATATGAGTGTGGGCTTTTGTGATATTTTCAAACAAATCTTTGCCACTCCATATTTTATTATATCACATATTAATTATATAATTTTATTAATTATATATTATTTGATATTTTGATCAGTCCAATCTTGGTATAAGTACAAAATAAAACAAAAGAGTGTACAAGCATTGGTGAAATTATTGTTTATTAAAACCATTTATTTTTTCTTAGTACTATCGTTAACACACCTTATATGGTTCACAAGCGTAACGACAAATTCTAACATTCAATAATGTTCATTAAAGGAGAATATTTTTAATATATGAATTTTACAGATTGTACTGAACTTAACTCGACATTTTTTGCCATTTTATAAATTGTTAAAATGGTTTTCAATTTAAGGAAAAAATTATGTTTGTAAAAAATTGTTTGTAACAGAAAAAATTGCTAATATTCAGAGTGTATTTGTAGACCAAATAGATTATAATTTTTTTTTATAAATAATGTAAGATTTTTCATTTGAATATCTTCAGGTAAAAATTCTTTGTTAACAAAAAATTTGAATCCAAAAACAGATTCCCCAACTTGATTTTGAATTGAACCTTCATATGTTTTTTCAAAATAAACTGAAAAATGTACTTTATAGGACAGTTTACCAATTTTTTAGATAAAATTACTGATTACTTTTTCATATGAAAGAATCTAGAAAAATATATTAGTGCAAAAGTAGATATCAAAATGAATTATTTACAATAATATATTATAGAACACAACTGATATTTATTTTTTAATATATACAATCAGTACAAACAAAAGATATGTGTATTAGGACAATAAGTTTGGAAAAATTGATGCGTTGCTTTGTGCAGAATTACAATCAGCAACTTACAAAATTATCAAAATTGTGATTATTAACTTCTTAATTTATTAATTATCGTTTTAGTCTTCACCATCGTCAAAGTTGTTACTAAGTTCGGGAATATTACAAAGTAACAATAAAAAAATTTACTTTTTGTATGTTTACAATAATATTTATTAAATGCTTTCTTATCTTCGTTTACGACAAAATCATTCCAGTAAATATTTCAAAATCTTGTCACATTTTCTCAGAATTTTAAAATGAAAAGCTTAAGAAATATTTATAAGAAAATCATCTAATATCACTAACCGATTAAGATGGGCTCTAAAATGATAATTATGTATTATTTATATTTATGTACTTATTTTCGGTAATTAATAATAATTGTATTAATAAAATAGAATTAATTTTGCTTGAAAAAGTAAAAAATGTAGTCCCAAATCCTGAAATTCGTGGAGATATGCTACACTTTTGTGTAGATGTATTGTTTTTTCATATGAAATTCTCGAAAATCGTTGTAGGTATGCTAATTGGGACCTAATTATCTCGAGATTTAATTGCAATTTTTAATAATGATTGGCACAGTTGAATTCGTCTTGTCATAACGAATCCAACGATACAAGAAACTGATTTTTGATCAAAATTCAGTTGTACAGTTTCTTCATCAGGACGGCAGATTCCACATTTCCTTGCTGAGATATTCTGTGACGTGAAGTGTAGAACCTGCCTACTTTGAAATGGAATTTATCAAAGTATTTATCAAAAATATTTAAGAATTTTTTGTCATGTTTGTCGACTAGGGTAGTGATATAGTTTTTTTTTCGATGCAATCATTTTGGTTTTGGACTAGTTGAACACTGCCATTCCATCGGCAAGAGAATTAAATATTTAAGCTTTCAAATATTTATTTTTCTTGATAATTTTGGGCATTGCCAACCATTTCAAATCTTCTGACAGTCTGGAGTTGAAATTTTTTTCGCGGAATTTAAAAAAACCACAAGTGAAATGCCTTGAGGCACGACTGCCAAGTTGGAGTCGAGCATTGATTGTCATTCCTTTTTTTCCCCTTTTCTACTGTGCTTTCTTCACTATTCCGGGGTCCTAACTTGGCAAGTTAGTCTAGACTTGAGACGCCGAAATCAAATTTTAGCTGAGCGGAATCGCGGAAATCGCTGGGAGAATTTCTTGCGTATAGGAAAAGATAAAGAAATTCTTGTCCATTCCAACTCTCTTTTTTTTTATTTGTGTTTAATGAATTAGTATGTGCAAAAATCTTCAAAATAATTTCGAAACTGTTTTAAATCAAAATTTTTTTGGTAGTTTTTCTAAAATATGTACATACAATATTGAATAATGTTCAATACGATTAGTATGTTAGGAGGCTCTCATAAAGCACGTGCACAGTTCAGGTGGGATGTCCCTGCTAGTGCTACACAATGGCGAAAAACTACAGAGGAAAAGTAGGAAAACCGTGAATATGTTACAACTATTAGTATATAATATCTAACTTTGAATAGTTTATATGTTCCTTGCTATGTGGGCGTCCGCATTAAAAGGGCCCTTATGGTATTTTAATCCAAAAACAAACCACCATGGTTGAAAAACGAGTCGCCGGGCATTTTTTATTTAAATCTATAATTCACCCACTTTCGGTCTTTAATTTATTAAAAGCTATAAAATGCAGAAATTTGTAGCCTTGTGAAATTTGATTTCTGCCCATATTTTATTGGGGAATTTTTTTATTGGATGGCAGGAAATTTTACTAAAATTTTAAGTATTTATTATTATAATTAAATGTACTGAAAGGTATTTTCTACATTGGTTTCAAACAATACAATTCACATTTTTAAAACTGAAATTTGACCCGTAGAATTAATCATTTCAAGTGAAGAGTTATAAATTAAGATTTTTCATTTAAGTCTCAGAATTTAACTCTAGAAGTTTCACAATTTTAAATTCAGTGGATGAATGCTGCCATGAGTTTTTTCAACATTCAAAAATATTGGTAGAAAATTTTGAAAAACTTAATATTTTGTTAGTTCTGCAACTGATTATTATTAAAAACAAAATGTTTGGTTTAAATATAAAAAATACCACTTTTATTGGTTCTTGTATTTATCAGACTAACCTTTTTCGAAAAAAAATAAAGAACCAAAACTAAAAAAAACATGACTTTATATTCAAATTTTTAAAAACGAAGTGTCTGGGCACACTGAGAATATTTGGTCTACGCTCATCGAATTCTGTTGAACCTAGCTGACCTTATCAGTTTTCCTGGGCTCACCGAAAATATTTGTTCTTAGGCCTACCAAATTTCGGTGAACATAAACACAGCTTTTGAAAAACCCTAGAATTTTACTGGTTTGCCTTCGACTTAAGAAATAGTTTCATCAGATTCTCCCTGTTTGAAAAAACATAGAAAATTTTCAAGTTTTGTTAATTTTGACAAATGCGCAGATTGTGGTCTTTCGTGCTCGGGCAAATATTTCTTTCTTTTTTTTTCTTTTCTAGGTAATTTAGTAATTTTAGGTTTCTTTTTAGTTTTGCTTTTCAAATGTTTAATTTTTTTTTCTTCCTGGTTGGATAAACCAAAATTCTAGTCAAGTCAACCAGGCTTTTTTATGTGAAAAGTGTTAGATTGAAATGAGTTTGGCAACAAAAAAAAGTAATAATGCCGGCAATGTAGGAATTGAGTACGTATAACATGTTCTTAAGAAACTCACAATAAAATAAGTGGATTGGTGTGGCTTATCTAGCCTTCTTTTTAAATTGATTAAAATAAACACGAATTATTCAAATATGGATTTCTGAAGAGAATCTGAAATACATTTTTTTCTTTAAAATTACATCTGTAAAGTTTTCTGTGCGAACTTTCTGTGGGATTCTTTGAGTGTACTCCGCATTATTCCGATTTTTAGGCTTCCTGTTCTGAAACTGAAATAAGTACACTTTTTTAATAAGAACTTATTTTTTAAGTTTTTTTTTTTTTGCAAAATGTTATATCGTGGAAGAATTTGGGGTCTCGAAGAACCCCACAGAAGCGATGTCGTTCTGCTGGTTGAGAGTATTGATCCAGAATGCCGGCGGCCGCCCGCCTAGAATTCTCTCCGTTCTCCTTTCTGTCTTTCTCTCTCCCTCTCTCACTCTCTCTTCTCTCGCTCTCGTTTACGTTTAATACCCAATTTTTAACCGCCGTTCCTCCTCGCATCCTTCTCTTATCTTGTTTTGCCTCCCACTCACCAATTCTGAAATTCTAAAATCTTCTTCCAGCCATTGCATTGCTTCGTTTTTTTACGTCTATCTCGTTCTGATTTCACAAAATTAAATCACAAATCGATCTACTCAAGTATATAGGTAAACGAAATCGATATAAACAATTACCCTCGAGTCATTGCACAAATTTAGGTGAAAGATGAACGAGAAAGTTTAAGGAATTGTCGATTGTGACTATACATTTTTGTGTTATATCTTTTTCTCTTTTTTCTGTTGTAATTGTGATCAAGTTAATTAAGGTCAGAATAATTGTGATTGCATTTATGCTATTGGAAATCCAGTTATTTTAGTGATTTTTTCTCCTAATTTCTTCTTCGGCGTCTGTAATATGTGTGTGATGTTTTCTGAAGGCTGCGTTTAGTCCCAAAAAATTTGGGGAATTGGAAAATGGGACCAAATAGTCACGAAAGTTCGGGACGACTAACGAAACTTATGAAAAATATTTGACTACTCATCCTGCATTTCGGAACGACGATGCCCTTCGTTTTGTAAATAATTTTGTACAAAAAAAAAAGAAAAAGGAAAACATGGATAGTATTTTTTTTACGAAGATATTATAGAGAGTGTAATTGGGAAAATTTCAAGTCTAATTGCTGATTAATAAGAAAAAAAATAGGCACTGCGTTTTGTATCACGGAATTTTCTGTAGGACTAACTGGTCGAATTATACTGGAAGTTTTTTTTTAACTTCAGATATCGAAATATCTAAAAAAAAAAAACTACGCATTCTATGAAAAAAATATCCGTGATAAACTTTTATTTTCCAGGGGGAAAAGCGACTTTGAACAAATTTCCCCATCCGACCTCTCACCCCTGGAGGCAAGGCGGGGTGTTTTTTTTCTCGAATCGAAAAAAAAAATTGCGAATGAAACTTATGTATTTCATAAAGGAGAATCTGAATCTGTGAAAAAAATGGGGGTTACCATTTGAAATTACAAAGTTAGCCCCCTCCTGCCTGCTGGGGGGTGGGCGGGATAGAGTAAATTTGTTCAAAGTCGAGTTTCCCCTCGAAAAAAAAGTTTTTATTACGTATATTTTTTCATAGGATGTGTATTTTTTGCGATATTTCGATGTCTTAAGTTAAACAAAAACACCCAGTATAATAGTGCTAGGGCTATTATTACGGAAGTTTCCGTAAAATTAGCCCTGGAGAAGCTGGAAATTACGCAAAATTCCGTAATAGTAGACAGTACGAAAAATACTTCTGTTCTAAAATTCATAAGCATTAAAATATTTTTCAAGACATTTTTACAAGTGTTATGATTTTTTAAACAGTGTGCAAATTTTATTAAATTATGTATATTTATATTATTTTGACATAATAACTCAGATAATTTTTTCAAGTTCTCTCTCGTAACTCTCGTGCAGAGTAAGCAATAATCACGCAACGGGATAAATTCATTCGTGAATTCCTAATAGAAAGCGACGAAATTGAATTTTATCCCGAGGTTATAATTTCTTCGCAAACCTACCATCTCGAGAGCTGCTTAAGATTTTTTTTCAACCGTCCTTTTTTAAACCTTTTTTCATCTTTTCCGGCTTTTCCCCTTTGCTTCTTTCCTCTTATTACTTACTCACATTGCTAGTGCCTGCAAATAATATTTTCTATTAATTACTCTTCAATTTAAATTTTCTTGATTATATTATTAAAATGTTTTTCTTATATGTGACGTTCCCCAAGGAAAAGGCCCACTTTGTCGATCGTAGTTTAGGAGATATTCACGTTTTTTTTTTAATTTCACGTATTTCGATAGAGCTCACAACTATTTTGCGTGTTTATTGAATAATACCTTGAATACAACATTTTAAAGTCTCCTATTAATCTTTGAAAGATTACTTGAAGAGAAATTGGAAGGGGAAACGATTTCATAGTGCAATATAGTTAGATTGATGAATCTCCATACTAAGGATTCGGCGTTCGAATCCTGGTACCGGAGGAAATTTTTAAAATATTTTTCTCGATAGAGTTCATTTTACTCTTCTTTATTCATAATGTGCCCCTAAGTGTTTACTTGACCTCCGTTTCTTACAAAACCACTTACTGTCCTATATATTTTATATTATCTTATCCTTACTATTTACAAATATTTACATTAATTCTTATATTTAGATTCTTCCTTTTATATTAAAGATAGCGCAATTTTGGACGTATTGGCGAAGGAGTGAACGAGTAATCGAAAGCGAGAGAGTGAGCGAGAGCCCATTTCACATCTTAATCTACTTATGCTATTCCATAACCGTTACTTACAGATACGCTTCTAATCTAAGCGACTTCCGTTTCATTTTTCTTTCACTTTCACTTCTCTCATACCTCAATTTTGCAATTTTTTCATATCCATTCTTTCTCATTCGCTCCTCTAGCCCCCTACAACTCCTTCATCCACTCCTTACCCAAACCATTCTCCCCTAGAATCTTTACCACACTCTCTTGCCAGCTTCCTTCATCTTCCATTCCTCTCCTACACCCTTCCCATACATGCTTCCATGTTTCCTCCTCCCACTCACATATTCTGCATTTTCTGTTAGCTTTCTTTTCCCAATACATCCTTCCCTTACGTCGTTTCCCAATCTAAATCTTACTCTTCTGATCCATATTCTCTCTCCCCATCTTGTTTCTAAATACTTTGGTATTCCTTCCTTTTTTATCATCTTATACCATTTATTATATTTTGATTCGTCAATCATTCCCCATCTTTCTAATAATTGTCTTTCCCTCTCAATTTTTTTCACTTCTTCATAGATGCCTCCAGGCCCGTCTTCTGTATCTCTAGCCTTAAAAAACGCCCTCCTTTCTTCTCCCACTCTCGTTAATTCCATCGCCCTCCCTCTCCTTTCTTCTACCTCCATCAAACACTTTCTCTCTAACACCCCTCCCTTTCCATCCCTCAGCTTTGCCTAAAAATTCCATGCCCTCTTTCCTGCTCTAGTACTTAATTTATTCCTTTGCGCTGCTTCTCACACCATATATCCAGGCAGTCCATTATTTATTTTTTCCCCTGCTTTCTTAAACCTCATTATTTTTGTCATTCCCACGTTTAAATTCAACTTTTTCCCATCTAAGTATTTCCCCAACCCTGTAATTAAGCCCGCCATCCCTTCTTCATCCTGTGTCATGAACACTATATCGTCCGTGTATACCAGTGTATATATCTTTTCTTCTCCCATTCTAACTCCTCCTCATCCTTTTCTTTTAATTTCTTCTTCTGAGTCTGAGTTTAATATATTAAGTAGAAGTGGGCTTACCATAACTTTTTCTATCTCGACTCGGTCCAGTGAGTCAAACGCCGCCTTTAAGTCCACGAACATTGCTACCATTTCCCCTTTCTCCATTTTAATTTTTTTATTTAGCAGATAATGCAGAACATATATGTTGTCCATCACCCACCATTCCTTTTCTAAACCCTGTCTGATTCGGTGGCTCACATACATGTATTATGGGTACCCGTACTTCTTCTTTACATATAACTGTGGTGTTTATTCCTAACATCTTGACTATTTCTTTCCTTGTTATGTCCTCTTCCTCAACACTTTCCCTACCATATTTTCCTTCTTTCCTAACTTTCCTCACAACCCTTCCTAGCAAATCCATAAAATATTTTTTTCTCACTACCATCTCAGTATCCTGGTTTACTCTTTTCCTGTCTTTTATCTCTATTTACTACCTTCCGTCCTAGCCTTCTCCGCCTCTTCTTCAAACCTTTTATTTTCCTAATTTTTTTTGTTTGATTACACAACTCAGTACACTCATTCTTTTTTCTCATATATTCTTCTCCACTACTGTTCCTTTTTCTTCATTTTCTTAATTCCTCACTCGGTCGAGTAAAGCTTACTTAATACATTTTCTCCTTGTGCATAGCTCCCCGTAATGGAAAGCTATCCCTAAAGTAAAATGACAAAATTAATGGGAGAATGAACACATCAACTTCGGGCATAAAAGTGGATAAAACTAAAATAGTCTACGAGTCGTTTTTTTACAAATTATTCAAGCAAAAATTTTTTAAGCAAATGTAAATAAAAGTTCAACCCATTAATTATGGTATGTTCAGTTATGGGACATTTGTATAAAGGGTAATTTTTGGGCCATACAAGTTGATTTGGGATCATTTGTTTTCGTGGTTTTAGAGAGCCCTAAATGGGCCCTTAAAAATATTTGTGTTAAGGGTAGCTTTTGAGTAGTAGTGGTGGTGGTAGGGGTTGATTTTGGAAGATTTTTTTTCGGTTTCGAGAGCCCTGAATGAACTCTTAATTAGGAAAAGTACAATAAAACTAATTTATATTGCAGCTGCTCTGGCTCTTCCTTAATTTGTAATTGGCACAAGGGACAAGTGTCAAGATTGCGGGAAAGAATTGAATCGTTCGCTATAAGACACTCTGTCATCCGATAACAGATTGACTGTACATTCATTTCATATTTGTATGATCAATAAAAATCTACATAGAACATCACAACTTTAATTCATTGGACTCGATGTTCCAACTTTATGCACATTTTGCGGTATCTTCCGCCAATTACTTTCAAATATTAATTGTTAACCCTTAAAGATATTAGAAATTTATATCGTTTGCTTTGCTTTGCCGAAATTGTAGCTAAGTGTACTGAAATTTCGGTACACTTAGCCACGACCTTTTTTCAATAGAATTAATTAATTGGAAAAACAAGCATTAAAATTGAATTCTATGACTCATCTTTAGATAGGTGCTTTGAATCTGAAGACTTTTAATTTTTGACCCTTCGAAGTTTCATTCGTGAAAATTCCAATATTTAAAAATTAATCACTTATATATTATTAAAAATTTATCCCCAATTACTAATCACTTTTAAATGGAAATTTTAAAAACAATTACTCTATGAATATTTTAATAATTATTTGTATCGTTACTAGTCAATTTCTTATATAAACTCTACCAACTAGGAAAACCTAATTGGCTGCGGCACTGTGTGTATATGATTTGTAGTGGCTGTTTTTCAATTTGTATATGTCTATTAATAAAGATTACGAATTTTTGGCACCATCAATTTTGTATATGAAAATTTCGAAATAATTAATTTTATTTCATGATAAAGTGTATTTTTAAATGTTCCTAAACATTATTAATGAAAGAGAAAATTTTAATTGTAAATTAATTTTTAGTAATGGGAAGTTATTCTCTTCATAAAATTTCGCTACTACACTATAATTTGTAAACTTTTTTAAGCTTTTAAAAAGACGAGAAAAATTAAATTATGAAATTTTGAAAAAGAAGCTTTTTAAGAATTTTTAAAAGTTTCAGTGAATAAAAAAGGTTTCTTAAAATTTCTGGAAAAATGTAAAATGATTTTTTATCAAAAAAATTGATTTTAAAACAGTCTTTAAAAATATTTAAAAACATTTCAAAAGATTTCCAAAATTTGTCAAAAAAGAATCCGGAAGCTTTTATGACAATCTTTTTAATTATGTAGACTTTTTTTCAATCTTAGGAAAAATACAAATCATTTTAAATGATATTTAGTTAAATTTATGTAATTATGGAGATTTTTTTTATTTTAGGAAAAATTTGAATCATTAAACAATATTTAGAAGGTTTCGAAGTTTTAAAAAGATTCACAAATAATTTAACATTTCAAAAGATTTCAGAAAATTTAAAACAAAAGGTGGATTTTTGAAGATTTTGTAACAAAATTAAGAAGCATTTTAAGAATTTTGAAAGGTTCAAAGTGAATAAAATGAATGTATGGGGAAATTATAAATGCTTTTTTAATTTAAAAAAATGAATTTTAAGAGTGTACAATTGGTTAATTTGGCAAGATTAAACAATTTTAGAAAAAGGTCGGGTAAGTTTTAGAGATATTTAGAAGTTTTGAAAAGATTCAAAAATAATTTAAAACTTGTAAAGATTTCAAAAAATGTATAGCAGAATGTAGAGGTTTTAAGATTTTGAACAAAAATGTAGATATAATTTTTAATTTCTTCTATTATAAAAAACCATTATAAAAATTATTTTAATATTATGTGAATTTTACATTAGCTATGTTATAAGAAGCACATGTAATTATAATTAAAAATGAAAAATTGTTTTTGTAATTACTAATCAATAATTAATCATTAATACCAAGGACATTAAAATTATATCTAAAAATTATTTACGAATTAAAATACCAAAAATAATTAAACAAAGATATGTTTTTAATAAATAGCAACATGTAGTAAATTACAAAAATGTTATTTTATTTGAATATAATTAGATATCACATCACACAAAATTACATATAGGAAAACCTTATATCTTAAATGCTTTTTATTCGTGCTTCTAGTAAGAGGAAATTTGATATTTGCAACCAGCTGAAATTTCAAATTTAATCTTTTAAAATCACATAATTCTTTATTGATTATAATGAAAGAATAAGGTTTTGCTTCATTTTCATTTAATTTATAAATTTAGAATTTAAAGACCCTTGTAGTTTTTCAGTTTCTTTTTGCTTGTCTTGTGTTGCCTTCTCGTTTGCTTTCAATGTCAAACTTAACACAATTTGACTTGGCATCCTTCTAATCTTTCCTCTTTTAGTTATCATACCATTGCCCCTTTTCTTTTCCTTATCCTTCTTTAAAATCCCATTATCTGACTGACTACATTCTTCTTCGTTCGACCTATTTTCTACCGTCTTTCACTCTGTTATGAAAGTTATTAATTCTCACGCACTTGGCTTACTCCAGCAGGAGGACACCAACTCAATTTCTCTAAGGAATCTCAGTTTCAAATTCGTACTTTTAATTTCTCACTCTCTAAATCTGATTCACTGGAATTACACTGCGAATCAGCGACTCTCGCTTCAATATTTCAATCAGTAAAAAAACACTGAAAACTGATGAAAATTTACTGATAGTTCAGGAATTTTCCAATGATTCAGCGCATTATAAAAAGACGCCTGGAATTCGCAGTACTCGTCAGAGAAGATTCAGTAACTTCTTCTACTTTCTATTAAGTTCACCAAATTCATTTGCTTCAATCAGTCAAAGTTTTTGGTTGGATCTACCAAATAATTTTAAAGAGCATTTTACTAGAATAAAGCAAAATGTTCAGTTGGTTCAACCAAAATATTTGGTTGGAAGCATCTTAAAAGCTAACTAGTAATCCGTTTGCTTTTTGCATCTCGGTCATCCTTATCAAAATAAGTGATTCGGAAACAGAATTGATTGGGATTAAGTGGTTATGTGAAAAATACGTGAGATTACTTGAATCTGTGTGATTACCTAAGGTTGCGTGATTAAGTTTTTGGTAAAACAACAGAACGATATTTTGAATCAAATAAACAAAGGATCATCCTGCACAATTTATATTGCAAATGACTTTCAGTGGAATTGTCTTGTCTTGTGATATTTAGTAGTTATGAAAGTACTAAATAATTCACACAGGGTGACACAATTTCATGGTAAGCCATTTACAATTTAAATTGTGCTGGGTCCTGTATGGTTGGATGAACTACAAGTTTTGGTTAAATCAACTAAAATCAATTCCTAAACCAGAAAAACTTACTTGAACCAACTGAAATATACTCTTGCATTGAGCAAAATATTTGCTTTAATTGAACAAAAGTTTTACTTTAATCAACCAAAATCTATTGTATAATCAACCAAATATTTTGTTGTCCATATAACAACCATATTCTAGGGTTGATTCAACCAAATATTTTTCTGAGAGTACTGAATAACGACTGGAATTTCAATGACTGCACTAATTCCCACGAGATTTTCACTGATTGAAATCTTGAAAAATGATGCATCTATTCTGACAATTAGTCAGTTCTTGCTATTTGAATCAGGGAAATTTCTTTGAGAATCGGTGATTGAAGTAACAGTGAACTGTATGAGTAGAATTTAAGTGAATAGTAGCCGCCACAGCAGTTTATTTCAAATCATTTTAGATTTTGGACATTTCCAACGACCATTTATATTTGTCAGTTCGGTAATTATTTTGGAACAGTTCGAGTTATTTTACCGAACAGTTATTGAACCATCGAACTGATCTTATATCCGCGGCTTTGGAACAAATGCGGTGGTTCCTCAAAAAGACATTTTTTCCGTAAATTGAAAAGTGATAATGAAATCAGTAACGATTAATCACTGAATTCGACTGGTTATTACGTGGGGTTTCAGCTCCTTAGTGATTTGGTTTAGTTAAACTCTTCTAACTGATTAAAACTTAGAGAAAAATAATTTAGTAAAGTTAAACTTTTAATTAGTCATATTTCACTAAAAAATGAGGTTAATATTATGGTAAAATATTTAGTTAACGACTGATTTAATATATTTCATAGTAAATTGTACTGAATTCGTATAATTCAAGTGAAATCAACTGAATTTCATATGGGAGAATTTAATGCAGTAGTCGTCAATCCCCCATAATACAAAAATAACTTCTCATTTTTGAAAAATTATCTGAATTGAAATTCAGCTTTGTTTCAATTTATTCCTTTATTTTAGTGTTTTTAAAAACTGGATCTAGTGGTCCTGAAAAATTGCTGAAAAATGTTGGAAAGTTAATAAGACATTCCAAAAGTTATTACTGTGAGAATATTTAATGAAGAGAAGCTCAATAATAGGTTAAAAAATAAAGACTTACAACTCTTTATTGTCTGATAAATTATTTATTTTACTTTTCTACAATAAAAGTTAATTTATTGTTAACATAAAGTTTGGTGAGTTACTTAAAGCATAAAATAAAAACCAATTATAATGCTTAATCAACTTTTCTGTTTGATTCTAATAGTTTTTTTTGGGCCGTCAATCTCTTGATCTCTTCGTTGAGTTTTTTCATTTCTTCAAGTAGAGCCTTTTTGACTTGCTTTTTTTCAGTTTTTCTTTTTTTTTTTTTGCTTCTTCACGGAGCTTTTTTCTTTTTCCGATTTCCTTCTGATTTCGTAATTTCTCTTGTATTTTTAAATGGTATTGTTGCCATTCTTCAGACGTCAACACAGTAGAGAACTGTTTAGCTGCCTTCTTTTACTTCTTTTTTGGAATCTGTTCGGGCAAAATCAGAGCTCTTTTGAACCGTGATGGGATGTTCTTTCTTGCTTTGTTGTTGTTAGTTTCGGTAACAACATGTGTAAAAAGAACATTGGTTTTAAAAATTATATTAGTGATAAATAATCATAGTATTTTGTACGCCCCTTGATGCTTAGTAGTGAGTTGATTTTGAATCTCTTTTAAATGAGTATTTTAAGGTATTCTGTTTAAAATTATCTAAAATTCTTTCTGCTTTCATCATGGTCAGATCCAGTACATCGTAATCAGTTTTATTTTCTTTGTCACCAGAATTCAACTCTGTAAACAAAACTTGAACTTGTTCGCTAATTTTGGCATTTTCTTGGAATGTAATTCCATTTAAATATATTTCAAAGTTCTCATTAACTGTAAAAAATATAAATATAATTAAATGAAGTTTGATCATATTGCAATGATTTAAAAGATTTCAAAAGATCTCACAAAGATTTCAAAGACATCAAAATTAATTACCTAAAATTTGCTTAGTTACTTGTAAATTTTATTTTAAAGCTCGACATCATCAGTTGAGGCTAAGTAACAATTTCCAAAATATTATCAAATTCTAAAATACCCTTTCAAGTAGCATATTTAATATTTTTATAAAGCCTATTTCAATCACTCAAGTTTTTAATAAAAAAATTTTGGTTGGAGCCTTTTGATGCATCGAACTTTGAAGAGAACTATAATGCGTTGCAAACATAAAATAAATTATACAGAGGCAATTTATATCTGCTTTATTAAGTTGAAAAAAATATAAGCATAGAAAGTTTAAATCATCTTTAATTCCTAAATCACTTAGAAATTGAAATTTGAAAATTGTCAATCGTAAAATGGTTTGAAATGTTTTATGTATGCGTGTAAACATCTTTCACATAAAATTGTTTAAGGCTTCTTGTTATTTAAAATTGCATGATTTTTGTGAAACTATGAACAACCGTTAATGTAAGCAATACCTTTAACTTGATTTGTCAATAAATAATAAGAATTTTCTGTAGGCCATTACTGTCAGGAACAGGGCTATTATCACTTTTTTTCGCGACGACTACTATACTTTAGGAAAAAAATATTTTCGGCGATAAATTTATTTATAGAGGCATCTAAACTATACTTAATAGTATAGTTTCTCTAATGCGAATTTTCTGGGAATCTGTTACACTTATTTACAGGAACGAATATTCGACTCGCGATTTTTTCCAAATTTTTCTGCCTATGTAGGTTTCCCAGACATATGATGATGTAAATGGCTAAGAATAAAATATTATGAATAATTTATATTTTACGCATATTTCTATATCAGTTACTAATCGATATTTTTACATTTTTTTGTTACAGGTGAGATTCTCTTATTCATCTTAACTGTCTTCAACGTCCTGGTAAAAAAATAAAATTCTAAAAATATCAAAAGTACGAGGCTGGTATATATTCGAAATTGTTTTAGTAAATTAAATTATTCAGTTAGAGAATAATTTTTAGTTAGTTTTTTTTTGTGAAAAAATTTATTTTACTAATTTTAATTTTAGTTTTATAAATTAAGCGCAAGTTTTTTTTTTAATTCATTTTTAAATCAATTTAATGATGGAAAGGCTTGAGTTTCCACTCAAGGCTAGTTTAATATAGAAGTGCTAAATAAAATCGAAAGTATCATTATGAATGAAATTTTAAATATACCTATCGAGAACAACGTTTCGCTATTTTAGCAGCACTCAACTTTTTTAAGTTCCAGCCGACCTGCTTCCTTTTCGAACTCTTATCGATACTCTACTATTTATTTATAAATAATCGTCAGCCATTTTCTTTTTTCTTTCTCTTTTTATATACTAAAGCATTTTTCTTTTTATCCTTTAACACCTTTTCAAACCTTCTTGGTTCTCCTATTTTTTATCGCTCTTTACCAGCTTCCTTATTGATGACCTGTTCAATATTTTTACTATCCTGAAGCTTTTTCACTTTCTGTGCAATTAAATTTCTCTGTGGTCTCTTTTTCTTGTTTCGAGCACCATCTTTTATATCCTGGTATTTTCTAATTTACACTACCACCAACTTCTTTTCTCTCTAGTTTAGCTTTGCTATTTTATAATTTCCATTACGTTTGGTTATCAGAAGGAACATTTGTAGAAAAATTGAGACATGCGGGAAACTTGAAATTTATAATTACTATATATTTATCTTAATTAATTTCTCTTTTTGTCAGCACTGAATGAGCTTATAAGTTTAAGGCTTTAATTAATAACCAATATTTAAATAAATTTAAATTGTTTTATCACAATTATTCTGAGCAATTATTCTTTATTGTTTTCATGTTCTTTGCTCTTTTTCTTCATTCTTGATTTTATTGTTTTCTTCTTCATACAATCATTATAGAGGAATTTCCTGTCAGGATATTCTGTTGCTGATTTTGCCTGCGGGAATTTGACGTGAAAACAAAGACGTGCGATTTAACGATGCCATAAGCTCTTTTGTGCAACTCCTTTGAATCCTGCAAGCAGACACTGAGAACTAACTGTCCTTTCTAGCAACAGGAACAGGATTGTTTTACTTTCTTATTATGTATTTAATTGTAAGCGTGCTACTGCAGAAGCTTAAATCCTTGAAAGCATTTTTTGTTGTTCGCAGTTTATTTCCAATCAGTTGTTTTATAAACTTTAAAACTGCCCAAGGAAAAGTTGGCTGTGAAAACTGTGAAGATCTTAAAACTTGACCCTTATCTTTTCAAAATTTTCTCACTTAAAAAATGTGGTATTTGATTATTCGGAATTGTCATATATAATTTAAAATTTCAATTTTGATTTGCATTAAGAGTTAAAATTTGAAAATTTAATTGAAAGGTTCAAAAGTGTTTAGATTTGTGATTTGAAAATTTAAACTTTGAAGGATTTTACATGTGTTTTTAAAAGTGATAAAACTTGAACATTTGTAAATACATACCATTCAATGACCAAAATAATTATAAATACTAATGTTGACCTCACAAGACTTTCCTGATTCGATATCCGCTGCGAATTCATCGAAATTTCACAAGAATTTCACATGAATTGACTTGGAATTCAATTGAATTTACTTTAAATTTAGTTGATTTATTTCAATTTTGAATTAGGATGGATTCAATAGGAATATTCACTTAGATTTCAGTAAAATTAATTTTAAGTTCGGTTGAATTTACCTTAAATTCACCTGTAGAATTCTAATTAAATTGCATGGAATTCAATACAACTTGAGTTGCATTTAAAGAATATTCATTATGAAATTAATTCAGTGGCATTTGCCTTGAAAGAGCATTCACATATATGGCTCACAGTGGGCTAAAGTGAAAAAGTCCGTGTCAAAATTGTAACTTCAGAAGAATAGAGGAAAAATATGGAGAAGCTTTAAAAAAATATTTCTGACCTTGAAAATATAGGTTAAATATGACATTTTTTGACAAGTATTTGAATCATTGAACACCATGGGCACTCTGATATATTATATATAATATGCTATTTATGTTTTTTTTATAGATTTTGTCATGCCGAATTCAAATCCGGGATTTAAATTAGCCTGAGAAAAATGCAATTGAATTTTATATTTTAATCCTTCACGGAATGAATGATTTCCATCTAATTAAATTTGACTATCTATCTTATTTAAGAGTTTCTGGGGTCACTGAATTAGAATCCAAAGTCAAAATGGCGGACGACAATTGGAAAACTGAACAGAACCGTAAAGGGACAGAGAAAAAAATGTATTGAAAAAACTCTAGGTCTTTTAATATACGTGTATTGTCATGGTAAAACAAAAGAAATAATTACTAACAAACAATTTCAACCTCTGTTGTTTACTTTGAATTGGCACTCATACGTTCATTACTTTAGCATGAGGTCGAAGCGTAATTAAAATTTTAATGAAGAGAGAAAAAATGACTAGTAATTATAGCACATCATATATCTCAGCCTCATAATAGGTTATACTCTTACAATCTTGTTCCGCCATATTGGATCCGCTATTTTGAATTTTGAAATGTTGACTCTAATTTTATTCCTTGAAATGTCAAATTTAATCTAGAGTTTCAAGTTCAAAAATATGTTTTAAAGGTTCTCCATATTATTCCTCTATTCTGTAGTTATTCATCTGTAACTCCCAAAACATTTATTCTTTTAGGTCAATCCTATCAAAAGTTCTACGATTTTCTCACCGAATTTTTCACTTTAGCCCACTGTGTGGCGTCCCGCAGGTTTTCAGAGATTTTAGAAACCTCGAATTCATTGCAATTAATCAACCTAAAATTTGGTTAAATTTCAGTGAATTCATCGAGAATTCCTTGGAATTATTGACAGGAAATTTAATAGAATTTTCCTTTAATTCGGATATTCAAAGAAATTCAACGTGAGTGTGAATTCACAGTGGTAATTCAGTATGGGATTAATTATATTCACCTAGAAATCATTTCTTTTTATACACATTTCGAATTGAGTTTAATTCCAATGGGAATTGGAATCAAAAACGGGAAAGAAACCAGTTTTACGCATGGTTATTTTCATAGGCTTTTAAATATTTTCTTTTATAGCTATACCTTTAAAAATTATTATTATTTTAAATACCTCGAAACTTTTTACTGATAAAAAAAAAAGTCAAGTTTAAAAAAAGAAAATGAAACACTGATCTTTATATTTCTTACTTAAATTCTTTTTTCAGCTAGCTTTAAACAATATTTGAACGTTCATATAGTGGTTTTTTTTCTTTTTTTTCTTTTTTTTCAACAGTTCATATCTTTTTACCCGGCTTTTTACAGTCAAGAAACAACTATAAAACAAATTGACATGCACAAGGCTAGTTTCAAAAAGTCTTTTGAATACCTTAGAACTTCGAGTGATAAAATATTGGGATTGAAAACTAAGTAAACAGCAGAATTTAAAAATGCTCAATCTTGAGTTTTCTATTTTTTTAATTCCTTACCTTTTTTTCTGGATTTTGTTTGCCACCAAAAAGTTCGGAGGTATTTGAAATAATGTTTAAAGCTAGCTAGATTTTTAAGATTTGCTGGATTTACATATTGCTTTCTCATAGAGGAAGCTTTGTTACGATGAAAATTGTCGAACTTTTTTTTTCACATTCCTTGACATAATTCCATCTCAGGAGTCCAAAAATGACGTTCCTAAAAAATGCCCGCACGCGCATGTACATGCTGGTTGAGCTATGGAAATCCGGAAATTTGTCGGGAATTGTCGGGGTTCGTTGCAGTGGAAAAAAAATTCACTATAATTTCCCGGTTTATTCTCGGGCCACAAAAACTTGTTGACGGTCATCGAATTTGAAAAATTCGAGCACTTAAAGCTGAAAATTTCGCCATTTAAAGTAATCAAATCAAAGCTAAACTGCAAATTAAAGCACTCAAATTGGAACTCTTTTGAATTTTAAACTTTAAAAATTAAAGTCTAAACATCCTCTAAGCAATAATTTACACATAGAAAATGGAAGGTCTACAAATTATAAATAATTTTAAATTAAATGCTGTTAAACTACAAAATTTGAAATTTGAAACATTGATACATTGAACTGTTAAAGGATTTCTGGTTAAAAAATATAAATCCCCGTTATTATTTTCAATGCTCTAAATTGAAGAATGAATTAATAAATATCTAGATGTTGAAAATTGTATCATTTTGAAGCAATTTTAAGTTAGAGACATTAAAAATAAAACAATTTTAAATTTCGTTTAAAGCTAAACACTTTTTAAATTAGAAGTTGAATTATTTTTATTTAAATCGTTTAAAATCAATTATCGTTCAGTTGTTATTTATACTTGAAAATTAAAAAATTTCACTCATGAATTAAAAATTTAACAAAATAATAATAATGAAATGAAACAAATATTTAATAAAATTGCAATACCAATATAATAGTACAATTAAGTTTTCAACCTCATTTTTGTCAATATGCACTATACTGTGAAAAATTCGAAATAAAAAATATTTTTGGGGCTTATTTTAAAGCTAAATTTCTATAGAATTTAACCCATAACCAGCAGACTTCCTGTATGGAACGTAAAGAGCACACTGGGTCAGATGGACCCATCACACTGAAAAAAATGGTTTAGCTGTCCCAGCTAGACTTTTAGCTGGATTTCCTCTTCTACGAAAATATAGCTGTGTTTCCTAAATTTCTAGCTTGTGTTACCTAAATATCTAGCTGTTTTAGCTAATGATGCTATCAAGACATTTTGTAGCTAATTTATCTAGATAATTTCTAGATGGCGAAATTTGGCTAAAACAGCTAGGTATTTAGGTAACACAGCTAGAAATTTAGGTAATACAGTTGTATTTCCTTACAAGACGAAATCCAGCTAAACGTCTAGCTGGGACAGCTAAACCATTTTTTAGTGCACCAACTTTGAGTGCGTACTCATTTACTGCAACCAGAGAATGCATTTTTTCGGGCTGTACAAATTAATGTATTTTTTTAACCCCTTAAAATTAAGAGCGAATAGTTTTGGAATAGATATAAATAAATTAAAATAGTTTATAAAATTAAAATCGATGGAGCAAGTTAAAAAATGCAGTTTTTTACACCAAATTAGATAACTTTTTCCATTTTTATTATTTTTGTATCAAAATTGAACTGCTTTCTCTTGGAATAATGCACTTTTATGCAAACATAGGCGTAATAATCTATGCTTTGAAAGATGTATTAGTTTGAACTGAAAGTTGTTTTTCTTTCGAAAAAATTAAAATTATGTTTTTCAGCTTTTTCATTCTATGCCCTTTGTTTTGGCGTTTAAATGGGAGATATTGCGAAAAAAAATTTCCTGGTTCATCTAGACCCGTAGTGCCGGTTAAGGGGTAATAGACATTTTGCCAAAATTGTGCTGATGTTTCCTTGGATTCTGCCAAGATTTGAACTTAGAACAAATAAGTCATAATCAGTTTCAAACGTTCGTCTTACCTTGTCTTAAAATTTGGTTTAGAAGTAATAAATGTGTGTGTTAATAAGAAGTACTTCTTTTTTCCATTTTGTGGAAACCCCATATTAATTTCAAACGATTTAAAAAAATGGGAACTTCTTTTTCTGGAAAACGAACAAATGGGGGCGGGGGGTCGATCGCTAAAAATCGAAGGTCGAATTTTTACAGGTATAAATTTGGACCACCCTAATTTACAGATGTTTTAATTTTTGTAATGTTTGTAAGAGAACAAGTTTTTTAATCAATGTATAAATTCTTGAAAATAAACCAAGAATCTTACGATAAAATTTGGACAAATACCACAAAATGCTCCTATTGTGAATCAATTTGTTGCTTATTCTGCAAAAATTATTCATGATAAAATGGATTTCCTTTCAATCTTAATTTATAAAAAATTGAAATAGACACTACATTCATGATTCTTTCCAATCTGTAGGGTTTGCTTATTAATTAAATTATTAAGATTTCTTTAAATTGAGTTTAGATATTTTACTCAATTTTCTTGTAAGAAGTCTTCTTTTTATGGGAATTTTTGCAAAAAGAATGTTTTGAATTACAGAAATTTATTTATAAAATGCATGTAATATTTTGGATTGTTTTCTTTTCCTATTTGGAAAATTTAATAATCTGTATGGATTGGCTTCAGAATCAGCCACAAAAAAAAATGTATTTTTGGTTTGAGAAAATTTTTGTGCTGAGTGTTCCACTAATTAATTATAATTTATTAGTGGAACACAATGAACAGTAAATGTAGAAGAGTAAATGTAAGTTGAGCAATTTGATCCCGAAATTGGATCAAAATGATATACAAAGTTTTTATACAAATTTTGGATTTTTTATTTAATTAGAAAAACGAGGAACAGAATCATCCGATTCTCAAAAGGTAAACAACAAATTTCGAAAGGCATAGAGATTTATACCCCAATAAAGGAAAATTTGTAGAAGTGGGAGACAAAACGAAGAAAAAATAGTTTCCAGCGTTAATGGAAATTTAACTATTTCAGTTGAAGATTTATAATTTTAGTTGAAAATTCGTCTCTTTGACTAAAAATCTTCTCTCATGACTGAAGAATCTTTCTTCGTTGGAAATTTATCTATTTTAATGAAAATTTGTTTATTTGCTATCAAAAGTCATATTTTTTGTTGAAAATTAAACTTTTCAACTGAAAATTTAACTAATCCATTTTTGGATAGAAATTTATCTTTTTCAGTGAAAAATTCAACTATTTTATTGAAAAATTATATTTTTCTAGATGAAGATTCAACTATTTGGTTAAAATTCATGCATTTTGCTGAAAATTCGTCCTTTTTTGGTAGAAAAATTACTTCTAGGTTGTAAATTAATCTGTTTTGGGTGAGGATTCAATTATTTTGTTGAAAATTCGTCTTTTTGATGAATTCAACTTTTTTTTATTTCAAATAAAAATCTTGTTTGTTTGAACTATCAACAATTACATGTTTCGTTAAGAATTCATCTTTTTTAGTTGAAAAATAAACCACTCGGTTTAAACTTAGACTAGTTAAAAAAATATATTTTTATGTATTTGGTTGAATATTTATAATTTTAGTTGAAAATTCATATTTTCGGGTTGACAGTGGAACTGTTTTGTAGAACATTCTTTTTTTGGCTTAAAAATTCAAGAATTTGGTAGAAAATCAAACTATTCGGTTGAAAATCAACTTCCATGTTGAAAATTTATATTTTTATTTGGAAATTCAACTATTTATTTAAAAAAAATTTTTGTTGGAAAATCATATTTTTGGCTTAAAAAATCAACTGTTTTCTAGATAAATTTTCATTTTGGCCTTAAAATTCAAAAATGTTGTAAAAAATGTATGTATTTTGATGAAAATTCTTCTTTTTTTGGTAGAAAATTAGCCTTCTTTGTGGGAAATTCATCTTTTTGATTAAAAATGTAACTATTCAGTGAAAAATGCATATTGTTTGGTTAAACATTCAACTATTCAGCTGAAAGTTGAACTATTTTGTTAGAAATTATTTTTTTAAAGATTCACCTCTTTGGATGGTATTTAACTTTTATAAGTTGGAAATTCATCTTTTTGGTTACAAAATTATTCTTGTTTGTCGAAAATTGATCTTTTTGGTTAAGGATTCAACCATTTTATTAAAAACTAGTATTTTTTTGAAAATTCGGCCATTTGGTTAAAAATGCATCATTTTAGGTAGAAGATTTAACTATTTTATGAATGTCATCTTTTTTGGTCAAAATTAAACTGTTTTGTTAGAAAATCATTCTTTTAGATTGAAAATTCATCTTTTATGGTGGAAAAGTCATCTTTCTTGTTTAAAACTGAACTTTTGGGTTGAAAATTCAACTGCCTTAAAAAAAAATTAATCTTTTTCGCTTGAAAATGTAACTTTTTTGTTAAAAAATCAAATACATTGTTGAAAATTCGTCTATTTTAATTGAAAGTTCAACTATTCCGTTGTTATGGCCACTGTTTGGTTTGACACTAATTTTTTAGTTCAATATTCGTATTTTTGATTTGAAAATTCAAATCTTTTGGAACAAAATCCTTTATGGTTAAAAATTCAACTATTTTGTTAAAAATGCAATATATTTCGAAAGAAATCACCCTAGTTCCCCTGTTTTGAGAAAATTTCCAAACTAATTTGAACTAATTTTGAACTACCGTCGTCAACGATGATGAACGGGACGGGGTCTCAAAAATAGCTCAAAATTGGTAACTTTATCTAAGATAAGTTTTTTGAATCCCATCCTTGTTTTATTTTCACATCTAAAGCTATAGAAAGCTATCTATTTTTTGAATTTGTTTCTTGCAACATTTTTTTTCGAGATTCCCACGTATCGCGTAAATCATTAGTTTCGCGTTGACTGCGCTACAGTTATTACTCTGTTCATATAGACTAGCATAGCGTAAAAATACTTAAGTAAAAATAAGCACACGAAATTTGAACAGGGCAATGATCCTTCTTGGTGTGCGTCTCAGCTGACTGTCAAAAAAAATAATTTTGACATGCACATGTCGTGAAAACTTTTTTAGAGCTTCGCCATTTATCTTGTCTGAAGTTTCAGGATTAGCGCATCGTTTATTTCCAATATTATGATGCACCAGCTGAAGAGTTTGCAGTTTTTAGTGCGTTTAGTGAACAGCTGCTGCAAACTCTCAAAGATTGTTGATAAATTCGAAAATAGGATCAACCAAGAATTTCAACTTGTTTTTTCAGATTTAAATTCCTAAAGTTAAATTCCCAAAACAAGAAATGTTCATCAAAAATACTTTTTTATCCCGCTCCTCCATGTAGTAAGTTGTTGCCAAGAAGATTAATATTCTATAGAAAAATATGAATTTTCAATAAAATACATAAACTTTCGAAAATAGCTCGATTTTCAACTAAAAAAGTTAAATTTGGACCATAAAGTTAAATTTTCAACCAAAAAGATAAAGTTTCACCAACAATGGGATAGTTCAATTTTCAGTTACAAAATTCATTAAAGAAAAACGTATTTTTAAACAAAATAGTTAGATTTTCAACCAAGGAGATAAATTTTCAAGTAAAAATACGAATCCTCAACTAGGATAGTTAAATTTTTAGTTAAAAATAAATTTTTAACTGAATATAATGATTTTTCAACAAAAGGGATGCATTTTCAACTAAAATGAGAATCCTAATAAAAAATAACTCAACCAAATTGTTCAATTTTCTACAAACTAGAATAATTTTTCATGAAAAGTGATAAAAGAAATATGTAATAGTTGATATTTCAACAAAAACGGATTTTCATTTGATATCAGAAACAGTTGAAGTCAACAAAACAAACCAATTTTCAACAAAATAGTTGAATCCTCAACCAAGGAGATGAATTTTTAACTGAAATTATAAATCTTCACCTGGAAAATTTAAATTTTCAGGTAAAAATGAAATTTTAAACGAAATATAATGATTTTTCAACAAAATAGTTCAATTTTCAACCAAAAAGATGAATTTTCAACTAAAATGAAGAATCTTCATCCAAAAAATCACTTTTGAGCCAACTGGTTGAATTTTCTACTAAGTAGAATAATTTTTAAATAAAAGAGATGAATTTTCAACGTGAAATGTTATTAGTTGATATTTCAACCTGAACAGATTTTCATTTTCAGTCAAAAACAGTTGACATAAAAAAAAAATTATTAAAAGAAAAGTTGAATCCTCAACCAAAGAGATGAATTTTCAATTAAAATGAAGAATCTTCATCCAAAAAATCACTTTTGAGCCAACTGGTTGAATTTTCTAGAAAGTAGAATAATTTTTAATCAAAAGAGATTAATTCTTAACGGAAAATGTATTAGTTGATATATCAATCTAAACAGATTTTCATTTTTAGTCAAAGACAGTTGAAATCAACAAAAAGAAGAATTAAAAAAAAGTTGAATCCTCAACCAAAGAGATGAGTTTTTAACTAAAATTATAAATCTTCAACTGGGATAATTAAATCTTCAGTTAAAAAATACATTTTACAAATTTTCAACGAACGAGATGAATTTTCAACTAAAATGAAGAATCTTCATCTAAAAAAATGACTTTTGAGCCAAATGGTTGAATTTTCTATAAAGCAGAATAATTTTTAATCAAAAGAGATGAATTCTCAACCGAAAATGTATTAGTTGAATCCTCAACCAAAGAGATGAATTTTCAACTACAATTTTGAATCTTCAACTGAGATAATTAAATCTTCAGTTAAAAAATACATTTTACAAATGTTCAACGAACAAGATGAATTTTCAACTGAAATGAAGAATCTTCATTAAAAAATGACTTTTTAACCAATTTTTTTAATTTGCTACCAAGCAGAATTGCAGGATTGGAAATGAATTTTCAACTAAAATGATGAATCTGGCACTGAAAAATTGATGAATTCTGAACGAAAAATCCTATAGTTGATATTTGAATTAAAACAGATTTCAACAAAACAGTTGCCTTTTTAACCAAGTGGATACTTTAAAAAAAATGGTTTATTTTTCAACAAAGTAGATTAAGTCTTAACCAAATAGTGGAATATTTAAACAACAAAAAATGAATTTTTAACCATGAAGATTATTATATTTCTACCGAAAAACACGAATTTTCAACGAAATAGTTGAAGTTTCAACTGAAAATGATAAATTATAAAAATAAGATGATAAAAATGAAATAATAATATTTTCCAATAAATAAATTGATTTTTTACCAAAATAAAGACAAATTTTCAACAAAATAATTCAATTTTCTACCGAAGAGATGAACTTTCAAGCAAGAATAATAATTGTGTAAGAAGTTCTCACAAAATAAATAAATTTTAAACAAAATTATGAATTTTTAACAAAATACGTGGATTAACAACCAAATAGTTGAATTCTCAAAAAAATAGTTAAGTTTTCAACCAAAAAGATAAATTTTTAAGCCAAAAATGAAATAGTTCAATTTTTAATTAAAAAATTAATTTTTGACAAAAAAAAATAATTTTTAAGAAAACATTTGCAATTTCCAACCAAAGAGTTAAAAAATAACTGAATTTTCAAACTACAAAGATTAATTATTATAGAAACAGACCAATTTTCAACAAAGAAGATTAATTTACTGTCAAAAAGACTAATTTTCAAAAAAACACATGAATTTTCAAACAAATAGTTGAATTTTCAATTTAAGAAGATAAATTATTAAATTTTCAGACCAAAATAAGCATTTTGTGTAAAACAATTGAATTTTCGTTTAAATATAAATTTAATTTAAATTTTAATTAATTAATTTTATAAATTTAATTTAAATATAAATTTTGATTAAAAATGTTTTTTTTTTCAACCAGACGGTTGCATTTCTAACCATAAAAAAATTTCAGCCAAGAAGATTAGGTTTCTAATGAAAGCCGAATTTTAACTAAAAATGATAAATTTCAAACCAAAAATGGAAAAGTTGTATTTTCAGTTGAAAAGTTAATAAAAACAAAAAATTTCACCAAAATAGTTTTAAGGCATTTTTAACCAAGTGGATCAACTTTGACCAAAGTAGTTGAATTTTTGATATAAAAGAAAAAACAAAACAAAAAAAAAACAATTTCCAACCAAAAATGGAATAGTTACATTTTGAGTTACAAAAATTAATTTTTAACAAAAAATATGAGTTTTCAACTAAGTAGTTAATTTTTTAACCAAGGAAATAAATTTTCAACTAAAATTATGAATTCCATACTGAAAAGGTTAAAGCTACAGTTAAAAAAATTAATGTTTAAGAACAAAAAAATCTAATTTTCAACCTCAGAGATGAATTTTCAACCAAAATAATGAATCTTGAAAAATTGTGTTTTTTTTTAACCAAGTGATACAAACTTGAACAAGTAGATATTTCATCCAAAAAAATATTTAAGTTTTTAATAAAAATCAGTTGAATTTATTAAAAAAAGACGAAATTTCAAACAAAATAAAAGAGAAAGGGGAATTTTAGGTACATAGATTTTCCTATGGGGTTGAGTTTTCTCAATATTGCGCAAACTTACATAAAAGGAAATATTTTTTTTCAAGCAACAATTTGTATTGTTTGAAAATTCTGGTTTATAACAGAAAAGAATTATCATAAAACTGGTTCAAGAGGGCTTCAATATGTAGGAATTGAAAAAAGGGGTACATAGCTTCTCGTTTTTTTGGCAAGAACCCTTATACGTTTGAATTTCAATTTTGAAATATCCAAGATTTTTTATTTGTTTTCTTATTAAAATTGTACACAGAAAAAAATAAGATAAGCTGTCTATTATTAAAAAGCAATTTCAACAAAAGTTTGAACAAATTTTTAAGAAATTGGTTCAACTTTTACCCAAGCAGTTGAATTGTTAATTTAAAAAAATTGCTTTTCAATCAAAAATGGAATAGTTACATTTTCAGTTAAAAAATGCAGATGTCAAGGAGATTTTTTGTTGTTCCATGATGCATTTACATCCAGTCGGTTTTTATAATTCAAACAAAAAATTATGTAAGACAGTCAACTTTTTTCTGTATACAATTTTAAAATTTTATTTCGAAAATGTTCTATTTCATATGATTTATAGTAAAAATGTTTGAATTTTGATCGCCCAATTTAAAATTAATTTTCAGGGCCTTTCAAAGAAATTAAGAATCAAAGCCTTTTACTGCGAAGGCTTTTATATAATATTTTTAATTTGGAAACTTCTAAATTAAAAAACATGATCTTAAAAGTGATGAAATCCTTGTACAAAGAAATTCAAAGTTATGCACCCCTCAAAAAGATTGATAAATAGCTTCTGAAATTTTTGCATTTATTTTACTGTACAAATTAATATTATTGCACAAATTATAATAATTGTTACTATTTATCAAGTATCTTATCACTATATTTAATTAGTGGATTAAAACCTATTATTATACCTAATTCGTACTTACAACTAAATTAACTGCTAAATAATAAACAGGGTGGCCGCAAAATTATTCAGTTTCAAAATTCATTCAGTTTTCCCGGACTAATTTTCGATTTTTCGTGGGCACGGGGTAAAGTTGGTTAGGGCAGGGGTAAAGTCGGCTTGGGTAGGGGTGAAGTCGCTTAGGGTAGGGCTAAAGTCGGCTGGGGTACGGGGTAAAGTCGGGTAGGGTACGACATAATGTCGATTATGGTACGGGGTAAAGTCGATTAGGGTGGGGGTAATGTCGGTCATGGCACGGGGTAAAATCGGCTAGGGTACGGGGCAAAGTTGTGTAGGAAAAAAGTCCGAAAAAGTCACCAAAAGTAACTCATTTCTAACCCAAAAAGTAACTAAAAGTAATGAAGGTTATATTAAATTTGAAAGAATTCAAAAGAATTCGATTCATAAGACTTTAAAACGATTGGAAATAAATTCAAATTAATTGAAAAGAATCCAAAAAATTCCATCGATTTTATTGAAATTGGAATGAATTTGAAGGAATTTAGGGAAAATATCAAGAATTCGCTCAAATTTATAAAATTTTTAATTGAATTAAAAAAATTCAATGAATTGAAAATGAAAAAGAATTAATTAATTGAATTCAGTAAGTTTGAAATCAGTTTAGAAAAATTCAAGGGAAATCATAAGAATTTGATGAAATGCGTAAAAATTCAAGGTGAGTTTAAAAGACTTCAAGACAAATTAAACAAAAACTAAAAAAAGAATTTTGAATCCATTGAATTTACAAAAATTGAGTTAATCTCAAAAACGTCAAGAGAATTCAAAAAATTCAAAAGACTTCCAAAGAATTCTAAATAATTTAAAATAATTCAGGACAATTTTATAAGAATTTAGGGTGAATTAAAAATTCCTTGGAAATCCCTTAAAATATTGAAGATTTCTGGACAATTTTTTGGAATATTTTTAAGAACCCTGAAATATTTTTAAATCTTTGAAATTTCTAAAAATTATCGAAAGCCATAACAAATTCTTAGGAATCTTTTAAAATCACTAAAATATTTCAAACGCTTTGAAATCTTTTAAGACGCCTTGAAATTTTTAAAAGCTTTTGAAAATTCCTTCGAAGTACAAAAAAACTGAAATACTTCAAATCCCTTAAAACTTCGTGAAGCTCTTGAAAATTCCTTGGAATCTTTTAAAATACCCCAAACTATTTAAAACCCTTTTAAAAACCTTTAAGTTATTGACATCAATTAAAAATTCCTTGGAATCCGTTAAAAGTGACTAAAATACTTAAAATCCCTTAAAAAATTTGCTAATTCCCTTGAAAATGACTTAGAAACTTTAAAAAAACCTGAAATATTTCAAACCCTTTGAAATTCCTTTAAATTATAGGAATGAATTGAAAATTCTTTGGAATTTTTTTAAATACTCTAAAAATTTAAAATCCTTTGAAATCTTCTGAAATCCTTTATAGTTTTTTTAAAACTATTGAACATTCTTTTGAATTGAAAAAAACTAAAATTTTGCAAATTCTTTGAAATCCCTTAAAACTTGGTAACTCTTGAGAAGTCCTTGGAATCTTCTGAAATAGTCTTAAACATTTTAAATCCTTTGATGTCGAATTAAATTACTTGAATCAATTAAAAATTCCTTGGTATCTTTGAAAAAAACCTGAGATATTACAAATTCTTTAAAATGTTTTAAAATCCCTAGAAATCCCATTAAATGACCTAAATCAATGGAAGATTCCTTAGAATCATTAAAAAATTAAATCATTAGAAATCTTTTGAAAATCCTTGAAATTTTTTAAAATTCTTAAAAATACTTTGGAAATTTTATAATACCCTAAACTATTTCAACTTCTTTGGAATCTTTTGAAATCTATCAAAATTTTTCAAAGCTCTTGAAAATTCCTTGGAATTTCAAAAAATACCAAAAAATCTTGGAAATCATTTGAAATTATTGAAATCAATTGGGAATTCCTTGGAATCTTTTATGGCACCATAAAATATTTTAAATCACTAAAAATCTTTTGAAACTCCTCGAAATTTTTCAAAGCTCTTGATTCTTTTTAAAGCTCTTCAAAATACCTTAGACGTTTTAAAACTAAACTAAAATCTTGAAAATCCTTTCAAAAATCTCTTCAAATGATTGAAATTTATTACTAATTCTTTGGAATCCTCTAAAATACTCTAAAATGTTTCAAAATCTTTAAAATCATTTCAAGTGTCTTGAAATTTTTAAAGCTCTTGCAAATTCCTTGGAATTTTAAGAATATTCAAGAATATTTAAATACCTTTGAAATCCCTTGAAATTATTGAAATCAATTGAAAATATCTTAGCATCTGTTGAAATTCCCGAAATAATTTCAAATTACTAAAAATCTTTTGAAACTCCTGCAAATTTTTTAGGGCTCTTGAAAATGCCTTAGAATTTTTTTATAATACCCTAAAATATTTCAAATTCTTTGGAACCTTTTGAAGTCCCATCACACTTTTTAAAGCTTTAAAAATTTCTTCAGAAGTTTTAAAAATACAATAATATCTTTGAAAATATTTTGAAATACCATAAAATTATTAAAAACTATTACAAATTCTTTAGAATCTTTTAAAATCTAGAAAATTCCTTTGAATTTGAAAAAATACAAAAAAATCTCTAAAATCCTTTGAAGTTCCTCGAAATTATTGAAATGTATTAAAAATTTCTTGGAGTCTTTCAAAATACCCTAAAATATTTGAAAGGAATTGAAGAAAATTTAGAAACAGGACTAAAGTGATATTTTCATTTAAAAAGTGACTAAAAAATGATTTGAGAAAAAAAGTGAATAAATGGCAGCCCTGATTGTTCTTGACAGTTACATACAGAGACTCTTACAAATATTTTTCTTCAAAATCTCCCTTTTCCCTAACTTTCTCTGAAAAATAAAATTCCCTGATTTTCAGGATTTTCCCCACCTCTGGCCACCCTGAATAAAGTCATTTAGCCTTTAAATTTGAATCAGTGAGATGTCACACTTTTTAAATGAAACTTCTTGCTGATTTTAATCAGTAATCTACACAGAAAAAAAGTTAAAAAATGTTGTTATGTGATTGTCTTGCAAGCAATGTTTCCTTGTTCAAAATGAAACGTCGCTTTTTTGCTGTGCATTTCCAGCTATTTAAATTAGCAAATTTTTTACTGATTTGATTCAGTAAAACCCATTTCTCACTGACTCAAATTTAAATTGTATAAATCGATGAAAATCGTTAGAAAACAAACATTTCCTCAAAGACGAGGACTATTGTTTAACATGTCATCGGCAGAAATTGGCAGCGAACCTAGGAAGCACCGCCAGTTCCGGCGTGATTGCAATGTTGCTATTGTTGTTTCACATTGTTTTTCATCAACCTGCGGAAAGCTCACAGCAAATCATGGGATCCATGTGGCGGGCTGTCTGTTATCGTTAGATGCGTTATTCTCTATGGTTAGATATTTTTAGAAAGCCAGATTTAACATGGTACCAAAATAGCAATGCAACACACACGTGCGCAAATTGGTGTATATATACACAAGCGTACAGAGGCGAATGAGCCAGCGAACTGCGATATTTGCATTGCCCCGTTTTTTTGCTTTTTAATGCGTCAATCATTTTTTTTTTTTTTTTTGATGCGAGAACTCAAAGGAAACGGTGCTTACTTTGAATCCCCATACTCGACGGCCTCGACGATTTCGCCGACGTCCACCGAAAAGCTGCCCTCGGCGAACTCCTTTACGACCACGTAATTTTCCGATCTCTGAAAGCAGAACAGTACAGTATTTATGTATTTTTGTATTTTTGTCACCTCGTTAAAATTTAGTTCTTCAAGTAACTCGCATTATTGGAAGACCTTGTGAAGCTCAAGGGTACTTCGGTTCAAGGTGTAAAAACAAGGTTCAGATTTTAATTTGCAATTTTAGAAACTAAATGTCAATCAGACAATTATTAGTTGATTTTCAAATCTACTCAAGGGTTGCTACAAAAGTCTGGTTTTGAAATTCCGTGATTTTTAGGGCTATGTCTAGTAGTCCCAAAAAATTGGGGGAGTTGGAAAAGGGGGGGGGGGGACTAGTCGTCCTGAATTTCAGGATGACGAGAAACTTCGGATTTTTATAGGGTTTTAAATTCCATTTTTGAAAAGATACCAGGTCTACTTCTCAATTATATTATTCCTTTTCAAACGATTATCATTAATAACTATTAGGAAGTTTTAACAAATCCTAGAAATATACTCATAGTATTTTGGTGAGAAAAAAAATCAATTCCTATCAAATGGAGGGATCCAAATCGACGTTTGAATGTACACCAGATTTAAAGATTTTAAGGATTTCAAAGGATTTCAAAAGATTCCATGATTTCAAAGATTTCAAAAGATTTTGAAAGATTTGAAAAGGTTTCAGAAGATTCAAAAGATTTTGCAAGGATTTAAAAGATGTCAAAGAGATTTAAAATATTTCAAAAAAATTCACAAAGATGTACAATCATTTCATAAAAATTAAAATGATTTCACAATTTTTTTAAAGATTTAACAAAGATTCAAAAAAATTTCAAAGTTTTTCAAAGATTTCAAAGATTTAAAAAGTGTTCAGAAGATTTAAAATATTTCACAAAGATTTATAGGATTTCAGAAAGATTGAAAATATTTCGAAAGATTTCACAAAGATTTCACAAAATTTCAAAGATTTCAAAAGATTTTAAAGAATTGAAAACATTTCAAACATTCAAAATAATTTGAAAAGGTTTCAGAAGATTGAAAATATTTCACAAAGATTTAAAAAATTTCAGAAAGATTAAGAAAATTTCAAAAAATTTCACAACGATTCCAACAGATTTCAAAGATTTCATAAAAATTTCAAAGATTTCATAAAAATTTCAATAGATTTCACAAAGATTTCCATTATTTCACAAATATTTGAGAAGATTTTTAAAGATTTCAGAAGATTTCAGAGTAGGGCTTTTTTGTCTTCCTTTATTTTAAAATTTCAATTTTTCAGATTCAAAAACAATTCGTATTGGATATTAAAAAATTAGAATTAAGAAAAGAAATCTTGCTCAATTTCCATTTTTTATAATGTACGAAAACATGTTTCTTGTTATTGAATCATATGTAAACATTTCGGAAAAAGTTGAATATGTCGAAAATGGAATTTTTAAATTAAAATCGAGAACAGAAGATATTACCTAATTTCTTCTTCTTCTACTCTTATCAGATGTCAAATCACACTTTTTTCTGATGCTCAAACGATTCGATTTATTGTTACATTTCAAAAAAGATTTAAGAAGATTTCAAAGATGACAATGATTTCACAAATATTTCAAAAGATTTCAAAGTTTCCAAAAGACCTCAGAAGATTAAAAAGATTTCGCAAAGATTTTGAAAATTCACAAGGGTTTCAAAAAAGTTTACAAAAAATTATATTATTATAATTATATTATAATATGATTGAATAATTTTCAACATATTTCGGAAGATTAAAAATAGTTTACAATGATTTCAGAAATATTTTGAAAAAATTCAGGAAGATTTAAAATTTTTTTATGATTTCACAAATATTCCACAGATTTCGATTATTCTAAAAGATTTCAAAGATTTTAATAGAATTCAATGATTCAAAAATATTTCAAAATAATAAAAGTTTACCAAGATTTCAGACAGATATAAAAGATTTCAAAGAAATTCAAAAAGATTTCAAAAGATTTTACAAAAGAATTATATTATAATATATAATTATAATTATATTATTTAGATCGTATGAACTGAGAGGGAAAAATTTGTGGGTTGGCATCCGAAGAAAGTAAATTTTTTGTTTGAATTTGATTCATATCCTATGTTCTCTTTTTTTATTTAAAAATTTGAAAAAATTTGTTTCGCCTAATTTGAATATTTTGCATAACGAACCTGAAACATCGTCAACCTGAACCAAAGAAACATTTGATCATGTTGCTTTTGCGGAAAAACATGTTTTGTGATTCAGAAATTTTTCTTTGGTTCAAGCTTAAGAAATTTCAGGTTCGACATGTACAACTTTTGTCAAAAAAGTGTAGATTAATTCAAATCCAAAAAAACATGTCTTTTGCAAACTTAAAAAAAATGATAAATTAGACAAAAATTTTTCTTCTGCATATCTTTTTTTTTTTTATTATTGTTCACTAGTAAAAATTTTAAATATAAAAAATTCAGCAGAGCTTTTGAACTTGTGAGGATTGTTTTAATTTTCAAAAATTGGAATTTTCCAGTCAAAAACAGAACAGAAAATAGTAACCGATTTCAAAATTATTTTTTCTGCTCCTGTCGGATGTCAACCCACACACTGTTTTCCTTCAGTTCAAACGATTCGATTCATTTTAGCATCTCAAAATAAATTTCAAAAGATTCCAAAGTTTTCACAAGGTTTTAGAAGATCTAAAAGATTTGGAAAAGGCTCCAAAAAGATTTGGAAGATTTTAGAAATATTTTGAAGATTTCAAAGAAATTCAAAACGATTTCAAAGATTTCAATGATTTCACAAGGTTTCAGAAGATCTAAAAGATTTGGAAAAGGTTCCAAAAAGATTTTGAAGATTTCAGAAATATTTTGAAGATTTCAAAGAAATTCAAAACGATTTCTAAGAATTCAATGATTTCAGAAATATTCCATCAGATTTCACGAGAATTTCGATTATTTTAAAAGATTTGAGAGACTTCAATAAATTTGAAAGATTTTAAAAGATTTCAAAAGATTCGGAATTGCTCCAAAGACTTCACTAATTATTGTACGCAACATTTCAAAGTTAACCAAAACTTTGGTATCATTTCGCAAATTTAGAATTCGTGTTAAGGCCCTAAAATAATTATTAAGACTTTGAAATAGATGCGACTAAAATAATGCCAGTCATTTTTTGAAAATTTAGTGACTTTTTCAGGTTTTCTAAAATTCTTTTAACATTCCATGTGCTCTACAGGTCTTCCAGGTCTTGTTGCAACCCTGTACTCTCTAATGTCTGATAGTTCACAGTCGCTTATCCCAGCCCGTAATAGATTTTCAATTTTTAAAATAATTTTCAAAATTACCATTTCGCTACTATTTTCACGATGGATACTACAAAGTCTCCGGAAACTGGGTGTATTTTCTCGGCTATCCATGCATCCAATCGATTTATCAGACTTGGATAAAGTAACGCCGATGCTATCTAGCCTCTCCAAATTCTCCATCGTCGACTCGTCAAAGCTACTTGTAGTCGTAATAGGAATTGGCCCATTGAACGTAGACATCATCTCATTATCGAAATCCTCTTCCTTCGCGACAGGACAACAATACATTGAAAAACGATGTGCAGCTGGTTTTTTCATCCTCAGAGCCGAAAAGACATTGAGAGGTTCAAAATGATGAATACCATCTTCATCTAAAACTGTATAAGCAACTTCTCCAGTCAGGACACTTCTTGCAGCTTCTCTGGGTACAACACACTGAAACCCTTGCTTCAGAATCATGAAAATCGATGAAGCTTTGTGACTTCTTCTCATCAAAAAGTCTTCAATAGCGAGGCTATTTTCAGCATGCAAGAGTGAAGTAGGAACATCTATAGATGACTGAAGAGGTCCTTCTTCAGGAACTATCATCAGGGCCGCACTTTCTCGTACCAAAGTTCTCAACACTGGGTCTGATCTTGCTAATTCTGGATCACTGCAAAGATCCCCAAGAGCAGATACAAATTGAGGCCTTTCTTCTGCTAATTTCCTCATCACTGTTAATCTTCTCAAAATATCAAGGGTAACTTTATCACCAGCCAAAACCCTAGTCGATTTTTCATCACTGAGCACTGCCAACAGGCTGCTGGCCGTTGATGTCATACCTAAAGCTCTCGCCAAACCCACTGCTTGAAGTAGCATATCTCTCACTTTTGTTCCCTCATCATTCAATAATTCCTTGACTCGGATTTCACTCGATTCTCGAACAGCTTGCACTATAGCTTTATGGACCGTTTCAGCTGCTTCTTTTTCTGTCTCCACTCCAGCAACATCTCGAGAAACATTCTTCAGGACACGAGAAATTAATCCTGGATCTCCTTTTGATACGGTTCTAAAGGCAGCACCAACCAAGTCACTGCCATGCTCTTCTTCTAGAACTTGTGAGAGTTTGTCAAGGACCATTTCCTCCTTCATCGATGAGTTGATCAAGGTGGATTTTAGGATATCCACTTTACTGTAGTTGGACTCTGCTAAATCGGCTAAAACCCCACCACACAAGTGACTTCGGTTCCGGGGAATAAGTAGAATTCGGAGTACCTCGTCGACTGATTGATCCAAGTTGACAGAGTGTTGTCTTAGAAGAACGTTAAAAGCCTCGCTGATTGAAGATAAAACAATGTCTTGTCCATTTTCTACTTTGTTTGTCGTTTTTTCGTTTGTGAGAGTTACCACTGCTGCTGAAATTGCTGCTTTAACAGCCAAGTGGAGCCATTCATCTTCACCGTTACTTTCTTTTTCAGAGGTACCATTCAATAGATTTAATGAACCTCCATTCGTTACTTTTTCTATTCCATTTTGCTGTGTGTGATTTTGATTCTTCTGTTGACTTTGGTTCTTCTGGCTCAATTGATTTTGCAAAATCTGCTGACTTTGCTGCTGAACAATATTCTTGGCCAGTTGTGCAACAGTCGACACAACCTGTGCCATTTTCACAGCCGAGCTTCCTCTAAGTCCCAGATTCTCTGCAATGATAAGAGCCTGTTCCAGAGTAACAGCTTTCGGATCCACATCCACATCCACATTTGGTAAATCCGTTTGAACATTTCTCCCCACAGACATACCAGCTTTAGACAACTCTTGCAACATCCTCGAATCAATACTTGATTCTCCATGATGTTGTGAGGATGCATTAAAGTGTAAATGTTGAGGTCTCAGCAAACCCAGTTCCTCTGGAGTCACCTCGAACCCTTGAACCGAAAATTCCAGTTCTCCTTCTGGCGTGTCAGTCAAATCTGGAGCAACAAATCTGGGACCCTCCTCCGTCTGAACGATTTGCCCAGGTACGAAAATCACTCCTAATTCGTTAGATTCAACCACACGTCCTGGCACAAATCTTGGACCGTCTGGGGTATCGACCACCTGACCGGGGACAAACCTAGAACCTTCATCTTCTGTGGATATAACTTGGCCGGGAATAAACGTTGGTCCGGCCTTGGTCTCGACTATCTGACCTGGAACGAATCTTGGCCCGTCTGCCGTTTCTACTGTTTGGCCCGGAACGAACTTGGTTCCGGTTCGCGTCTCCACCATCTGGCCCGGTACGAATTTAGGTCCACTGCTCGTATCAACTACTTGGCCAGGAACGAATTGCTCACCTTTCTCTGTCATCACTATCTGACCCGGGAGAAATCCGTCCTCGGTCATCACACCAGGAACAAATCGAGGTCCGTCTTTTCCACCTCGAACTAACTGACCTGGCACTATCCTCTTCCCTTCTGGAAACTTTTTGACACTTTCTGGGATGAACTCTACTCCCTTGTCTGTCTGGACCATGTGACCAAAAATCTCTTGTTGTTGGAAACGGGACATCGCACTGGCAGTTTTAGGATCGATTGCTATTCCTACTGGAGTAGCTTCCAGGTAGACGACTTCGTTGATGTTCCTGGCTGCTGCAAACTGGAATCCTTCCTTAGTAATTGTTGTCAATCCAGGTACGAATCTTTCTCCATCAGGTGTTTTCACTATCTGTCCTTCGACGAATTTCATACCTTGAGGTGTGTTCATTGTTGTACCGGGAACAAATTTCAATCCTTGATCTGATTCCATCGTAATTCCAGGGACAAAGCAAGCGTCTCCTGATTCCTTGATGACATTTTGACCAGGCACAAAACGAGCTCCTTCGGTTGTCAGCATCGTTTGACCTGGGACAAATTGTGGATCTCCAGTTGTTGTCATCAGACACTGACCAGGAACAAACTCCCAGGAATCTTGGATCTGGACACTTTGTCCAGGAACAAAGAGCTGGTCTCCATTTTGATCTGTGACAGTTTGACCTGGCATGAACTTAGTACCATCCGGTGTCAGGATAGATTGTCCAGGTACAAAGTTACCATCACCTGTGACTTGACCTGCTACGAACTTTGGACCTTCCTTCGTCAAAACAGTTTGACCCGGCACAAATTTGGCCCCATCACTGGCATGAATCGTCTGACCTTGTATGAACGCTTCTTCATCTTGGACAGCTAAGGTCTGTCCGGCTACGAAAACCGACGTACTCTTTCCACCTTCTTCAGAAATATTCACGATTTGACCAGGAATTAGTAATGGCCCATCTGGAGTCTGGACTGTGAACCCAGGGACAAACGTATTACCCCTTGGTGTCTGCAAAGTCTGCCCAGGTACGAATATTGGACCCGTTGGTGTTTGAATCGTCTGTCCAGCGATGAACCTCTTGGCTGAATTAATGTCTAATTTCAAGCCTCTCACTTTGTGCACCTCTGAATTTTCCCCTTTAGCAAAGTTCTGCACCAAAGTAGGGATTTCTTCCACCTTGGGCAAAGATTCTAAAGCTTCTTGACCAGCTGCTACAAACTTAGCATCAACATTCTTTGTCGCTTCAAGATCCTGCAATGGAATGTTCTTCAAAGCTATCTGGACCTCAGCATCTGGTTCCACTGTCAAAGGTGCAAAGGGCTGAACAACCGAAATCGCCTCAAATCCACCAGTTTTTTCTGCAATTGGTGTACTCATCGAACCTAATTTAGTTTGCTTCAAATCAATCAGTTCAGGTATAACCTTCACAGGTTCTGGCATCTTATGCACAACTGGAAGACCTTCAGCCACTATACCATCCTTACCAAAAGTAGTCCAATCACAAGACTGATCCAAGGGCTTTATGAAATCTCTCCACTCGCCAGAAGACATCACTAAACTTCCTCTAGACCTAGCATGACCAATATCCACATGCTTCCAGTCCACCAATTTCTCATCCCTCTCTTCCTTGATACTCCTTAACTTCAGCTGCTTCGCTGTCTCCAGTTCCTCTTCTTCAGCAGCTTTCTCCTTATCCTCAAATATCTTCTTTGCATAATTCAAACCAGCTTGTCGCTTCCTCTTCTTCTTTTTCGCCTCTGTTTCCAGTCTCTGCCTTTCCTTAACAACATCTTCTCTGGGACCGAACCCATCATACAAATCTTCCAAATCCTTAAAATCCTTGAAATCCACAGATACATTCTTTCCCTGCTTCAGCCTTAACAACACTGTATCGCAATCTCTCGAAAGCATCACATCCCTGACGTCACCGTCTCGAACTGCAGCTTCCAGACGTGCAGGAAAAACAAGACTGCATCTTCTCTCCTCAACAGTGTAAACGAAATTACACCTTTCCTCTTCGGGAGATGTTTGTTTTGAATTCAGCAAGTCTCGCAGAGCTTTTTGTTGCTCGCCTTCTCCTTCCAACACTGGGAAAACGTATCGATAGTCTTTCAGCACCACATGTTTCTTTTTCTCGCCAAGGATCAAACCAGCTGTGTAGTGGTGCGGACCCAAACCAGAGGAAGTGGTGATTTTACATTTTGTTTTGTCATGTGCGTGGACGCCCAAGAGAACGGGAATGTAATGATGAGTCGGTAAACCGTAGGATTTACCGGTAATGCGACAGAAACGTTTGGCATCTGCCGGGCTGATTGGTGGCAGAAGCGGAAAGTAGTTAGGCTTGGGGAGGCCCCTACTCCTCCCCGTAATCCTGCAATAAGACATCTTACTCTCCCAATGCTTCTTGACTTAAATATTTAAGAGAAGACTGTCATTTCAACATCTTATAAATTATCTTCTCACTGTCGAAGATACTAATAATAAAAAACTTTCTTTAACCGTAAACGAATCCTTAAATTTGGAACGTCATTTTCAATACTTTTAAAACACAAGATCACAGATCGTATACATTTTAGTAAAACGTGGTTGTTAGTAACTTTCACTGCATGGCTTCCGTTATCACTTTTATGGTAAGGAGAGTTCGTTTTCGTTCATGACTCGAGGAAAAGGGTGGTTGCATTTCTTTCACTTGGAGGAGTATATTTATTTTTGCTTTCAGGATGCCTACAGAATTCCATTGGAGTGCACACGTTCATCTGGTAGCCGGCCAATTCGCAAATTTTTCGCGCGAAAAAAATGTCAAATGGCTCTCGGTTGTTGTGATGGCTTAAAGAATTATTCTAAGATGATGCTTTATCAGAATTCGCTTCGGTTCTGTGTGCCAGGTGTTGCCTTGGCTAAATTCAAGGAAATATTGTGTTCGGTCTCGCAGCGCCAAAATTACATCTCATCCTGACACTTTAATAGAAACTCCTAAATCTTCAGAGTGATTCGAAATTTATTATCCACGTGGTGTCAATATGTGACTCTTGAATGTGAGAAGTTGCACCAGTTGCATAGTTTCATGGTATCAGTTTTCTATCTTTCAGGCTTCTGAGGTAATTTTCATTAATAAAAAAAGTGGTTTCCTTAAAAAAGGGAAATGTTTTTTCTTCTTCAAAGTGCATGAGATCAGATTTATGGACCCGTCGATTTACATCTTCTGATGCAGAATTTCGGATTTGTTTGAGAAACTTCAGGAAGACTTGGTTTGATTTTATCAAATTTTTTGCCAATCAGTCGGAGTAGTCCATTTCGCCTACGCTAACACACCATTCACGTCTTGTTTATTTTGTTTATCTTTCGTTTTTTTTTGTATTTTATTTTGCAGTCGCGGCTGCTACGAGTCCAACAAATTCATTCCTCGGCGATGCATTCTCTCACGGTCTCGAATGTATTGCGATACGCGGCGAACGCCAGACTACTAGATGTACGAAGTGGCTAAAGAGCCGTTTGCGTGGCGAGTCTCACTCCCCACGACCAGAAATAGCTACCCTTCTTACTTCTCCAATACAACTTTAGAACCGAATACAAACTCAGTTGTAGGCAAGTTAAGACGAATTTGCGTGTATGATTTGGTTTCGGTAAAAAGATTAGAAATTCGAGGAAGACGCTCAAGTGGCATTAAATTATCATCGGATCGATTAAGAGGCAAGGATCCAATTAGGGTGCCCATTAAATTCTTTTTTTGGATTTTCTTGTACAATATAGGAAATTCTTTATCGGGGTGCCATGTGACCACCAAATTTTGTTCGTTATGAAAAAAAATGTTATTTGAAATTTTTTTTAACGAAACAAAAATATTTAAAAACAAATTAAGCAAGTCTTGTCATAGAACTGAAGCCATTTATTAAAAATGGACCTGGGTCATATTTTGGTTGAAATTAAACGAAATACACACAAAAGGTGTATTACATGTCTTCTACTAAATTTTGTAACAAAAATTATATTAATTGAATCTAAATTACCTTGAAATTGAATAAAAAGTATCAAAAGGGATCTAAATTAATTCCAAAATGTCCGCTGATATCAGGGGTAAAATCTAACCTGAATAATGAAATTGAATTTAACCACATGGATGACAATAAGTTTATAAAAATACATAATACCGTTAATCCAGAAAAACGCTTCGTCAAGAGATGAAAGGAAAATCATAAATGTTATTTTTTGATCGAAAACGGATCTTAGTATCATAAAAACAAACTAAATTTAATGACAAACGTCAATACGAAAGGAGGTTAAATAAAAAAAATATTTTTTAAAACGAGAATCCTAAAAAAAGAGTGTACAAAAAATTATTTACCAGGAAACTGTTTTTAATTCCCCAAAAATAAAAAATAGAATATGCATCATGGATTTTTGTCACATTTATTGAAATGTATTAAAACTTGAAATTATTATCTGATTAATAAATAAAATTGATGTAAATTTACTGTTTTGGATTTTTCTCGAGATAGAATTTTAGTGGTTAGGAAACTTTTTGACAACGGCTTCACTTAAAAATAGTTTTTTCCAAAAATTAAAAAATTGATACGTTCTTGTTAAAGGAAAGTCTCTAATACCCTATTTTTTATATTTACTATCATCATCAATAACGCGCTACATGCGCCTGTAGCTTCTGCCTTGAGGGTAAAAATAATTGTCAATAATAAGTTGAATTTTCAAAAAAAAAAAAAAAAAAAAAAAAAAAATCAATCTAGGAAGAAATTGCTTTTTTTGTACGTTTATTTGTTCTTGACGTTACATGCGTATAATTTTTCTAGGAATCTTAACAAAATTGACAAAGATATTTAAAGATTTCAGATATAAAATTTTATGAAAAATTCGAGTCAGCTTAAAAGCATTTGTAGAAGTTTTTAAGAAATTTAAAAATATTTTTATGAAGTTTCGAAAATCTTTCAAAGTTTCAAAATATTTTGAATCCCCTCAAAACTTCTAAAATTTCTAAATATCTTTCAAGCTAAATCAAATAATTCTTAAAATTTTGAAAAATCGTTTAAAGTTAAAAAAGTTGTCCTAAAACTTTTCAAATTCTTTTTTGGCAACTTGGTGAATCTTTTGAAATGTCTTAAAATCTGTTAAAATATCTCTTAAAATTAATTTTTCAACATAGAAAATCATTTAAAATTTTCCCAGGAATCTTGGGAAAATTTTTTTATTATCTTGAAACCTCTCAGAATCCTTAAAAAGGTTCAACATTTTGTTTCAAAATCTTCAAACTTCTACATATTGGTTAGAAGTTTTTGAAATCTTTTTAAATTTTAAATTATTTTTCATTTTGTTTCAAAAATTTGAAATATATGTATCTTTTAAAATTATTAGCATTTTTTCCAAAATTGTAGACAAATTTTTCAAAATAAATTTTCTTTAAATCTTCCAGATTCTTTTTTCTCTCAAAATAAATTACTCAAAATAAAAAATCATCTGAAATTATTTCAATAATCTTAAAAAAAATTTTATTCTCTTTAAACCTTTCAAAATTCTTAAAGAGTTTGTAAATTTTTTTTATATTTTCAAGAATCTACGACTTAAAATGTACGACATCTTTTTGAGATTACAATTATTTTTGAACTTTTTTTTTAAACTTCTAAATGTTTTTTAAATTTATTCGAATTTGTCCTAAAATTTTTGGAAAATCTTTCAAAATAAATTTTGTTCAAATCTTCTGCACTCTTTTTTGAAATTTTAGGAAATCATTCAAATTTTTTGAAATCGTTTTCAATTTTCAGCTAAAATTTATTCGAAATTTTTTGCTTATGATTTTCGCAAATTTCGCCAGCTTTAGTAATTTTTAAAAACTGTTTTTACCAAGCAAATAAATTTTCTTTAAAAAAAAAGTCATGACTTGGTATTCTAATTTGAAATCAATAGGTTTCAGTAAACAAAATTTCATATAATTAAAATAAATGTTAATGTAGCCAAATCCAAAAAAAGTCATTGTTTCTTTATTAAAAACGAATTTATGTATTCAGAAGGATTTTTTGTCTTTATTTTCAATTTTTATTCTTATTTGCTACCAAAAAACTACACAAAACTTATTTTCATATCATTTTTGCGCATATAGAATAAATTTGAAAAACTTCCCGGCACCAAAAAACTTTTTGAAAAATTTGAAAAAATCCAGAATATTTCTGTGACTAAGAGGGAAAAATTGGAAAAGTGCCGTTTTGGAAAATTGAACTTTTAATTTTCAGAAATTATTTTTATTATTATTATCAGTCAACAATTTTTATAATTCTACGAAAATGCAACAAAAATAATGTAGAATTTTTTTTACTCTGGATTCCATTATGGAGCATTTCTTAAAATTGAAACTCGTGCAAATTTTGTTTATATTAATCCAATGAAAATATTAAATTATTAATAGTAAATAAAGTAAATAGTAGAAGATGAGCAGAATAAATAAAAAAAATGCTTCTATATACAAGAACTTTCATAAAAAATAAAAAATAAGTTCAAAAATGAAAAATGAATAAATAATAAATAAAAAAAACGATTTTTTTTTTCAAAAAAGAAGATACCTTCTTTGGTCTTAGTTGCATGCAATTTCACTTTGATTAATTTAAATATTCATGATGTCACTTTTAAAGATAGAGAAGCACGAGCCAGAATCCTAAACGGTTGAAGCGAAGCATGTGATAAAACAACTAGACCGTACCGAAATTTCTCATAAATTCACACCCTGTTTTTGTGACACGATTTTCTTAAAACTTTGTTTCAATTCGACGAACCATCGTCCAAATCTTCATTTTATTTTCATCTCTAGACCACGTTTCTGATTCTATTTTGGAATTCTAAAGTAAAAATTTCAGTGATGTTATTAAAGACATTATCCAGTAGTCATTCTCATATTTTCATAAATTTTTCAATTCCAGTGCAAACTTTTTTCAAAATTTTGGCATATTAGATAATACGTATTTTGGGTTCCAGTACAGAAGTAGATGACCAACATTTTGATGAAAAATGGATTTATTGCATACAAACTGATACAATAATTTTGAAAAAATTTACTTAAAATATTAGTTACAATTTGGTTACCATTTTAAAATAATTTTGTTTACATTATTTTAACGGGACGAATGGAAAATCCCGAGAAATCAAATTCCCGACGCTGTAAGATTCCCGACCTGGAAAATCCTCGAACAATAAATTTGCCGGAACACAAAATCCCAAACTGAAAAATTCCCGAACAGTTAGTTTAGAATATTACCGAATTGGAAAATTCCTTGAATTATACAATTCCCGACAGAAAATATCCGAATTATAAAATATGCGAACTAGAAAATTCTCGAATTTGAACAATTGAAAAAAGTGTTTTTTATAAATATGATTTATTTATTGAAAATACAATAATCAAATAGTGTCATGAAAGAAAACAAAATTTTAATGTTTAAATATTTTTAAAATTATTGTTCGAATTTAAAATAACAATAATAATTGTATAAAAAATATAAGAAAAAATAAATTTAGCACAACACTTGCAACTCGAACGAAAAAAAATAACATTTTCATAACAAACATTGCAGGATTCAATTCAGCACTGACTTGAAGTTTTAAAAAATTATTCTTTGAATTTGAAAGAACAATAATGGTATGAAAATTTTGTAAAAAATAAAATTAAAAACATGAGCGCCTTGAACGAAAAATGAAATTTCTCCCTAAATTTTCTCCGAACTTAATAACATTTTCCAAACAAACTTTGGAGAACTCAATGCAACATTGATTTATCTCTAAGTTTCTTTTTGATTTTTTCAAGAATTGTTATTTTATATTCGAACGATAATTTGAAAAACTTTAAACATTACAAAAATTGTCTTAGATAAAAATATTTGATTATATAATCTTACTAAATACATAATGTTCAACAACAAACAATTTCAATTTTGTGTCGGAAATGTGATGAGTGAAAAATCCTGGAAAAAAATTCCGAACAGTTTATAATATTACCGAATTGGAAAATTCTCGAATTCAACAAAAATCATAAAAACGTTCTCAAAATTCAGATTTTATATTTTAGAAAAAATAACAAGTGACTCCAACATAAATCAGTGCTAAATTGAATTCTGCAAAGTTTGTTATGAAAATATTATTAGGTTCGGAGAAAACGTAAAAGAGAAATTTGTTTTCGTTCGAGGCGCGGGTGTTGTGTTAAATTCATTTTTTAAGATAATTTTTATACAATTGTTGTTATTTTAAATCCATAGAATGATTTAAAAAGATTTTAACACTTACAATTTTTTCTGTGATACAAATTTCGGCAATTTGATGATTTCGGGATTGTTATTATCCGGGAATTTTGCAATGTCGAAAATATATATATATTTCTTTAATTTTTCAGTCTTCCCTCGGGGATTATATTCTTCGGGGATTTTTGAATTTGGTAATATTATAAACTGTCGGGAATTTTCTTATTCGGGAATTTCACAATTTGGGATTTTCATATTTCGGCAATCTTATGATTTCGGGGATTTCATTATTCGGGAATTTTCCAATTCAGAAATTTTACAGAGCCGGGAATTTTATTTTTCGGGGTTTTTCAGTCGACCCTTCTAGAACCTGTAAGATTTCCGAAAAAGAAAATATTAAAAATAGAAAATTCCTCGAATTATGATTTGAAAATTCCTAAATAATAAAATTCCCGGCAGTTTGAAATATTGCTGAATTTGAAAATTTCCGAATAATCAAATTCTCGGCAGCAAATTTCCGAGTTATAAAATGCTTTTTTGTTGTTCAATTCCCAAAATTAGAAAATTACTTAATTTAAACAGTGGAAATATTGCTTTTCAATCAATATTATTTATTTATTATATACACAGTAATTAAATATTTTGTTCGAAGAAACAAATTTATTTAATGTTCAATGTATTGTTAAAAATTATTGTTTAAATTTAATATATCAAAAACTGAATAAAATTATCAATTTAATTTATGGTTTTGAAAATGTGCATAGTACTTTTTATAAATTATTGCTCTTGTAATAAAAATATTGTTCTTGTATTATTCTTTTTTATTGAGGAATATTTTTTTTCAAACATTGTTATTTGGAATTCAAACAATAATTTAAAAAAATACATTAAACATCCAAAAAAATGGTCCTTGATCAAAATATTTCATCATGGCATTTTTAAGGAATAAATATGATTTATTAAAAAACAATTTTTTTTAATTGTTCAAGTTCGATAATATTTATTCTTCGAGATTTTTTAGTAGTACCATTTTAACATTAATATTTATTTCAATTATTATCATTTAATGAAAAACATGTACTATTCTTAATTTTTTCCGTATTTTTAGTAAGAAAATATCTGTCATACTGCGATATTACGATCTTCAGTTTCGATTTTCTCGGAACAGAATCCAATTTTGAAAAACCATGAAATTTTAATCTCAAAATTTTTAGTCAATTTTCTCGAAACTTGCTAACTTTTTCACTTCAAACTTTATTTACTCGTATTCAGAAACTTATTATATCGGAAGTATGATTTTTTTAAATGGAAAATTGGATTTTGTATCGCAATCCGCAGTGAAGCCTGGTCCAATTATAAGTTAGTATCACTTTTGAGAGTGATAACTTCTACATCCATTTTCTCAAAACTGAATAAGTTTTTTTGCTGTTTTGAAAAATTCCTATTTTGTTGGTTATCTAGTTCTTTACTCAAAAAATCATTTAAAAATTAAAGAATGTATTTGTTTTGTTGTTTCAACCAAAAAATACTTAAATTTTAAACCAAAAATGGAGAAATTTTTAGTAAAATAGTTAATTTTCAATCCAAAAACAGAAATTGCCAACAAAAGAGTTAATTTTCAATTAAATAGTTAAATTTTTAAGAAAATAGTTACATTTTTGAACAAAGAGATGAATTTTCAACTAAAATTATGCACCTTCAACCAAGAAAATGAATTCGCAAGTTAAAATGACCAATTTTCTACAAGCAAGTTGAATTATAATCAAAAAGGACGAATTTGTAACACCATTGTTGATTTCTTAACAAAATAAATAAATATATATTAAACCAATTATTAAAATTTTTTACTATAAAAGTAGAATTCTTAACGAAAAATGTAATAGTCGATATTTCAACCAAAAAATATTTTAATTTCAAGTCAAAATAGTTGAATACATCAAAAAAGAAAAATATTTAACAAAATAGTTAATTTCTTAACCAAAACATATTTTTCAGTCCAGAAAGAAAAAAAGTTGCAAACAAATTATTGAATTTTCAAGCCGAAAAGACAAATTTCATCAAAATAGTTGATTTTTCATCTTTAAATAATTTTTTAGTCATGGAAGAATATTTATTTGACCAAATTTTTGAATTTTCAAGCCAAAAAGAAGAGTTTTCTACAAAATAGTTGGATTCTCAACACAAAATTGTTTAAGTCTGAAAAAGTTATCAATTGAACAATTGTTAACAATTGAACATTATGTGATATGTAATTTGTGATAATTCAAGTGATTAGTTTAGATTTCTCTTCTAAAATGTAGAATTCTTGGGAAACGCATGCTTGTATACTAATATACAAATTTTATATTTGTGAACCTATCGTACAAAAGTTTTTTGTTTATCAACAATTTCATGTTTGGTCCTCATCCAGTTGCCATTCTTATGCCTTCATATTAAATACACTTGAACTTGGTATGAAGAACGGTTTCGGGCATGCGCTGAGTGCGGCGCTTATGCTGTTTGTCACGCTTGACTAAGCATCGCTTCTCCTTCGGTCAGAGCCAAAAAGTTTAGCGTTAAGTTATGAATGTTTAATACAGGAAGTCTTATTGAGAAACGTTTTGTCTGTACAAGTCTTTAATTTTGATTAGGAAGCTGAAAGTATGAAAGTTATCCAATTTTTGGCGACTAAATCAAGTGCAATACTTTGTTCAGTGTTTGAAAACGTCTGAAAGAGCAATTGCAATTTTCATAAAAGTGATTTATGAAGCTATTAGATTTTAAGATTCACAGTTGATGGTCGATCTTATTGGCACGAACATACGATTTGGATGGACTGCCAAAGTCTACATTTTCCAAAAACTTCAAAAGATTCATCTTTCTTTCATTGACTGAGATCTTAATTTATTACGTAATTCAAGTTAGAGAATAGATGAAATGTAGCGAAAAAAAAGTCTGTAAAATCAAAATCACC